>JAQPZY010001451.1:1570000-2170000 GCA_029931535.1 Margaritifera margaritifera | reverse complement strand
ATTGTGATTAAAAAATCTATTTTGAGTTTCTTGAGTATCCTAAACATCAAGCTGAGCAGTTCTACTTTTGTACAATTCCATATAAAACTGTTTTTGGACTCCTAAAATATCTATTTGGTCTGATATATTTGTCCCATCATCTGAAATAATTTCCTTTATTGTCTTATTAACATAATTTATTTTTTCGAGATTTAAAAAGTACTTCGTGTTTTTTTTTTTGTCTCCAAATTCGTACCATCTAGCTTTGGATCTTAATATAACACCTTCTATGTATTTTTTTCTAGCTTCCTCTAATTCTGCTTACTTGTTTTCTAAATTTTCCAGAGTTTCCCCATCTATGTTACTCGACAGTCCCCTATGAATTTCTATTATTTCATGTTCAATTTTCTTTAATTTTTCCCGTTTCTCTTTTCTTTTCCTAATAGAATAACATATAGTTTCAGATCTTATTTTCATTTTCAAAATTTCAAAGAATATTTTATCATTACAGAAAAGAGAAACATGGAGAGAGTCATCTTTATTTCCCCCTCCATAATATTCACGTACAATATCAGTTATACACTTTTTGACAAAAGCAGTATATTCAATGTTCCTCAACAGTTGGGCATTAAATTTCCAATATCCTTTTCCCCTTGGACACATTGAAATAGCCACCCATTAAAAACAATTGCTGAATGATCAGGCTTCTACCCTGGTAAGATACACGCATCAGCTGTATTCATATGAATGTCATCAGATACAAGAAAATAATCTAATCTACTTTGTTTCAAGGGAAATGTTTGCCTTCAGGTATACATCTTTAAGTCTTAATTGGAATTTCGCCAGGGGTTCAATTAATTCCAATTCGTTGTTCAGTTCTTGAATCGCTGCTCTAGACTGTTGGTGTTTGTCATGTAAAATATTATAAGTATCCAAATCTAAGTCTTGAGCAGTATTCCAATCTCCACACATTATAATTGATGAGTTTTCAAAAACTAAAATCTCCTCCTTTAACTTTCTAAAAAAGCTAGGATTATGATCATTATGAACATACAAATTCACGAGTGTTATTCTGTTGCCATTAATTGTAATATCTAAAATGATAAATCTCCCTTGACTGTCACATCTTTCTCTATGAATCGCAAAATCAAAAGTATTTCTAAAAAATATTGCGACCCCAGAACTATTACTAGAGCAGTGGCCAAATATACATTTGCATCCCGTTCAGTAGCCCAATATATTTCATCGTTCTTTGTTGTATGAGTTTCTTGCAAACACACTATAGATACATTCTTTTGTTTTATCCAATGGAAAATGTCCCTTCATTTAAAGACTGAACCTTGCAGGCCTCTAACATTCATTAATATAATTTTAATGTTATTATCCATGAAAACAGCAGATATTTTACATCTGCATGTTCTTGTACAGGAATATATTAAGTAATTATCACCTCGAATGTATCATACGCATGGCTTTCACACTCACACAAAATACAAACATCCGTCATAAAATCATCCATGGTGTTACAGTACATGATGTAGATTTGGCTGCAGTTAACATTGATACAGTGGACGATAGTCAATAAGCGAAATGAATCCATTTGAGATAACTCTTATGTACCTCTGACCTTTCCGGAGCTAAATCGGTTTAGTGAACCAATAGGAAAAGAAAAATACGAGTATAAATTACAAATGAATGAAAGAAGAGGTAAAAAGAAAGAAAAAGGTAGTATGAATGAGAGTATACATGGATGTGGTCAGTGATTGAATGAATGAGCGAAGATGGGAGACTGATAAATTGATTGTGGATGAGTAGTGTTGAAAAAGATGAGCTAACAACTAAGTGAATAAATGTGTATATGAGTGAAAGATGATTTATGAATTAGTGATTAAGGAAAGATATGTCACAATGGATGAGTGAATAAGGAATCTATGGATTAATGACAGAACTGATTAGGGAAAGAAGTAACTTATAAAAAAAATTTAAAAAAAAATTAGAGTAGAAAGAGGAGCAGTAAAATATAAGTTCACATACCGATTTGGCCAATTTCATGAGCTCATAGAGTTGCAAATTGCACTTACATTCTAATTTTCTCATCAATTTCATCATAAATATCAAATTTTATCCTTTTTCCTGATTTGGTTTTACCATACACAAAACCATTAAAGTACCATGCACTGTCAATCTCCTGATGCTTGGATAATTTATTGACAAGCTCAGTATTCATCCTGGTCACATCCTCTACCAGTCTCATCCCTTTGTTATAATGGATATTAAGAGCCTTTCATTGGGAGTTATAATGGATAAATTCAAAACTGAAATCGATAAAAAAAAGTAAGCATGGTTTAGAGGAGGAAACGAAATTAATGCCTGGATGTATATTGCTCAAAGATTTACGAATTGTTTTGAGTCAAGACTCTCTCCATTCGGATGGTACTAAAGTCTATTTTGGAGAAGGAGACACAAATAGCATTGAACTAACTAGCCATGGAGAGAACACGTGAAAGAGTTGTTAAATGTGTTTAGGTCTGAAACTACACCCCAGGCATTAGTTAACAGGTATGGATTCAACTCCATTCCATCACAATTTGCTTAATACTCATTACACATACACACTTCTCATCAAAATGTCATTAAAATCAAAAGATTAGACTTATGCACAATGTTTTGTCAGCGTAAATTATGATGATCTTTTTAATTTTTGAGGTGAACGCGTTGTGTTTAACATTAGGTTAGAGGTAAACATTCGAGCTCAAATGTAACCAGTATGTAGACTTTACGATTTATAAGAAACACGTCCATACCTCCTAGAAGATCAAGGTTTCGTTCTTCAGTACTTACAAGCTGGACGATTCTTTTTCTCGGCAAGCGCCTATTTATAGTAATGAGGATGGTAGGAATGGGTTAAACGATAAGCCAAAAACTTGAAGGAGAAAGACAATCTAAATTGAATGATTTTTAGCAAGCTTCACATGAACAAGTCAAATACGAACATATATTCATTGCAATTGTGATGGGTGTTATAGTATATGTTGCTTACAGATTTTTTAAGTCTTTTTCAGCATAATAAATAGCGAAGATGTCGACGTATGGTAAATACATAACTCCGAACAAGCAGGAGAAGATACCTCAAGGAGTTAAATACTAGTACCTCAATCGAACACATTACCGTCTCACTCATATGCCCAGCAATATTAAACCCCTGCAAACGTGGCAAGTTTGTATACCAGAGCCCGAATATCGTTATTGTATCTAGTAGTTTCACATGAAGGTTAAAGTAAAATGCTAACAATTTAGTGGTGAACAATTTAGGAAGAATTCTCGTGAAAAATATAACCATTACATCAAATGGAAGCAACGATCTTTTTGTGAGTATCTTTATCGGTGAGAATAAACAGAACTGAACAAGAGTTCATGAGCAAAAACTTGAGGATGTTGTGATAGAACGTAGATCTCCAAGTTTTTTCAGGTTGAAATATTCCATGACAACCTGCAAATATTGGTAATCGTCATTTGATACGTTTGAATCGTTAAGTGATGGGTAAGACGTTTTTTTACAGGAGGTATAGCTGTGTCGTTGAACCTTTCAAAGCTGTCCGTTTATTCGTATGGGTACATGTTTTTCCTCAAATATTGAGACTGCATATTTGTCAAATGTTTAAGCGTTTCTCTAATTATTTCATCACTTGAACTTTTAGACAGCTGTTCTATAGATTGTCACATGAAACTAAATCTGTCTACAAACCTGATTGTTCTTTTAGCTGTTATATGTTGCTTGTCTTTTATAAATTTGTCAAAAATGCAATCCTAGCTTAATGAAATATATTTTTTGTTGTTGTTCGGTATGAGTTTTACCTCTTCATAGCGGACATCTATGAAATCAGTATCTGTATTTATGCAGTCTATATTTTGATAGTCTCTAGGGAACGTTTTAGGGAGCATTTAAAATCGATTCCACAGCACTGAAAAAAAATAGTTATTTTCCGTATTTTCTACGTAAATACAAGTTTTCTTCTTCTAAACCCATTCAGGTAGATCTATGTATGAGCTTCCTCTGAGCGGTTGATACTATCTGTGTGCAATTTTAAATATTCAATGCAATCAAAAATCCACCTTGTACTTTCGCTTATTTCCTGTACATTTATTCTGTGCGAAGTATTTCAAGAGAGTTTCTTTCGCAATTTGAATTTCACCTCTAGTCAATATATTTACAGACCTTGTTATGTGGTACAAATTTCTATACACAGCTTGTTCAGCATTTGAACTATCGTCATCAGTCTGATCGTTAAGTCTAATTGAACTTTTACATTACCAGCTTGTCCATTCTTCTATTGATGATATGTTTCAAATATGTCTTAATGTCGTTGACAACTTCATGCAATCTTGGGCTTTCCGGTCTTTTCAAAGCCACGGTGGCTTAGTGGGAATCGTGCCGGATTCGAAACCTTCCCTTGTCAAATACCGTGGCGTGTCCTTGGGCAAGGCACTTTACTCGAATTGGAACGGCACTAAATAATCTACTTGTGTTGCTGTGTCGGAAAAAAACAAACCAATCTCTTCAAAAGACATTGCGGGTTTTCCACTTTCTGAGCCGTCGAGAGCGCGCTGTATAAGATGGCAGATTTGTTTTGCGATCGACATAAAATAGAGTTTAAACTTGAAACTTTGCAACTTTTATTCGACGCTAATATTGAGTATTATGAGAAAATCTAGTCACTTACTTTCTCTTCTTATCCATTCCACTATCGAAGAAGCTCGTGTTGCTAAAAGTCGATATCGGAGAGACACGTGTACCATTACTCGTATTTCCCTTACATGTTTGAACAACTGCATTGTCAGCTTCCTAGGCATCGTCAGATAGCCAAAGGAAGTACGAGAAAGTTTATCTCTGCAGACGTCACTGCTTTTTACTTTATCGTGAGATAATTTTCTCACGAAACAGTTAACTTTATATGTATTTTTTTCAGTACGTTGTAGAACGTTTTCATAATGGTAGGTATATTGAAAACTATAAATTTCACCAGAAATGTTTATTTTCTCTGTGCTGAGGAAGTTGTCACATAGAAAGAGATGCTCATCGCCTAATTTTTTCTTTCACATTAAGCAGTCTCAACTGTGCTTCTACTCCAAATCAAAATATGGATTGCAGTGCGATCTAACAGCCTCAGTTACTGGGTGATAACTCTTAGAGTAATAAACGTGCCAAACAAGGTTGTGTCCCTTGAAAATAAACACGTACGTATCTTGGCATCGTTACTGACAATGTAATTACCGACTTCTAATATTGTCCCAGTTACTCGTTCTACCAGAGAGAGAGAGAGAGAGAGAGAGAGAGAGAGAGAGAGAGAGAGAGAGAGAGAGAGATTTTATAACAATTAGACCTTTAGAACTGGAAGTCAATTTTTAATAAACTTGCGTTCAGATTAATCAAACTTTGGTCCTATTAATGTTTATTAATACAATATATTTTCAAAGCTACTTTGGGAACCTGTGGAAAAGTGTATTTTTTTATTATATGCTCCAGGAGGATGGTAAATCCTCTGTGTCTCTATTGCGATTTCAAGTAGTTACAATGTCAGGGCGCGGAAAAGGTGGCAAAGGATTGGGCAAGGGAGGCGCTAAGCGTCTTAGGAAGGTGCTACGTGACAACATCCAGGGTATCACAATAGAGTGACTCAATCAAAACACATGGAATAAATAATGGAATAATACAAAATAACAAGAAAAAAAGTAAGTAAATGTGAACAATTATCATAAACTCATATCATAAACTATTAAAAATATTATATTATTATTTTCATGAACAAATAACATTTATAAACAAACCTCTCATTGGTGAATTGTATCACAACAAGAAAATGTCAGTGCTAAATCAATATTTCCATACAATAATTACGGAGACTCAATCACGCAAATCCCTCGTGGCTCACCACGTGCAAGGAGCACAGGGCATTGACCTCTCCGCTATACCGAGAGAACAGAGGCCAAGTGCC
Organism: Margaritifera margaritifera; assembly: GCA_029931535.1. Taxonomy (NCBI): domain Eukaryota; kingdom Metazoa; phylum Mollusca; class Bivalvia; order Unionida; family Margaritiferidae; genus Margaritifera; species Margaritifera margaritifera. The sequence goes on along the minus strand of JAQPZY010001451.1, from coordinate 2,164,028 downwards.
ACAGACATTATAACAGCTCTTGTTAAACAAGGAATACAAACAGAAGAAATAAAAGCATTATGCCCAAAAGGAAATGGGTATTACATTCTCTTTCCACAAACACAACAAATACTATGGAAAGAAAACACAATTAGAATCTATGGAAATGAAGCTGCAGTAATAAATAACCCAACCATTACAAGAGAGATCAAGATAAAAGAAGTGGATATACATGTAATTGGACTCCCACTTGAAATTCCCATAGAAGACACTGTACAAAAATTCCAACAAAAATTTGGAATCCCAGTGCTAAAATATAGAATGGGGACTTACAAAGACTACAACATACAGAATGGAAAGCGTATTTTACGCATCAAAAAAGAGCACAGCAAACAAATACCAATGTCCTTCTATATACATGATTTTAGGATACAATCGTGGTACATAGGTTGCATTTTTGATAGAAAATGTTTCAAATGTGGTCTCACAGGCCATGACCCGAGAAAATGTAATCCAAAGGAAAAAACAAATACACAAGAAGAAATGATAAGTAATAGAGATTCAACAGAAGACGAAAGAGAAACATCAAACGGAGAATCAACAGAAGACGAAGGAGAAACATCAAATGATGATAAAGAAGCCATATCGACACTTCCCTCACTCCAAAAAGGAAAAAGAAATGAACAGACAAAACAAATCGAGAAACAAGAGAAAACGGACACAACAGCGACAAAACAAATAGAAAAGTCAACAAAGACAAAAACAATCGAAAATCCAATAGACATAACTGTCAAGGCAAAAGAAGTAGAAAACAAACCCTCAACAACAAATAGAGATTGTGAAACAACAGATGATGAAAAAGAATCAAATGATGAAGAAACAATAGATGATGAAAATGAATATACAGATGAATATACAGATGATGAAGAACGAACAGATTATGGAAGCGAACCAAACGATGAAGAAACAACAGATGATGAGAATGAATTTAGAAATGATTTTAGATCAACAAAAGAAAAAACACCGCCAAAACAAACCGAAAAATCTACAGACACAACAGCAAAGGCAAGGCAGGGGGATGTGCCAGGACTGATAGAGGGGACACGGGGAAGGCAGACGGACACAAGACAAGAAGAACAATGGACAACAATGAAGACAGGAAAAAAGAATATAAGGAGAGCAGATGATTCTTTGCCAAAGCAAACATCAACTAACAAAAGAACAAAACACAACACCCCAGAAAAAATGGACACTTTGTGTGAAGTGACTCTGGGAAGAGCTCCATATAAATATCAGGAAGAAATACCCACAGATCCATATGAAGACGACATAATCGACACCTTTACAGATGAAGATGAATAACTCAAATCTGGAAAACTATACCGTAAAAACTCATGAGAAAACTATACCGTGAAAACTCAACTCTAACAAATTTAAAAAGAACTCCACAAAAATATAAAGAATACGAGATATATATGAAATACTTACAGATGAGATGAATAACTTAAATCTTTCATATGGAAAACTATACCGTGAAAACTCAACCCTAACAAAAACACCAGCGGGATAAAGGCGAAGGATATATTCCCTCTTACAGGGAGTGCCTTTAAGGAGCCGGACCCTTTATCCCTGAAAGGTGTCTTCTTCAGAATGATAGAAAACTTCAATACGTTCATACTCAAGCTAAAACTAAATTCCATAATTTGACAAGAACAACAAAATAACTTTCAATAAAGCTCATGCAACTAAACTAAATCAAATTTGAACAGCATTTAAAAATAGCATAACTCAAGGATGTTTTTCCAAAACGTCTGTTCTTAAAACAATTTCAACCCGGTTTCACAACCAAAATCAAATTGCAACTCAAGCTGTAAACAATTCTAACCTGACCTTTCAATCAAGTTTAGAACAACCAAGAGAGAGAGAAAAAGAAAGAGAGAAAAAACACACAAGCACGCAAAAACAAAAACAAACGCACTATAAACACTTTATTTATTTTTTCTTTATAAATAAACATTTATAAATATTCTTATTTTTATAAATAAAAATCATTTCAAAATTTTATTACTTTTATTTAAGAACATAGATAAGAGAAGAAACTACAAAGAATATGATCTAGATAGGCCCGTCCCTAACATAGAAATGGTCAAAATATACACCTCAACAAACAACAAACACACACCTATAGCACCACACAATGGGACAAAATAAAAACTAGACCTCAAGGGCAGAGGTATCAATGATTATAACAACTCAAAATGGGGAAAAGGCAAGGAACTCCACCCTCAGGATAACGTGCCTGTAGAGGGGACAGTACGAGCCGAAGTTCTCAAATACAAAAGGGAAATAAAGAAACTCAAGAAATTGGACAGAACTAACAAAGATCAACCTCGTACAAAAATTTTAAACTCAAAAGTATTATATATTTATTATTTTTGATACACAAAAACACAACACAAGGGATGGACAAGGAAAATACACAATAAAAAAAAAACATTTACATTTAGATAACACGAGACGACATCTCTTGAGTCCTAACCAAGCATATATGCTGGGATGGGGCTTAAGGGGTGCCGACAAAAAGGTAAACCCTCTGTGTTCATGTAAACAAAATACATGGTGAATGTGTATACAACGTGGAAATAATGTCATTTTTTAAAGGGTTCTATTCCCCATCTGTATTATTACATTATTTTGCTGAGAATAGTTTAGGACATCAAAATGCAACAGATCGTTGAATTAGTCAAATATACATTTGAAAATATACATTTGAGACGCTCTCGTGTTTCAGAATTGTGTTATATGAACAGTAAATGGACTGGCATTATATGAACATTATATGGGCCGGTGGCTTTATTTGAACAGTATATGGGCCAATGGCCTTATATGAACATTATATGGGCCGGTGGCCTTATATGAACAGTATATGGGCCAATGGACTTGTATGAACAGTATATGGGCCGGTGGCCTTGTATGAACAGTATATAGGCCAAATAGAAGCTGTCATTGTCATTGTAATTGTTGCGGCAGCTGCTGTCATTTTCAACATCAATTCACACGTCACCATATCTAGCTAGAGAGACATACACCAGACATAGATATATAACTAGTAGGTAGACATACACCAATCCATCTATCTACCTCCCTATGCATTCATCTATCCATCTATTCCTCCATCCATCCATCTATACATACATACATACATACATACATACATACATACATACATACATTCATACATACATACATACATACATACATACATACATACATACATACATACATACATACATACATACATACAAAATTCTTCCCTTTGCAGATTAATTATTTTCACATTTTCGTCGGTTTGGATCTTATGTTGATGGCTTTTTTATAACTCATTTTGCAAAATACACTTCATTTTAATTTTATTCTTTTCATTCTTTGCTATATACATTGGGTTATTCGTTATTTTCTAGTCTCCGTTATTTTTTATATTCCCTTTTAAATGGTAAAGGATTTGCAATAATTAAAACCATATATATATATATATATATATATATATATATATATATATATATATATATATATATATATATATATATATATATATATGGAATACATATGGAGAGAGAGAGAGAGAGAGAGAGAGAGAGAGAGAGAGAGAGAGAGAGAGAGAGAGAGAATATTTCCTTGAAAATTGTGAATAACGGATATGTTTCATCGAGTGGGTGAAAAACTCAATATTTTCGGGAGTGGCGAAACCACAAGTGTAAATACTTAAGTTTTTCACAAACGAGATGACATATGTCCGTTATTCACTCAGAGCAAGCAAATTTTCTTTTTATTTTATGCTCAAAGGTAATGCCTAGCAAATACCTATAACAGACTATAGTAGCCGATTTCTCATTGTATCCTGCACAATAATGTCAGCTGTTTACCGTTTATGTTCTGCTGTGTTGTGTCAATATTCGCACCGAAAATATCAGTAGCAAGAATTCCCTATTCAAGGTAAAACAGCACATGAAAAAAGAAGAAAAAAAAATATTTGCACATTGTTAGATTTGAACTAGGTTAGTTTGGATGCGAGGCGGCCATGTTTACCACTAAACCACAGCTGGGTCTTAAAATAATTCAAAATTTCTTATTCATAATGATGTCAGTGTCTATTGACCGGCAGTGAAAAATTATATATCGTATTTCACTCCAGTGGATTATCAAGATTATTTTAATTGGAAAATCACGGCATATATATATATATATATATATATATATATATATATATATATATATATATATATATATATATATATATATATATTTAAATGTTTGGCATTTTCAACATATCTTTGTATCCATTGTTTTTAATCGACTAACGTGGGTATGTGAGAAAGCTTGCTGTATAGCCTATCATGTGCTTTACATATACATATATATATATATATATATATATATATATATATATATATATATATATATATATATATATATATGTTTGTGATTTTCAACATATCCTTTGTATCCCTTGTTTTTATTCAAGCAATTTCAAATTAATTATTACTGCCTAAAGTAAACTTGTAAACCATTTTGCAGTTAACCTGTTATCCCAATTCAGGTTTATCTTGAGTTAACTTCCCGAATGTCTTTCTAAATTAAATGGAAGGTGAACAACACCAAAACGAAGAAGACTCTAAGGCTAAAACATCAAGAAAGAAAGCAAATTCACACACAATTATAATTATGATTTATCGAAGACTAAGATACTGATAATTCCACTTCCATTTATCAACTTGGTAGACAATTTGGAACACTTTCATAGAATCTCAAAAGAGTCAAAACTGAACATTTAGAGAAAGAACGAGACAAAAAAATTAAATATCACAAGGTGTTGCAAGCACACTATGTATAAGTAATGATACAAATTCACGAAGATGGACTTTGTCCAGTCTCCAACATTCAAACAAAATATATTATTCTTTGTGATGGTGTGGCTGTTTATGGTATCTGGTTCATTTGGTTTAAAACAAAGCTGTTTATGTTGTTAAAGCTGATGAAAAGGCAAAACCTGTACAAAACGTAATGTTAGAGACTTAGAAAATGAACACCGCTAAAGAACAATAGCAAAGCTGCACCTACGGCACGCGTGACGAGTAGGACCAGCCCGATGTTTGACATGACAAAACTTTGCATACAACGGCGAAGACTGAATTTGTCCAACCCGATTCCTAAAATGAATTGACCTTCCAGGTGGTAAATAACATAGCTGTTATCTCCAGACAAATATCAAGTGAAGAAAAAATAGCATTAATTATGTTTACGATACAGCACTTAAATCCGTCCTCACAGCTACATACATCATGCTTTTAAAGAATTTGTTTTAGATTATGTCAAGCATGAATATTTTAAAAATTGTAGAATTTATTATTCTTAGTTAACAATTGACAACTGATAGCACGTGGACTTTTATCTGACAAAATTGTTAACACAGTGAAAACAAAAACAAAATCAAACTTATACTCCTATATGATTTAGCCATGTGGCTAATAAATGGCGTGGCTTTTACCTGCACACAAATGTCTACTGAAACGAAAAACATCATTAACACATTTTTCCATGCAACATTCAACTCTGCTTTTATGATAGCCTACATCGAACTTTTGCAAAAGCTATTGGGGTTTGCTCTTTGCCCACTGTCATACAAAGATATTGATGAAGTTTTACGCTGTAATGAATTGTATCCAATTTATGTTTGACTGACTCATAGCTCATGGACTTTCTATCCAGTTTACAATTGGCTAACTCATTGCTTATAGTTTGTTTTTTTACCAGATAAACTTGTTACTCAGTAAAAGCAGAATTGTCTAGCATCTCTGAACGAGAATGAGTACTTCTGGACCAAATAATAGATACGTTTGTATTTTAAAAAGTAAGCTAAAGAAATATGTTAGAATCAAGATGAAGGCAATGTGTACCAGAGGTACAGTACAACATTACAAACTAAGATATCCACTGTCATTACAACGCTTACCACACCAAAGTCTCCGTCTCTTTTTATATATAAATGAGCGAAAAGACACCAAAGACTCCACTGTTATATCCTACACTAACAACAGCAGAATCTACACAAATATTAACTGACGATGGTAGTTATTTCAGATTGTTAAAACTTAAGATATTAAAAATGAATGTGTCAGAGAGATCGATCACTAGAGAGGTTTCAGAAGAAATACAAGGCGAGATATAAAGTATTAAAGTGGATAGAAGTTGGAATAGAAACAGTTTCAGGTCTTATAGATATTACAGAAAAAAAACTGGAATTCCTACCGATGTTGTTGATCCTTTAACGTTTACTGGATTTGGTGCAACGTTAGTAGGATTTGTTGCAAAAGCTTTCAAAGAAAAGGTGATCTACAACAAAATTTTCGAACATGATGAAATAGTAACATCTGCTATTTGTAAGGCCAACAGTATTCTCGGCATGATGAGGTTATTTTCATCATCAACGAGTACAACAGGCACAAGGAGATAAAGAAATGCAATCAGAAACAAAACAAACAATACCAAATACCAAGACATTTAACAACGAAAAAAACAACAACAAAAAAACCTCTTTCTTAGAGAATTGGGAGAAATTTAAAGAGAATGAGATAAGAGAAGCGTTGAAAAAGGTTGTGCTTATCACCGTCTCTGAAGTTCTTCTTAGTATAGCGCTTGCCATCGTCGAGAAGTGCCAACGACACGTGTGCAAATAACAGCGACAAGGGAAACTTCGTTCGATTTTGGAGAGATTTACAATAAATAAGGAAACACGCTTAACATTAAAAGAATTTTAATGGCAGGAACATGTACATTCGGCAAAATTGGCTGTTTATATATTTTTTATATACAAATGTTTCTTATGAGAGAACTTTTGTCGCTAGATAAATGGAGAGCTATATTCCAATCGAAGATATCTGGAAGAAATACCTTACCTACAGTGTGAAAGAAAGCTATTTGCTAATCCATTTGACAGCATAAATGGTTATTCATCCTTATCAGTGGAGAGAATAGATTTTGTTCTTGGGTATTACAATATTTCCCATGAAATTAAAAACAAATCTCTTAATATATTGACAAAAATGAAGCAATGACGATTTTAATTCCTGTTGGTTTATATAACTTTGAAATATACATGAAAATATCAACGTTGGAATGACTGTAAATGGAAGAAAGTACACACGTTGAATACACACGTTGGAAACATATCTAATAAATTCAATTCAATACGAGTGATAAGTTCACGGTTTATCTCATCATCTATTATGCTAAATTGCTAGAATTCATAGGCCTGATATTTACACTAAGATCTACTGAATCAGATAAAGTTTGTGAGGTTTTGAAACCAAATTGGTATGCATTTTCATCGATCAGTTGCACTAAACATTACTCCACTCATGGCTATTTTTTTGCGTTTGCTAGAGTCTTTACCTGTTTAACGTGTTTTCATAACGAATTTGTTTAATATAATATTAATGGTCGTTGCGAGCAATTATAAAATGATAATATAAGCAGGTTAAATATCAGCATCAAAGATGAATATGGAAAAGCCTTGCATTGTATAAACATATAACATATGTTTTAATGTAACGTAAATAGCGTTAGAATAATGACATAAACTGCAATATCTTTAAGTAGACCTAGTGACCTATGTTTTCCTTTAAACACAGAGGAAGTACAAAGTAAATAAAAAGTACAGAAATATGTGATGCGACCGAAGGTCTCTTGATCCACGACCCACTTAACAGTGACTTAAACCTCAAGAACGGCCTTATTAGAAATGTACACGATGTCAAACTAACTGATGCAGCTACTAGTCGGTTGTGCAAAGACGCATTGATTCACAAATATGCAAACCTTTGTAGGCTAATAATTTGAAAGATATAAAAAATGGAGAAAGCAATTTGGACTCTATTGACCGGAGTGGTACTGAAAGAGCAAAAGAAATCTCAGATCTGAAAAACAGATTTAAAAAACGGAACATTTTATTGAGATGACCATAATTTGTTTACACAAACACAAAGCCATGTCTGATATTCTATGAAACGAACAAACAACAAGGAGAAAGGAAATGAGGTAACTAATATTCAACAATATTGGTAATCAATGGACCAGCTGATAAACAGTGAGATAGATGGTTTAGAAAGCGAGATGGGGAAAATCAAAATATCTCAAGAAGACTATAACACTAAACAATCATAGCTGAACCAATTACAGAGAGATATGAATAATGAAATCTGGAATAATACAACGTTTTAATAATTGGTTTGAAACACAAACACGAAAAAATACAGGATGGGGGGGGGGAGAGCCAAGTTGTAAAATGACAACTGTCAGCAGTGTTATAAGAAATGACATTTTGTCAATAAATAATAAAATGGTGTATGCAAATCATAGCCGTTATTGTTAGATACATGATTGTCAGAAGCAAACCTTTAATTATGTATTAATAGATAGGTAATAATTGGAGGAGCGGAGCATGGACTAGTGGTCTAGCCTTTGCATGAAGCAACTATATGTTCAAATTATATAATCCATGTGGAGATGAAAACGAAAGAAAAAAACCTTACAGACAAGAACTTCAGAGTTCAGAGAAAACAGAGCTAAGACACTTGACTTAATGAGTTAAAGTCTGAGAAATTAGTTGTCTGAGAACACCTCAAAGAGTATTGCTTTAAAATAGTACTCGGGTCTGTATTTAACATGTATGTACCAACTACATGTAGAAAATCTGTCTTAGCCTTGTTAAATAAAAAGGGATATAAAAATATTGTATCAAATTTCAGATAAATATCCTTATCAAATACCAAATATAAAATTATCGCCAAAATATTGGAAAATAGAGAACACAATATTATACATAAAATTATTGGTGAACAGCAAACAACATATATTAAGAAACGAAAAGTTGCTGTTAATATTCAACTAACTGAGGATTTGGTTTATTACTTAAGGAAAATATAGTTGATGGAGCTCTACTGTTTTAGGGATTTCCAAAATGCTTTTGAATGTGTTGAATGGGACTTTGTGTTTGAAACTTAAAAAAAAAAAAAAAAAAAAACTTTGGGGATAAATTTATCGAACTTATTAAGTTACTGCATACGGATCATATCATGGTAACTGAATTTCTGAAGAACGGACACCCACACGTGGAATAAAACAAGGTTGTCCAGTCTCTGAACTGAACTACTTTTCATAACTATAGGAGAATTATTATATACTCATTTTTTTTGTAATTAGCTTAACATTGTCGAAATTGTGCAGTATTTATCGAAACTGCACAGCTTCATACTGAAAGAGGGTTGTGTCTAAAAATGGAGTACTCAGTGCTGGGAACTATATTTTATTTTTGTAAACAAACAATGGACGCTCGGGTATCAGACATTGGCGTTTTTGATTTATTAGGTTTGTCTGAGGATCTATTAAACCAGCTGTTAGACCCATCTGAAAGTAAAGGTGATAAAACTGACGATGTGTCCCAAATGAAACATTCAACCAAGCAAGCGACTGAACGCGATATCCACAATGTCCAGCGATGGCTTTATGACAATAAATGTGAGATACACTGCATTGAAAATATCATCCCTGATCATTTGAGCACTTATTTATCAGAAATGTTTACATGGTTACAACCATCCGCAAATCTAATGGCTCAGAATATGATTTCTGCTCTCTATTATCTAAAAAAAAAAAAAACTAAGGATTGAAAGGCATCTTAAGACCAAGGACATTCCCGTCTCTTAGAGACCGCCCATTTTACAAGATGGTCCAAGCTCTAAAGTCTAAAAAATGCAACTGAAGAAGAGAAGTTTTGGAAGAAAATTAAAGCTTGGATATGTACTAATATTGACAGATTCCACGGGTACCCAATATCTTCAATACGCTGAGAGGGATATCAAAATCGTTGATAGGACTGGGAATGATGACTACAGGTCCACAACACCTCGCATATTTTCCATCGGAGCTGTGCCTTAGCGAGACCCAGTTCATCTTTTCCTGCAGTAGTTGAAACGGAGTCCCTCAGAAATGATGAATGACGACATCCCCTTTAATTTGATCCCAATTCCAGTACAAAAACCGATAGAAATTTCAGAAAAAATGAATGAATGAATGAATGAATTATTGAATTGTAAGAAAATATATAAAGATGTTAAAGTAAAAATAAAAGAAAGAAATCTTTTTAAAAGAATTGTTTCCTGCCAAAAAAAAAAAAAGAAAGAAAGAAAGAAATCCTGAAATTTAATGAATCAATGAACGTTCGAAGATATAAGAAACCAAAGATATTTAAAAATAAATGTGTAAATGATAAAACAAACACCGACAATTAAAAATACAAATAAAAAGAGCTTTTACCGGAGAAAATATTCAAAATTGCAAGTATTGCAGAAGACCAATGGGAGTTAATCAACTAGGATATATGATGCTGTTGACTGCAGAACGAACAGGAATCCTGGGTAGAATCACCAACCATTCTGTGAAGAAAGCTATTATGACAACCCTATCGAAAACTGGAGTCCCTCCAACAACGATCTTGCAAGTGATAGGGCATAACAATATGATATCTATAACAGGTAATAACAATGGCAATAAATGAATGTACCTTTCTGCTTCCCGAATTTTTCAAAATGTGCTTCCTTAGTTATTCCCGCTAATCAGAATTACATAAGTTCCAAAAATAGATCCTTATGTCAAAATTGTACTGCAATCTATACTACATTTCCAACACAGATCTCATTCCAAACAATTTACTGCACTTTAATAAAAATGAATTTGATGTTCACTTTACCAGCCACCTGTACATTGTATGGGATTGCTCCAGCTGATAACTCCAATCCATCACTAGAGAAGCAAAATTTCGCTGACCAACAAAATCCTTCTATTCCACACAAAGCTGGTAAAGCTATTCAAGGCGCAGTAATTCACAACAAGTTGACCACAATGCACTTTGAAATTAAGCAGAAATTAAAGTACGTTTCTTCTAGTGGTGTGTTCTTTTTTATTATTCAATCTTAGGTAAAAAGAAGAAATGAGTATATAATATAACAGTTACTACATTAGTACCAGAAAATATGAATTTTGCTTTATTCTAAGTTATACTGCACTCCTGACATCGTGCAGTATAGATCAGAAAAACACATTCATATTTTCCTATGGAAATGCAATTACCTATAAATACCAGCTTTAATAATGCAACAAAATGAAAATAGAAAGAGAATTGACATAGCATACATGGATCGAGCAGAAGACTTGAACAATCTACATTATTCAGACGACGCTACTGTGATCGCGAGGGTTCAAGAAAATATTAAAGAAGTTATTAGCATAGTAGATAAATTCTCAAAAGTTACAGGACCAAACAGCGTAATATTTCAAAGTCTGAGGGATTATGGCTTGGGAACAACCGGAATGAACATTTTTTTGGGGTGGGGGTGGGGGTGGGGTATCTTTAAAAAAATGTATCAAGTGTTTGGTTGGTTGTATAGGGGAAAGGATTGGTTATGAAAAATCTATGGGAAAGTTGCATAGTAAATTTGGAAAAAAGTGCTCGACTCCTGAAAAATCGAAACTTAAATTTATTTGGAAAGGTCACAATAATCAGGACATTAGATATATCTCAATTAATTTATTTACAAAATGCAAAACCTACCCCTATTGGCCTTTTTAAAAGTGATGAACCTAATACTTTTCAAATTTTAGTCCGATGAAAAAAGGGTCCGGATTAGAAAAAAAAAATATTACTATCAATTTGAAATGCGAGGTAATGTTAGGAGTGGTTCATGTTGAAAGTAAATCTATGGTTTTGAAAATGAGACAGTTATCAAAACTTTTTTCAAATGATATTCATCTGTGGAAAATTATACCTTTAGATATGTGTACCAAACATTTTGGAGGAATTTACATCGTTTTGGATATATCAAACTTAAAGATGTTTCAAAATCTCCTGTATTACTAACATTCATCTTTCTAAGGGGAAATTATCCTCATTTATAATTCATGTAGAAACAAGGATGAAAGAAATAATGGTATAAATTTATTTAATCGAGCAAATATGGGGAAATAAATTAGTTTTATATAAATATAAATGTTTTTTTTATATAACATTTGGATTGGTAGTTATCTGAAATATGTGAATGATCCTTCCCACATGATGTATTTATGGAGGAAAATGAACTACTAAGAAAACTTAATAATACTTGAAACTCGATGCAAGAATTCTGCATTGTAAAAAGTACAGTTAAACCTGTCGGGAAGAATTTAATTCTGGACCACTTGTCTGTTCATAGTATTTATATTGGAAGACGAAATACCTGTCTATTTCATAACGGCAAAACTACGGTAACTTCAGAAAGAAGTCTACATTCTTTAGAATATGATTTTGTCTAAGGAAAAAGAACAGGATTATATCCAAAACAAGTGGAATAAAGAATTTAGCACCAACAAATGAAAGAATGTGTGGTTTAGGATTCATATTGAAAAATAATATGACTGTGGGATTAGCATGAAAGAGACGAGAAATTCGAATAATATATCTTTAAAAATAATGTACTCGACGAATTAAATCTTAGTGATGAAATATATATGTAAGAAGAACATTTAATATACATAATAGAATATGTGAAAAACTATCACAAATATTATAATTATAAATAGTAATGTTTTCAAAAATAAATACATTTAAGGATATATATTTATGACATTATATATTTGGAGGTACACTATGAATCATTGTTTAGTTTTAATCAGAAACTGTATCGCATTCTAAGAGGTCTATTGATAGACGTTTCTAGTTGTGTCAACGTTTTGAATTGATTTTTGGTTATATCCTTTGCACGAGACACTGATGAAATGACGGACAACAGTGTATACATGTGTCAATGAACGAAGAAAAAGAATTGTAATACCTTAAACCTATATACATTTATAAGCAATTCCAATTCTATATTATATTGTTGTAAGGTTTTCAAGGTATGACCTCGACCCTTGATCTAGCTATGAAAGGGAAAATAAAATTAATGACGCATATACTCACTTAGAAAATAATGTGAAACCTCAAAAACCAATGCCGCCTAAACTTAATGATTTCTACACCCGCATGATGATCAAGTAAACTACGAGCACATATGCATTGCACCTGTGATGGGTGTTTAAAAAAAAAAACAACAACAAAAACAACAACAACAAAAATTATTTTAAAAAATAAAACGTTTTGTTATATCAATAACAAAGTAGCAACGTACGGTAAATACATTACGCATCACAAGGAGGACAAAACACCACATGGAGATAAATATGTTAGTCCAACGCATCATTGTACCACCTACACGCCAAACAGCATTAAAACTGAGCAAACTCTACAGATAGCAATTCCAAAGCTAGCTGCAAATATACTGAGGGTGCCAGCTAGATTTTTCGTCTCGATTGATATGAAAGTAAAGGGAGATGATAACATTGTAATTGTTAATGATATTGGGAGAATATTTATAAAAAAACAACACCGTATGGTATAGAAGTGATATCCTTTCAAGTCGAACGACTACAAAGTTTTCAGTACGATACGATTACATCGAATTCAATCAGTTAATAACAAGTGTAGAAATGGAATTGCTTTATTATGACTACATTACGAAGCAGAGAATTATCGACATAGCAGCCAACAATATTTTAACAGATCTCACACTTGATTCTCCGAGAATGAGGTTGAAGGGTGTAATGATATTGTGCATAATAATGTAGGGAAAGTGATTCATAAACGTTTTACAACTCAGCAAAAGAGAAGAAAAAAATCTCAGTGACTATAGAAGATCTTTCAAACATGGTTTTGCAGGTTGCACAACCAAACTAGGTATTTATTTGATGAACAGAAAAAGCATACGAATCTCAGTAACATAAGTGTTAACAATATTTAAACAAATAACCATTGTATCTGGCCTGATTTGAGAAGTACATACGATATAGATTCCATGGTAGCTTTCTTAAAGTAGCTAATACTCAACAAGATATTCACTTTCAAATCAACATTAACGAAAATGTCGATGCTCACAAACTGTAACATTTTTGTGTCTGATGCTCAGGTAAAACTTCAAAATAAAATGCTTATGAAGTTATACTTTCAGCATAAAAAATAGCATACCTGTGCTACGCATGCGTGTAAAACACGGCTTTCAGCTACGGATAAATGCATTCGAAAAGGCCTCAAAGGATGCTAATCCGTGGGGTGACTAATTGTGTTAAATAAACAATCTTGGTATATTGTGAAATTTATATTCTTTTTGATTTATGCATTTTGATTCCTCACAGACTTACGGCCTTTCTTTTTATCTGTATCCGTCTTGAATGAATATTGTTTTTACCTTAAGTCACAAAACTCTCAAATATGAACACCATTTAGTCTGTCCTTAAAAAGTTGTGTCACTTTTGGTAAAGCAAATATGTTATCCGTTGGATAGTCACTAGTATCATAGAACTTGATGTTATCCTTCATAACACTGTAAAAACGTCTCCATCTACATGAATACATAGTGGATCTGTATTAGTCAAAGGTAGTCTCATTCTATTACGGCATTTGATTTCAAACTTGTAATCGAATTCATGCATCAACCATTTGCTCAACTCTAACAGAGTAAATCAATCATAAATTGGTGTTTTAATTTAATTTTCTTGTTGTTAAACCTAACTAATGCTTTGCGTCAATAATTGTTCTCCAGGCAAATAATGGAACGTGCCGACATTTGAAAAATTGTTTTCTCTGTATATATTTTAAGTGTTGTTCTTTTCCTGAGATCTACCCTTTGTTTACTGAGATCTACCCTTTGTTTACTGAATACAGCTTTGTTAATCAATTTAAAGAAGTCCACTTCAGAATCAATTGTTGCGTTGTGTCTCAAGTTTGTATACCGTTCAATGTATGATTTTTGTTGATCAAGCAGCAAAACGATATGTATCTTTTTCCGTTTTAAATCGAACTGTATGTAAAGTTTTAAGTTACAATAGTGAATTATACATTTATCTTTGTTTTTAATGCGCATTGGATGTGTTCCCTTGTAATCATCAGTCAGCTGCTTTTTCAAAGGAGATCTACTATTTTCATCGGGAAATAATTCCTCTGGAGACAGCGGGTAGTCCCTTAGATGGTCGTGCATATGTAATGGAATCTCCAAATCCACTTCTAAAATACAACCAATATAATAGTCACCTGGTATTTCAAACAGATTTTCTTCTGCTCGTCTAATTTTAGTTTGTTCTTATTATTTTTTTTTTAAATTTTACCGGCATTTATTAGCTCATGGCCCATGCATAAACATTGTAGGTGTCTAGATACATAATGAATGACCTTCATCTTAACCTTTCTCGTTCAGCTTCGTCTCATTCCTCGACGTGTATGTTAGCACAATTTCCAATCTTATCATCTGCGCTCATGTATATAATTTGTATTGAAAGACGTCTACAGTTTTCATTTCCAACTCATTAGCGATTTAATATAGATTTTGTTAACAAAAATATACCCAACCACCCCACCCTCCACCCAAAGAAAATCTTATTTCGATCACAGTTTATTACTGCAGAGGGCGTGCCTTTTAAAAGAAGGAAGACTCTTTAACTAATTGAATTTAAAATATTGTTACATGCATTTTACTTTTGTGTGACTAATAAATGCAGCAGCATACTATGAAGTAAAATAAAATCCAATAATATACATATAACGCATGGTCCGAAATTTTTGCTAAGGACTCTTAGTAGTATTTGAAAAGACAACTCTTGTTTTTGTTATGTATGATGTTTATATAATATTATAGATATTTTAGGAAATCATAAATGTTTCTTTTTCTTTATGAGGGGAGGTGTTATGTATGATGTTTATATAATATTATAGATATTTTAGGAAATCATAAATGTTTCTTGACTTTAATATTTGCTTAAATCTTAATTTTGTTTATCAGAAAAAAACATGTTTAACTATTGTCCTTGAATTAGGTTGTTTACTTCAGATTTGAGCTAAAGGATAGTTTTGATCAACATAATGTTTTCTCAATTTGAGGTCAAGGTTGATTTTGTTTACAGATAAAACTGGAAAATTCTTAGAGTTGTGTGTAAAAAGTCATGTCCATACAAGTAAAATTCCATTAAGATGACACATATTCTAGAACATTCTGTCATGTGACCAATCTTTATATATACCATGTTTAGTGGACAGTTTTTCAGTTTCGACATTACTATCAGTCTTGTAAAGAGCTATTACAGTTGTGAAAAGTAATTCAAAATTCTGAGAGAGGAATTATTTTAAATATTCATTGGATTGTAACAGTGCTCATAGACTTTTGGATTTTGGATTTTTAATTGATGATTTTGGAATTTATGTGAACTTATTCAGAGATATTTTGGAGTACTTCATTTTGACATCAGCACATTAAAGACTACTAGTACATCAGGACTTTGAAGACCATTGGCACATCATAACATTCAAGGACACAGCCGTGAATTCGGAATATTCTTTATTTAGGACTTGTGATTAGAACATTAATTCTTATTGGATTATTTGGATTTTAATACACATCACTGTAAGTGTCTTTTTGATTTTTCATCTTAATTATCTAGAAATAAATTGCTTGTTGATTTTTACTTGATTTGTTGGTTTCACTTTCTTTCTGTTACATTTTTTAGACCATAGAGTCGTAACATTTTCTTAAACAGTATCAATTACTTGACATGACCGAAATCAACCAGATATATTGAAATGAGCAGGACGAACAACTGAGATATAATTTTCGTTAAATAGTATCCAGATTTATCGACCTTTTCAAACCACTTTTCTTAACTAACTATGTTGCGAGATGGTAAAGAATATATTGGATATATCTGATTTGTCACTTAATTGAAGAAGATGGTGTTGATTTTCTGTAATACTGTTTTGCACAAAACCATTTGTTTATAACGTTTTTATACAAATATCACAACGTGAACCTTTGGGGTGATGTTGTAACCATCATACAACCTGGTCTTTATCGGTTCTTTGATGTTATGATAAGGTTTTCTTGGAAGCGCTCTTTCAAAATTATCCATTAAAATTTAATGCAATTTGATTTTTTTTTTCTTAATTCTTTTTCTGTTTGCTCTGCAGAAATTAACATTCCAACTCAGATATTTCATAAAATTAAAATGTTTCTCAAAAGTATTTCACGGATCTTTTTCTTTCTTTCTATCTTTCTCTCTTTCTTTAAAAAAAAATATTGTTAATACTTTATATTGTATATATATAAACAAAAATGAATTTTGTGGACATCTCCGAAGATTCCTCAGTGTCCTGAATTAATCTTGACTATTATTATTAATTTTTCGCTGACTTACATATCTACCTCCGTGCAATGATGGCGAGCGTCAGATTACAAACTCATGGCGAGTCTAAAAATGAAATTGAAGGTGCCCAATACACAAACACTCACCCACTTATACTGACAAGAAGCATCATGGGTAATATGGTTCCCACGACTAGATTTTCTGGTCAAATTTTATACTATTGAATATGACCTTGTGAAGATGGTACTTAACGTATGGATACATGGCAAGGTACATGTTTTAAGTCTGGAAACATTATCCTATTTATCTTTTATAGAAAGAAAAATAAATGTATATTACCATCCCCTCCGCCACCACATTCAATATCTCCCGGGATGGACTAAAGTTTACAGCAAAGAGAAACCATCCGTCCTATTAAATTCAAACACTGCGGTTCTTGTCTTGGACAATGTTGAAGGTGTGAATCGAAGCTTGGCACGCATGCACTTACATACACCTAGATAAATTAAATTGTGCGTGGAGAGGACACGAGCTATTTGTTATTTCAAGCGCGTGAAGAAAGAAAGAAAGAAAGAAAGAAAGAAAGAAAGAAAGAAAGAAAGAAGTAATCCAATGTAATCTATTGAACAAACGGAAACATTTTCTTAGCTTTTTTAAAAAATATTCCTTAGGTAGAAGACTGGCGAATGTCGATTAATTAATTAATTAAACTGCTTAATTAATAAAAATGTAAGCAAATAATAAATAATCATTCTCGGTGTAAATGGGAGAAACTACGGTTCATTTAATATGCATTGTGAAGATCAAAATATATGTCAAACATGGTTCTGAGTATCCAGTCACCTTGTTAAACATTGCAATACAAATTTACCATCACACATGACATATATCATAATTATATATCTTTCATTTTTTCCTGGGGAGGGGAAGGTTGGGTTGCTCTGGTGTCTCCGATAATTGGAACTCTTACAGAAGAAGACATGCGAGGAGGAGGAAAAGACGGAGACGGAGGAAGGGAGGTTGGGTTATATTGGTGTCTCCGATAATTAGAACGATAAAAGAAGAAGAAAAAGACAAAGGAGGAAGAGGGGTGGGAGAATGACGAGGAGGAGAATGACGAGGAAGAGGAGGAGCAATCCAAGATTTGAGGCTTTGGGGGAATCTGAGATAGATTAAATTCAGGTATATGTTCCGCAGTTCGTACTATTTGCAAGATACATGTGCACTTTACCATATCACTGGTATATTCGGATTCCAAACCATTTTGGAAATAAATCAATAGCCGAGGGAAACAAAATTCATGACATAATCCCATTTAAGACAGATACAAAATTAATATAAACAGATACAATGAAAGGCGAAAAACTGACTACTCTATTCTGCAGTGTAATTGTACATATCAATGACATTACTTAACCGTGCATATTTCCAAAAGTACAAAAATATGAATAATATAGTATTAACATGTTTCAGAGTTCAATAATTGCTGTATGGTTTAAACCCTTCAAAAGCATATGGTCCTGATGGATCACTCCCAAAAATACTTCAAGAGCAGGCATCAAAATTAGCAACAGTACTTTATACACCTCTTTCAACAATGTTTGAACAGTTGCAACATTCCGAAAGACTGGACTTTAGCAAACATATATGCCCACTGATCAAAAAAAAGTTATCGCGCAATTGCTTGTAACTATCGTCCAGTTCACTGACAAGTGTTCTCTGTAATATGCTTGAGCGTGTTGTCTTCTCTAACATCATGTATCATTTTGACGATGTTTCGGCTATATCTAACACAACATGCCTTCCGAAAATTTCACATTTGTGGAAAACAACTGTATTCTGTTAATAATGATTGGGCCAGACATTTAGATAAGGGTGACCAAACAGATGTTTTTGTACTGGACTTTGAAAAGTTTTTGACACGGTTTCTTATAAATTGCTAAAGAAGAAATTATTTCATTATGGAATTGAGGACACATCTCTACGCTGGTTAGACTCTTTTTATGTTTCAGAGAAAACAAATGCGTGGTGGTAAAAGGTTCCAAATCTGATTGATCTAGTGTAACCTTTGGAATATAGTATAGTACTCCATTGGGATTTTTGTTTTCTTTTTTTTTATGCACATAAAAAAATACAGCATGACCGGAATTGATTAAAACATTAGCCTCTTTGCAGACGACTGTGTATGCTACAGATCAATTCGAAAGATGTATTATACTAAAATCCTACAAAATGACATTAAAATAGGACAATGCAGTAAGAATGGGGTATGCGATTTAAACCCTAAAAATGCAATATAATGCAAATGCCAAGAAAAGAAAAAATCTCATAAAATTAGTATGTCTTCGTCCTTGGAATGAATTCTGTTTGAGAGCCTAATGAAATAAAATTGACAACCTAATAATATAATTGACAGCCTAATGAAATAAATTGACAGCCTAATGAAATAAAATTGACAGTCTAATAAAATAAAATGTTTAGGCTTCAGACTTACTAAAGATATCAAATGGAACATTCACATGCAAGAAATATGCACCAAGACACCAAGGCAAATCGTATTTTAGGCATATTAAGACGTTGCTTATCGTCTTACCCACAAAATGTGAAAGAATTAGCTTTCAAAGGATAAGTTAAATCCATTTTTAGAATATTCTTGTACGGCTTTGAACCTATACTCCCAATTTGGACTACACACCAAGAAATATGTCCTTAATTTGAATAGGTTGTCTTGGAAGCCCATAAATCCACCTAGGTTATAAAACAGACTATTACTTTATAATTTTTATATCACAAAGGTTTAAATAAACAGAAAAAAACTCCATTGCTACAGTTTGACCAAAATCAAAAAGGACTAACAGAAATCTTCATGAATATGCCAACAAGACACCCTATGCGCGAACGGATAATTACAAATTTAGGTCGCTTTTTTTCTTCCCGAAAGAACAATAACATTTTGGAATTTTCTTCTTTTTCACCAAAACTGTTAATCACAACTGCTAAATCTTCTCAAAATCACATTGGTACTTTTTCCAATTTGGAAAAGCCACTTTCTAAAAAAAAAAAAAAAAATTGGGGGGGGGGGGATACTGCTCCTTGTATTAACATCACCAATCAAATCAAGAACAAGATG
Source organism: Margaritifera margaritifera (assembly GCA_029931535.1). NCBI lineage: Eukaryota > Metazoa > Mollusca > Bivalvia > Unionida > Margaritiferidae > Margaritifera > Margaritifera margaritifera. The sequence goes on along the minus strand of JAQPZY010001451.1, from coordinate 2,143,609 downwards.
TTGTACACAGTTTTGTTTAGTTCAATACACTGTTTGGAGGGAGGGAGCAATAAAGTGATATTTTGCTTCATAATTACGCTTTCCCTTTTTGTCCTTTCCGCTTCTCCACGAAACTTTTGCTTTTGAGCTGTATTCGATATTTAGGTGAAATCATGGCGAATGCAGTTTATTCCTTATTAAGGTTGTAATGCATGTGGTCGTCCGCAACCTAGACGTATGTAGAATACGTCAAAACAGGATTACTAGAACATCCGGTACGAAACATTCGCAACTTCGAGGCCAATCCTACGCAAATGTTTGTCTCGCAAAAATAGCAGAGGACATTCCGATTGGTAAGGAAGTCGGCGGATTACAAAATGGCGGCGAATAAAAAAAAACTGGATGAAAAGCATCTTAAAATGCTACGGGATATGGTGTCACTGCCCAACAATAAAGAATGTTTTGATTGCCACCAACGAGGACCTACATATGTTAATATGACAACAGGATCTTACGTTTGTACCGCCTGTAGCGGATTGTTGTAAGTTTTTCTTTGGATGTTGGTTAGGCCTAACGCGATGATTAGAACTGACACTGACAGGTGGTTTCTTATTGATTGAGTCTGAATAGCGTTTTTTTTTACATTCCCGTTAGTGACGTTAACAAAACAAACCCCCCAAAATTGAAGGAATTTACTTGCCTGAGTCTTCTATCTCTTATTGGTAACTACCAGGACAGTGTTCGTAATCATAGGTGGTAATGCTCAAGTGCAAATCACATGGTGATTATTCGGCGTTTCAGCGAAAATAATTTTATGTTGGCGATAAAAGCTTACATTACTGGCCTTTTTTAAGTCATTTTTGTTATATGTCTGCATGATGATTGGCTGCAATATGCCTAGTGTTGTGTCCAGTCATCTCATTATGATCTGTAGCAAGAGACAATGCTACTACATGCAGCTTTGAACGAGTCCACTAGCAAGGGTAATCCCTTGAAGGATTTCGACTCGGGTTTTTTTTCTTTAAAGAATTTGTGAGAAAAATGTAGCATTCAACAATAACATTCATTTTTCTGATGTAGACTTTTGTACCAATGTGAAAAAATTAGTTCAAATGTTAACCATGTCAAAAACACACCATTTTCTGAACCTGTTCCTTAGAACTGCAAAAGGGATTTGGATGAAGTTGAACAATAAAAATCCAATAAAAAGACAGTTCAAATCACAGAATGGATTGCTGGCAAGGGATGTTCCTATTGTTTATGACCCACGTTATGACATCCTAAGGTCTGGCCTATGCGACTTCACCTAATCCTTTTCAGAGCAGAGCAAATTTTTCCTGGACAAGTGGTTTCAGAAAATTCACTTGTCATATCTACCTTTTCACTTGTCCCAAACTTGTAATCACATGTGAAGATTAGATGAAATGTGTCCACTTTAATCCATAGAAAGAAAAAAGGAAATAATGTATAACATATTAATTTCTTAAAAGAATTAAATTTGTCAAAAACATAGGTAGATATACATTTTGTTACATCAGAGGCTTTCAGTTTTCCACTGTCCATGTATCTTATATGCAATATTTATTGCTCTTATACGGTAGCATCAGTACTTCCATCAGCAAGAATGGAAAGGAATTTAATGAAATTCAGATTTTCCATAACTGCTCTCAAGACTTGATTGATTGATAGAACAAAGTCTCTTGCCCTGAATCTGTTCTTATAATAAGCACCAAGTTCAACAGTGTTCTTCTCCTGGAGTGCACACAGAATTTCCATATCAGAAAATGCGTTTTCCAGAATGGGCATGATTGTAGCCTGTGTTAAACTTTAAAGAGAGCCGTAATTTTTTTTTCATTTCAGTTTCATTGAGTTCTGAAAGGGCCTTTCCTAGTGTAGTGTCAGCAAATACAGCCTGCTGGCTAGTGTCATGCTTATACTGTGCTGCACAGGCCTTATGAGGCCCATATTTGTCATGAGCCTTGATTGGTTCAATCCTGAATTTGTCAGTTCCATTGACAAATATACTGGTTGAATTTCCAATCTGTGCCAGTTTGGGATATTGTTTACAATAACTGCAAAACATTTTTCCTTCTGAGTCAATGAATTCAAGCCAGGGATAACTATTAACCCAATGCGGCTACAAATTTCTCAGTCTCTTAGGAATGTGATATTTTACATTTTTTGTTGCCACAGAGTTTGTGTTTGACGCCTCCACTTTCACATAAATTTTCATGCTCGTAATCTTCCTTATTAACTTTCTTGCGAAAATAATTTATTAAGCTCATTTTATCCACATAGTAAATATCACCTTACTTGACAACTACTCCTAAAGCAATCATAACATACATTTTGTCCTTTAAATATGAACAGAGGCAGCTCCTTAATAAGCATAATTGTTTTGCTTAAAAATGAAATATTGGACATCAAGTTAATCCTCTGTATAATCAATTAAAAATTAAAGAATCATGACTGCCATTTAATCAGTTCAAAAAGGGAACTAACACTATGTCAGTAAAGTGCCGTTCATTCATTTAATTGGATTGACTCTCTGGAATGAAATCAAAGGGTGAGTCATTTGTGAGGATCTAGTTTACATGATACAATGAAGCCGTTTAAAACACTGCTAATTAATCATACCAGCTTTGTTTTGTTTCACATGATTTGACTGGCCAATGTCATAAATCTCAGCTTGCATTGTGTAAAATAAACCCTTGAGTATTAAATTCGAGCCCTGTAGTCCAACTGTCATAATGGTGCCAAAATACATCTTTTTTTATCATGGCTCACTTGTTTAAGGGTCCAGACCCTTGTAGTAATAAGATGGTGTAAATTATTAGTAAAAATAATCCAAGAAAAAAAAATGGTAAGATTGATACAGTTTTTAGTCTTGTAGGTAAAGCAGATCTTTGATTACAACAACAAATATAATGAATGATGGTCAATCTTCACAATTTCAACATTACTCCTAGGTCTGATCTATCAATTGTTGGGTTAAGCACAGGTTAACAATGTCTTAAATATCTTATGAGGAGAATTTGTATTTAGGTATATTATATTTCATGTGAATTAAGATGTCCCAGTACCAAAGAATACACATAATTTGTGCTCCCTTTTTTGGGAGGGGTGTTCTGGCAGCCTACTATTCTCAGACTATTCTTTGCATTCTTGAGACACTCATTGTTTGAATATTAATGTAAGAGCGCAGATGCATAACAAAAGGAAGAAGAAGAAAGACAGTAGCTATTAAAATGCCCTTCCAACTACACAATCAACCAGTGAACTGGAAGGGGATGGATGCAGAGAAATCTGCAGAATTAAAAAAAAAAAAAAGAAAACCAGTTTGAAACTTTCAAAAAAGAAAGAATTACATTTTCCTGGCATATAAATTCTTGAGGATTTTTAGGAAGGAGTCACTGAATTGTGGATATTGAGAGACGGTTCTGACTACCTAATCTGGAAAGAAAAGAATTTATAAATATTTGCGTTGCATGCATGAGCCAATACAATAATAAAAAGCTAGAAATGTGCCCCTAGAACATGCTGTGTAAGAATTCACTGCCAAATTTTACGGAAATGAAAAACTTAACCAAATCACTGTAGCATGAAATGTTGGTCACAGTGATTTTCTTTTGGAGGACTGTTGTTGCACTCACCCAGAGTCATTCACAAAGAAAGTTGTATGACCTCACAAACAAATGCAGGCTTGGAAAACTGACCTAAATGCAATACTTAACGAAGGTGTAATATATGGACAGACAAGGGTAGAACATTTTGTGATCGCGCAATATAATTACAAAAGGCTGTGGTTCAGTTAGTACCAAAATGATAGAACCATTAATTGCATGGTTTTTGTTTGTATGACTAAAAAACATATATCTGGGGTACCTTTTTCTCTCTGTATATAAGAATAAGTTAGTAAATTACATGTTTACTGATGATGGCATTACAGTGAACAGCTGAAATTTTAAAAAATGTTTAAAAGTAGCAAGTCTTATGTTGCTAAGAATATGGTAAGGTAGCAGACTGCTTTGATCAAGTTTCACAGGAAACAATTTGCAGATAAGAACTCTATGATTTTTACAAAAACTAGAAATATGGTTCACAAGGATCTAATTCCAAAACTTAACAAGAGGGTAATAATAAATGGATGTGCAGGGATGACACTTTTTGGTGAAGGGACATAAAATACACTGGCAGAAATTTGTAATAGGCAGAAAATTTCACAGGCTATGAACAGCTAACAAGAACATTTCTTTCTCCCAGGGAACCTGGTATAAAGTTCATGGAATCTTGTAAAATTTGAACAGGTTTCTGGAAAATGATGTTTGCATGTTTCTTAAATATTTTCTAGATCCTAGAGTTTCACACAGCATTTGATTCTGTCTTTCAGGCGTGGATTAAACCCACCACATAGAGTGAAGTCAATATCGATGGCCAGCTTTACACCAGAAGAGATGGAGTTTCTTAAGTGTCATGGAAATGAGGTATGCATGGGTTTTTATCATCCCATGAGCTTTGATGTTTTCATTTTATAATCGGAAAGAACTCATGTTTGATTAAAAATTGATTAACCTTTCCTAGCATGATTGATGCATAGATATCACTTGATCTTTGTGTTGCCGAGGTCATTGTCAATGATTTCTTGTTTATATATGGTGATTGGATCAGGAACCTTGGCCTGTCATTCTGAAGAAAAGTTATCCATTCTTCTGTCTGTCCTAATTTTTTTCTCCTAAACTGCTTGATTGAATTAACATTAAAATTAATATTTGTTTCTTGTCAATATGGTTACAATGTTGTTATTCTCAACCCCACCCACCTGGCTTCTTTGGTGGTTTTGGGTTACATTCTGTGGGTCAGTGGACCCAGGTGAGGGGGGGGGAGGCAAAGGTCTGGGTGTGGAGTAGCCTGTCTAAAATGACAGTATTTACAGGAATAATAAAAAAGTTTAAAAATCCATGGTTGTCCACTGGACATCTGTGCTAAAAATCTGGTTGCCCTTACAAATCATATCCAGTTGTCCAGTAATAAACTCCTTCATGCGATTACAATGAAAATTCTGTTAAATTCTATTATCTATTTCTTTCCTTGAAACTGACAATTCTTTTTTCAATCGTTGTTTCACAAGTATTTAACATTTTCTCAGATTTAAATATAATGCAAACTCCCAATGTAATTTTTTTACCCTTTATTCCAATGACATAATTTTCTTTCAAATATTTTTTTTTTTCATTTTGTATTTTTTGTAATCATTTTATTGTATGCTCTGCAAAGTTGGTATCAAATCTCTTGCAGATGTTAACACTTTTAATGAATAACAGCCAACAGACACGTGTTCTCCCAGGGCCATGTCACAGTCCTGATACACTATCATTTCAGCCCTTGATGCTTTTGGACCCGTTAATATGCTTTTCTGTTTCCTGCTATCCTTTAAAAATTATTTTGTTAAATAAACATTCAATCACCTAATTCCAATCCAAATCACTTGAATGTCACCTTTTCTTATCACGTTTTGGGTATGTAATCGACAGTGATGAATTTTTTCTATTTTAAAGTGGAATTCAGCTTTTGTCCTGGCCTGAATTCGAATCGATATGGTCCATGTTTTTTTCTGTCATCTCCGATATGGTTTTTAAATAATGGCCTGTCTAGCCTCTTTACGCAATAATTTAACCATATTAAGACATTCCTTATAATAGTATTTGTTCCATATATTATTTATGTGCTGCAAAAATTAACAAATTATTATAACTGAATTATTGTGTGAACACTGACATGCACATGTAATAACTTCAGCACTAATATTATTGGAGAACAAGTTGATGTGACAATGAACATTGTGAAATTCTTCAAGTATTGTTTAAAGTTGGTTAAGTTTTGTTATTTTTCAAATGATATTTTTTTGTTGGAATGAAGTAATAATTTTGCAAAATATTATGATAATAAGGGCCACCAGGAGCAGTTTTGTATGCTCCCAGAGTCCAAAATGCATTTTGAGCTGGGGGCCTTCAACCCCCACCTGGACCTCCTCAACAGGGGCACTGCCCCTTGAGATCCCACATGGGGAGGACCCCCAGACCCGCCTTCACATTTTCAGTTCCTTTTTTTTATAAAGAACCAAAATTCTGTCAGAATCAAATTAATCCGGGATAATTACCCATTTGCTTAGCCATTATTTTTTTGTGCCTGGCTTCACCCGACTGCTAGAAATTATGCTACTTTCACTTGCAAATGAACCTTGAAAAACAAGTGAAAAATTACATTTGTGTGGCCCAATCAATGACTGAGCAGATGTATCCAGATCCAGTACTAATAAAATAATAATTTTATCCATTATTTCATCTTATAAATGTATGAAAAAAAAGACTTCTGTTATAGAAAGTGTTAATGATTTTTAATGTAACCTATTTTGGAGGTTGCTATTTTATGTTATGCAACAACTATGATGAAGCAAAATAAGAAAAGTTGTAATTATCTTATAAAGTTTGAATAGTATTTGATAAGTAATTTAAAAATCTTCTTCTTATAATGTCTAGTTGGTCCTAAATAAAAATGGTGTCGATCTAACATCCCATATGGCCACTATGGCAGCCACCTTGAAAATATTATCTCTACTCCTCCTGAATGGATGGTCATATCAACATGGGGTTTTCACTAAAAGACTTCTTATGATGTCTAGTTGGTCCTAAATGAAAATGGTTCCGATCTGACATCCAATATGGCAGCCATCTTGAAAATCTTGTTATCATTACTGATCCAGAATGGATGATCATATTATCATGGGGTTTTCACTGCGCGACCTCTTATAATGTCTAGTTGGTCCTCAATAAAATCGTGCCGATCTATGTCCAATATGGCCGGTATTGCAGCCATCTTGAAAAACTTGTTATCACTACTCCTCCTGAATGGACAGTCATATCAGCATGGGGTTTTCACTCAAAGATTTCTTATGATGTCTACCTGGTCCTAAATAAAAATGGTGCCAATCTGACATCCAATATGGCCACCATGGCAGATATCATACAAATCTTGTTTTCACAACTCTACTTGAACAGAAAGTCATATTGACGTTGGGTTTTCACCAGAAGACATCTTAAAATGTCAAGTTGGTCTTAACTAAAAATGGTGCTGTTCTGCTGTCTAAAAATGTTGTCATTGCTACTCCTCCTTAATGGAAAGTCATATCTTGAAAATATTATTATTTCTACTTCTCTCCAAATGAATGGTATATCGACATGGGGTTTTCACCAATAGACTTCTTATGATACCTAGTTGGTCCTAGATGAAAATGGTGCCATTCGTAGATTTAATGTGGCTGCCACAACTACTGTCTGAAAAATCTTGTTGTCACTACTCCCCCTAAATGAATGATTATGACATGGGGTTTTCACCAAAAGACTTCTAATGATGTCTACTTTGTCCTAAATAAAAAAAATGGTGCCAAGCTGACATGCAATATGTGTATCTCAGCAGTTAATTTGAAAATCTTATTATCGCTGAAGAATATCAGAGATTGTTTCAACACGCAACAGTTAAAAGGAAGAAATGGTCGTATCTTGAATTGTTGGAAATTCTTTTCGCCCAGTAGAGCATTAGTCCCTTTGAGGGACTCTTATTTTAAAAAGTTCTGATTGGGAATGGGGCCGAATTTCAGCTCAAAAACAGGCCAAAAATAATTCCTGGGACTTTCCCTTACAGACTTTAATTTAATATGACAGTGAAGAGATGTGGTGTAGTGAAGGAAATACATCCATTATCTATATTGAACAACTTAATGAACTCTGGCATGCAAACATGATATAAATTGGGAAATAAAGAGTACTATGTAAATATAAGTACCAGTACTTTCTTTTATATTTCATGGATCTTTTACCCTTTTATGATGATAACATGCATTTTTTTAAACATTTTGTGACACTATTGCGTGCTTACCCAGATGTGATTAAAAAATTCCTGGTGGGATCCTCGAGACCAATATGTAGCCGATTTAATTAATTTTACTTCTTAGTGTTAGACGATATCTATCAAGATTTAGTTGCCCAATTGGGCTTTGTGATTTATGCATAGTGGCCTGACACTATTATTTAATTGTCCCAATCTGCAGGGCAATGGACTTTTTCCCCCTGCAATACATTTATGTGAAAAGTGGGGCAATTTGTGTAAAACAAGCAAGCAAAGTTGAGTTAATTTGGGGGTTTTTTTGTGTTTTTTTTAATCATTTTTATTGTGTAAATGAAAATCTTTTTAAATTCAAACTTTATTCATTCGTTACCCAGTATATTTACAACATTTGGCTCAAATACTAATTAGGAACTGGCATTTATTTTGTTGATAATTCCACTCAACATAGATTTTAGCTTTGGGCATACAATTTAGTGTAGAGCTCAGTATAAAAAAAAAGTGTTTGAATGGTTTGACCACAGATACAAGTACACATACAGTAAAATCCTTGTGACAGATTCATTATTTTACATTGTTTTTCAGTTCTGTAGGAAAGTGTGGCTTGGACTGTATGATTCAAGGGCAGGATTGGAGCCAGATTCAAGAGAGGAGCAAAAAGTCAAGGATTTTATGCTTCAGAAATATGAAAAAAAGCGATATTATGTTGCCCCAACAGAAATGATGAAAGACGAGGCTCGACAGATAAATGAGGGAGCCCTCAACAAGCAGCCTGCAACAAAACCTCTAAAAGCCCTACTTGGTGAAAATGCTCCACGATTGGTCATAGATCAGGTTAGTAGAGTAATTATTTTCACCATTCACTTTTGGAATGTTGCAGTTTATGACACAAGAGACAGTCGGTATAAAACTGGATGAATTTACAATAATCCACTTTAACATACTCTAGGGAACTAAGAACTGACATGTGTTGCATAACTTGTTGAAGGCGCTAAAGAAAATAGAAATTCAAGTATTGGATACAGCCTTACTGTTACTTTTGAAAATATACTTTGTTATATAATTGTGAGAAAATTTGGATGAGTTTAATTTTGTTTTTAATAAATAGTTCCAGTTTTTACACACGCATATAAATAAGATAGATGATCTTTTTCTGTTTTCGAGTATCAGAAAATCGGTCTTGGTGTGAATTGTCCATCATTTGTCAGTCTGTTGCCCGTTTTCTATTAGGATTTGTTTGTTATAGCTACTTCTACTAAATTATTATGAGAAAAGTCATGAAATTTTCACACAGTTTCATCCTGAGGTTTAGCTGATCCTAAATGAAAATGGTGTCCATCTTGATAAGCTTGTTCACATTATTCCTTCTGAATGGATGGTCATATAGACATGGAGGCAATGGGTTTTCACAAGAAGGCTTCTTGTGATGTCAATGGGCCTAAATGAAACTAGTGCTGATCTGACTTCCAACATGGATACCCTGGTGACCATCATGACAATCTTATTGTCGCAACTCCCCCGGTATGGATGGTCATATCAACTTATGCTTTTTGTCCGAAACAAAGATGGTATTAATCTGGTCTCACAAAATGGCTGCCACACTGGCCATCATTAAAGTTTTGTCATGGCATCTCCTCCTGAACAGATAGTTGTATCAACTGAAATATATCTTGCAATAAGTAGTTCATCCTTTATGAAAATGGTGCTGATATGACTGTGGAATTATTGTGAAAACCTTGTCTACTTCTGAAAGGATGGTCATATTGACATGGGGTCTGCACCAAAATACTTATTGAAATATGTAGTTGGTGCTATATTAAAATGATACTGAGCTAACCTTTGCCATCTTAAAAATCTTCTTATGGCTACTTCTCATGAATGGATGGTTGTATCGACAAGGGGTTTTCACCTCAGCGCTACAACAATATGTAGCTGAATGAAAATGATGCTGGTCTGACCACCAACATCGCTCTCATGGCAGCCATCATGAAATTCTTGTTATGGCTACTTCCCCTGAAAGTTTGGTCATATTGACATGGGGTTTCTCCATCAAATACCTTACCTGATAACATTAACATTAGGAAATTACTCTCTGCTTCCTCTGAATCCAGCCATCCCTGAAAGACAAGAAAATGTCTTTCCGTCTATATAGCATGGAGACAAAGGGAAGTAACTCTTATGGATTAATTCCCCTTGTTTGCACTAGGTGGCCACCCATATCCCAGATGTTTACTAGTTTAAGCATTCATTTGCTACTGTGAACAGTGCCTCCGAAGAATCCATTGCAATTTATAGTCAGTTTTGACCATCCAACATTTATTTTCAGTGGCATGGTAAGTCGAAAGGTTGATATATCAATTTTGACCATCCAACATTTATTTTCAGTGGCATAGTAACAACATTTATTTTCAGTGGCATGGTAAGTCGAAAGGTTGATATACCTTGTGTATACAACATTTGCATTTTCTTCCAGTTTATTTATTTGTATTTATGCATTTTTTTACAAGTCATTATTTTCCATGTTATATCGATCTGTAAAACTCAGTTTTCACTGGTGTAATTGTATTGCAATGTTCAATTTCAGTTTATATTGCACTTCTTAGGTCACCTATTTGAACAATTTGTATATTGCTTGTATGCTCTTTCGTTACAGAGATGTCAGTCAGGTGCAAGAAGTTGTGGAGGACAACCACGAGACGTGTCTTGCCTGTGCAAAATGTTCTTCCTCACACACGTGTAGCGTATGTGCAGTGTGGGCAGAAGACATTTGGTGCAATGTCTTGAAAAGGCAATTGAAGGGCTGCGTAAAAAGGGCATGTTATAAAGTTATATTGGAATCATTTATGATATGCATACTACAGCAAGCTCTGTGATCTAGAATGTCGACAAGCAAGTTGTATGAAATTATTACCATTTTAACCCAATTTGGCAGCCCACTGGGCATAAGTCCCTTTCCCCGCCTGTGCATTGACTTGGGAATGTTGAAGCCAGGCATACAGGATTACGTTCCGACTTTGCCAGTGGGCTGGCCTGCAAGTTATATATCATTTCGTGGTATGCGGTCCTGACTGCCAACCAACTGGTCCAGTTGTCCAGACAATTATTGTAATTTCGGTGGTCATAAATCTGTCATCTCAGACTGGCAAACAGCACATTACTTGACAGTTTCTACAGCAAAGGCATCATACACCAAGCAGACCACTCTGGCTGGCTGGCCCAACCATATCCATGATACCAGTACATGGCGAACTGGCATCACAATTGGAGCCATCCCAACTGGCCCAACTGTCTGTGCTGGACCAGCATTCCCCAGCTGGACCACGCTCCACGCTGGACATGACTCAGCTGTCCATACAAGCATATCCGACAGGTAGAACCTTTTTTTCACATGGTGATTCTGCATTATCACTGCCATATGGAATGCTATATGCCTGGACACAGAGCAAACCATGAAAAGGATGGAATTCAGTTTTAAGGTGGCAATCAAAGATATATACAGAATTTTGCCTTCATCGGAATGCATTCTTTTGCTGGCATTCAATACTATGTACAAAGTCAAAGCCTCGATGGATATTGATGAAGGTAACAAACATCCATCCTTCAGAATTTTACCACATTTGTCAAAGATTGCAGAAAGTACCAGGAATTTCTTGAATAAAATTTGTGATGGTGGTAATTGAAGTCCCTTTACAGTGAGTCAGTTGCCTACAACTTTCTCACCACACTGGTACAAATCACATACCAATGTTGATCATTTGGATGCACCTAGCCTAGACAAGATTATTACTGCCATCAACATGTTTGCTCCACTGTGTTAGAAAGTGGACAGACAAGTGTTTAACACCACATCTTAGTTGGTTAGGAACATGGTGTCGACTTCCTCCCTACTCGACGTGGTGTCTCTTTCATTTAGCTGAGAAGGTCGGTAGTGACCATGCCTGGGAATCAGTATGCCATGTTGCCAAGGTAAGCAATAGAGCTGCTCACCACATGATGGCAAACACCCTAATGGCCTCACGTAATCTTGACTTGATAAGAAGACACGCACTCCTGTGATGTTCTCTTAAACCCCACCATGTGGCAACCCTGCAATTTCTTCCCTTCGGTTCCCCCCTTCTGTCAGGGAGTCGAATTGAGGAGGTGAGAAAGCAGGCAGCACAACAGTTGCCCCTTCAGTTCTCTGTGCAAGCCCTTTTCTCCACGTGACCTGATCAGAGGGAATACCAGAGAAAGAATGATAATCGACAGAAAGCCTGCAGGGTTAATTCTCAGCAACAACGGCAACCCTATTGTGGCCAGGCGAGTTATAGGCAGCCATATGACCATGATGTCCAAGGGCAGGCAATGTAGGGGTAGAAAAAATCAGTTCCTCCTACCCCAACCATCCTGCCAACTATCAATGACTTGCAGTCCCTTCCGCCTGCTGGTGACCCTCCTGTGGATGCCAGACTCCTGTTCCGCCAGACTTAGATGAACCTATTTTCAACAAATGATTGGGCCATCCAAGTTGTTTTGGAGAGGCTCTGGATCTCATTCATCCAGTCCACTCCACTTTTATCATCTCCTTTCATGAAGGTAATGTCTCAGTTTAAGACACAGTGGAGTCCATTGGCTGGCACACCGAGTTTACTTTCTCCAGCTTCTGTTTGCGTGATATGGCCTGACAAAGGAGAGAGCTGAATTATGTTGGGCCAATAGTAGCTACTCAGACAGTTACCATGCTCTGTTCATGACAGCACAGCCTCAGCGCTGGGCATGACCTTGCAACTTTTGCTGGATTCACCTGGGAAACTTTTGAATGTAAGGCAATAGCCAGGTGCAGGATCCCACATGGATTGCCCTTGTACATGGATTGCCCTTGCACATGGATTGCCCTTGCACATGGATTGCCCTTGTACATGTATAAACACATAATCTATGGTTGTGGTAACTTCACATTAAGAGAAGTGCATCCTTTCAGTAGAGCAGTCATTGTGCTCCTTCAGGGTGGTGTGGATAAAGTTTAGATGTTCAAGCATTTCCTCCTCCTCATACCTATTCTCCTAATGTTAATGTGATTGGGTAATATATTTGTCGGAGAAAGGAATTTTATTTAGTAAATTACGTTTCTCTTAAATTACTTTACTGTTCACATTACTATCAATCTCACCTACCCTTCCCTGCAAATACGAGCATCCTGTTTCAGGTTTCACTCAAACTTAAACTAGTAAACATCCAGGACACTGGTGGCCACCCAGTGAACAAGGAGAGTTAATCTATAAGAGTTACTTGCCTTCATCTATATGATATATAGATTGAAAGACTTTTTTTTTTTCATTTTTCAGGGAAGGCTGGATTCGGATGTAGCCGAGAGTAATTTCCTAATGTTAATGTGATTGGGTATATTTTTTCGGATAAACATAATTTGCTTTTTAATAAATTGCTTTTCAATAAAATACTTCTTGCAATATGTGTTTAATGATGTATTAAAATGATGCAGATCTAACGTCAAAAATGGCTGCCTTGGTGGCCATCTTAAAAATCTTCTTATGGCTACTTCTTCAGAAGTAATTGGTGTATCGTATCGACATGGGGTTTTCACTTAAACACCATAACAGTATGGAGCTGGTTCTGAATGAAAATTATGTTGATATGCCCTCCTCCATGACATCCATAGTGGCAATCTGAAAAATTGTATCACTATTTCTCTTCAAGGAATGGTGGCATTGACATGGGTTTTCACTAAAACACTTATTGCAACATGTTATTGGTCCTGAATGAAAATGTTGCAGATTTGACCACCAACATTGTGAAAACCAGATCTACCTACTTAACCTTTGGATCAAGTCAAAGGTCACTGCTTGTATTTTTGTACTTCGCTAAGCTTATAGACACATTGATTATGACATCTACACATGAATTTTGACCAGACATTGTATTTAGTTGTTTTTCAATAAACAAGTTGATAGTCCGTTCTGACATTGATTTCAAGGTCAGATGTCTTGACTAAGGTTTTTATCCATGTTATCTGTGATTCATGTGGCAATGATAACAAACAAGTATGAATGTATTTTATCAAGGCTAGATTGTGGATATATCGGAAGAATTTATGTAACTGAAATGATGCCAGTTCAATAATTTGGTGTTAAAGAAAATATATTATGGATTTAACCAAAACTTAGAATGGAGGTATATCGACTTGACATTGTCTGAGATGAATTCAGTGATTTATTCATAATATCAGGTTCAAGATCAAAGGTCATGACAAAAAAAATTTGTACAGTTAAAAACAATAATAGAAGTAAAGAATTGGACTATTTGTGTATTCCTGCAAATTCTTTTTGTTCAATAGAACATCAGTCCCTTCAAGAAACTCTTGTTTCTAAAGCTTTATGCTTTTCATAATTTGCGGCATGAGTACGAGTGTATACCTTCTTTCAAAAATCATAAAAGAAAATTCACTGAAATGGGGCTAGTTGTTTGCAGTCATATCCAGAGTTATTTCTCCAGAGTAGTTGGATAATTTGTTAGGAGTATGTTGATTAGTATAAGTATCTTAAGAGGATTTGTTTATTAGATATAATCTAACCTAAGAACAATGATACTCAATGTAATCCAGTTTATCATCAATACTGGGTCAAATATTCTGTACCGATCATTTCTAGTATAAATGCATGCACTTCATGACACTGTTTATTTCCCAATAGGAAGATGAAGCGGCTTTTGGCCTAAGTGATAATTTCCAATCAGTGACTGGGTCAGGTAACAATCTGACCAATCCAGGTAACTCGGTCATTGACACACTGTCTGACATACCATCCCCCACTGTTACTACCACTGCAGAAGAGTATCAGGTACAGAGACAGATAATGTCAACATGACTGTTGACCTCCTTGCCCATCCCATCATTGTCACCAAACCAAAGCTTCCACAGTATCATAAACTTTATTATTAGCTTGCATAGCTTCACAGGCCTACCCAGTTATGCATCTTCATATATTCTAATCAGAGCATCATTCCTAGCAAATCCATGCCTACTAGGTATTATTCAATTCCAAATTCTTACTTACTGCAGTGAAACCTATTTATAAAGGACACTTAAGTGAACACAAAAGTTTGTCCTTAAATTCAGATTTTTAAAAAAAAAATATATATATGGAGATTGAATATAAAAGTAAAATTACAGAAAGGTATTTATAAATTACATATATGTTTTGTATGGTCATGTGTCCTTTATGCAAAGGTACCCCTGCACTAAGACAGACCTCACTGTATTAATATATTGATCTGAACTACAATGGTTCCCACTTGAGGCCCCCTCACAGTAGAGGCTGCATAACTTGCACCTGCATCAAATATGCACTGGGCTTCCTCTCTATAGTACTGTTCAAGGGAGACACAGAAGTGACTCACATTGTAAGTCAGGGAGTCATATACAGTACTCTCATTATAATGATGTCCATAGGATCCATCTAGAAACTGCCTTATAGTGAAGTACATTATGCATATAATTTAACTACTACATAATGAAATGGGATCCATGAGCATACCTGTCTTATAACAGGAACAGTGTAATAATGAAGGACATTATAGTGATGGAATACTGTACTACAATGTTAGGTCAGCTCTAAACTAAAATTTGTAGTAACCACTTTTCAAACAGTATTGTTGAACAAACAGCTGATACTTATGTACAGGAAGTTGTTTTTAATAGATGAGTCTACTGTTTTTAAGCAATGACCATAAAATATATTATTTTTATTATTATTATTATTATTTGGAAATCTTCATCACTGTTTTTCAACTCATTTTAGAATAGTATTGATTGGACCATGTGTGTGAGAAATAAATGCCTTGCACAAGAGCAACTGTATGATGTACATGCTACAGCCTGATTCTTGATCATCAGCTTGCTTGTTAAAAAAAAAAAACAATGCTTGTATGACAGCTGTAAATCTTTGGCTAAAATAGATAAGAGTTGCTAAGTAAATATTTCTTTTCCAGACACTGATCACTGAAAGGAAATTCTTAGGCGGCACTTTCATTGTTTTCCTTCTGTTTGTTTTGTTTTTGTTGATTTTAATAGCACTTTTAACACATTATTAGCTATCTCATGACAAGTACATGGGACTTAAGGGTCTTTCCCAAGGATACATCAAGGCAGCCAACCCGGGGTAGACTGGGTGGCTATTAAACCATTACCATTAAGATTATGAGTCAGATGCTGTACAAACTGAACTACAGTGGCTTCCTCCATGTTTTATTTTACTTCTGTATATAAAAAATGATCATTTTAAATTTTTTTGAATAGAGATATTCACGTAAAATTTAGAATAAGAAGAGGAAAACAATACTATAACTTTTTCTTTGACTTTCTGCATTTCTTTTACCCTGAGTATCTTTTTGGATCTTGTATTTGATCATTGACTTAAGAGTGTTAGACTGTGTATTAGACTTTCCCTTAATTTGGAATACCTTATATACAACTTTTGATTGTTAACCAAACTGCTCCCCACATGATGTCATAAACAATAGCACTGTTTGCACAGAATGTTTGACCCTGTGGTCAGCCTCATTTTGAGTCACTTAGTCATTTTTTGCATTGAATTTCTACTCCAATGCTAAGGTTATTAATAACAATGCTGGATCTGCTTGTTCAAGGCTTAAAATTTATATACTTTCTTTGGGGGTGGGGTGGGGGTGTATGAGAATTCCATGACAAATTATGTAAAAAAAAAGGGCAAGTATTTCTTCAAGAAAGTTGCAGATATCAGCTTGATGTGGCAGTGGTGTTTTGAGAAAAGCAAGAGCACTACCTGGGAAGCAGTTTGATTGTTGACAATATATGGCTGTCTTTCCCACTATCCTTTTAAAACACTGGCTATCAGAATTAAAAAAAAAGGTAAATTGTAATTTACTCAGTCCAGTCAATTGCCTCTGTAAATCATAAAGTGGGACAAGTCGAGTGAGGGTGTGGTGAAGTTTATAGACGGACTTGTTGGTTACAATGACTGCATTAAGGCCGATAAGGCCACAAGCAAAGGCACAAAGTTGGGACTGTAATTATGTACTGGCAACATTTTATTTATATACCTTTATTTGATGAATATGGGAGAATTAATGTTATCTGTAACTAAATATTGACTTTTTACTTGAATATGGGTGATTCAAGACACAAGTTTAAAAGAGTTTCAAGTCACCAGCTGAAGGCTTTCTGGTCAAAATAATCAGCACCTACTGCAATCAATCGCCATTGGGAATTTTGGAAATAGTGTGAACCTAGGATATGTTACAATAAGGCTATGTCATAATAGTGCATAAAGACACAAAAATAAGTTATTTCACAATATGACACAAAATCATGATTGGTTTTTATTAGCCAAGAATCCACATTACTGCATATACTCGCTGATATCTTGGGTCCAACTGCAAACAACATAGACCCTGATCTGCTGTCACATAATGTGCTGGCAGATCAGGGTCTGTGTTGTTTGTTCTTCTGATTACTCGAAACAAACTACATAGACCAAGATCTGCATGTACATTATGCAACTGCAGATCTTGGTCAATGCAGTTTGTAGTTGGACACCACTTACATGTATAAGTGAGACTCAGTATAGATGGTAAGTGGAATAATTTAAGTAACAATAATAAAACAAAATAAAGTCAGTTTAATGGAATCCTGTATTGTACCCACATTATGAGATGTGCAGAGGTGTACTGAGGGACTTTATACATGTATGTACACTTTATATGAGTACACCACATTATGAGAGGCATACTGAGGGACTTTATTTTGTACCCACATTATGAGAGGCATACTGAGGGACTTTATTTTGTACCCGCATTATGAGAGGGTCAGAGGTGTACTGAAGGGCTTTATACTGTACCCACATTATGAGAGGGTCATATGTGTACTGATAGGCTTTATACTGTACCCACATTATGAGAGGGTCAGAGGTGTACTATGGGGCTTTATACTGTATCCACATTATGAGCAGTGTACTGATAGGCTTTATATTGTACCCACATTATGAGAGGGTCAGAGGTGTACAGATGGGCTTTATATTGTACCCACATTATGAGAATTGCAGAGGTGTACTGAGGGACTTTATACTGTACCCACATTATGAGAGGGTCAGATGTGTACAGGGGAACTTTATACTGTAGCCACATTATGAGAAGGTTGAAGGTGTACTGAGGGGCTTTATACTATACCCACATTATGAGAGACATACTGAGGGACTTTATAAAGTACCCACATTTAGAGAGGGTCAGAGGTGTACTGGGTGACTTTATACTGTACCCACATTATGAGAGGGGCAGAGGTGTACTGAGGGGGCTGTATACTGTACCTACATTATGATATTTATACTGAGGGGCTTTATACTGTATCCACATTATACGAGGGTCAGAGGTGTACTGGTTGACTTTATACTGTACCCACATTATGAGAGGAGCAGAGGTGTACCGAGGGGCTTTTTACTGAAGAACCACATTACATCTTAGCCATTCTGTTTTATTTGTGAGATTATTCCACATATGCTGCCCCATTTTCATTGCACAAAGACGGGCTGTATACTAGCATATCACTAGTATTGATTTATTGCCAGGCTGTATCCTAGCATATCACTAGTATATATTTAAGATTTGATGAAAATTGGATTGGGTCTACGGCCATTTGAACTTGCATATGCTATATTGTGCCAGTCCAGTGATTTCTCAATGGTGTTCACACATAGGGTGAATTCCTGTCATTTTCATAAGGAGGGATTTTCAAATTTTTTAAGTGGAGGGGGGGGGGACAGGTTATATATGAGAACAGTATTTGTGAATAGACCCCTTATAGTATGTTTCAACAAATGTGTGTGTAATATGTAACTTTTAATGAATACAGATCAAACATTAAAGTTGTTTATCTTCATTATCAGTACAGTGGCAGCAATCATATTATTAGCACTGCATGTACATATAACAGCAGGGACGTTTGATAATTTGGATATAGAAATCAAGCACTTACATGGTCAGATTATGCTTTGTTAATATTAATGAATGTTAACAGGTTTCCATATGCTCATGGGAAAATGAACATGTGTGATTTTCACATGCTTGCTTATTTTAAGGGAGGGTCATTACTCTTAGGGGGGATTTGCACGTCCTGGAGAAAATACGTCCTGGAGAAAACACCATTCATGACAGTGTCAGAGCTTTTTCAATAGACTTAGTGACAAACTGCCACCATGGCTGTAAATTACCTAGCACCCACACGTAGCCAGCGATAGCAGCGGTCAGTGGGCCATTGTTAGTAGCAATCTGTTAATATTTGACTATGAAGTGGGAGGAGTCAGCTATCCATCAGTTAAAGAAAAATTATGACACATTGTTGCAGATTTCATCAGTTGATTGAATGGCTGACTGAGTTTCTGAACAGATGAGGAGTGAACAGTTGATTTGTGTACTGTATATACTCGCGTATAAGCCAATACCAACTGCAAATTGCATAGATCCAGATCTGCCATCGCATAATGCGCCGGCAGATCTGGGTCTATACAGTTTGTAAGGACTAATCAGTAGAACAAACAACATAGACCCGGATCTGCCGGCACATCATACGATGGTAGATCAGGGTCTATGTTGTTTGCATTTGGACTCGGCTTATACGTGAGTATATATGGTATTCATTGATCGATTGATTTTTTTCTGAAATGATTTGTAGATTCTATCATGAGTCAATTTAGGATGCAAAGGAATCATTAATATTCACTTGAATGATATTGTAATGAATTGTGTGTTGTCCAATTACCACTGTAACCATATTCATTTCAGGGTCCAGAAATCTTATGCCTAGAGCCCCAGGGCTATTAGTATGCTGGGTCATGGCTACTGTATGTTGAATTCAGGTAGCCAAGTGGACTTTTGAGCTACAAGAGATCATGACTTCTTTTACATTTTCAAAACACCACTACAAAACCATTCCACAAGGGAGAATGTACTGTGAATTTATTATTTTTTGTAGGATATCAAATCTCATGGATTTCATTGTTAATACTAGCCACGAATTTAAAGACCCAGCAGACATTAATTTTAGTGTGGAAAAATATGACTTATTCCCAGATCCACAAATTTAAGTACCATCAAAGATGTCAGAATTGTCGTAAAACCATAAACTTTGTATCCACGAAAATAAATGAATTCACAGTGATTATTATTCATTAATAAGAAGAGAAAAAAAGGGAAGTATTGCAACAATGTTTCATATAAGAGTTTCTTCTCTGGGCAAATGAATTCAAGCTGGGCTACCAGGTTCTTTTCCTGGTAGCCTAGTGGGCTACCATCTAATTTTGACACTTTCCAGACCATACAAATTATTGATGTGTATTATTCAAGATACTAATAAAATAATTCATGCAGAATAATCTGTACATGTATATCTTATTTATTGTTGTCATTTTCATCTCATCCTGATAACAACTTTCATCAATAACAGAGATACTCATAGTAGTATGTCCATTAAAGATAAATCAGTTATGGATATCTTATTTACCTTTGTGTAGTACATTACATGATAAATTCTGTAGTTCTGTTTGTCTGACTTTATGGATCTATTTTAGGACAGAATAGTTCTCCCCTTGACTAGGGGATGATATATATTTAAAACCTATCTTGAGAGACCACCTGTCTGGAGAGACCAGATTATCCAGGCATGGATTTATTGATTATATAATCTTATGACCTGTCATGAGAGTCCACCTATCTTGAGATACCATGATTTTTTGGCAGAAGGGATGGTCTTTTATCTACTGTATTTGACTTCGGGAATTGTACATGTGGCAGCATACAGTATTGCTACGTGATGAGGTTATGTGAAGCCACATGTTGTTATGTGATATATTAAATCTGTTAATGACTTCTCCCTTGGGAACTGTTCTCCTATAATGTTTTTTTTTTTGTCTGGTGGAATATACCGTATATACTCGAGTATAATCCTATACCAACTGCAAACTGCTTTGACCCAGATCTGCCATTGCATAATGCGCTGGCAGATCTGGGTCTATGCAGCTTGTAAGGACTAATTAGTAGAACAAACAACATAGACCCTGATCTGCCGGCGCATTATGCGACGGCAGATCAGGGTCAATGTTGTTTGCATTTGGACCTGGGTTATACACAAGTATAAAAGGTAAATTATGTGAGTGACTAAATCTTCTAATAACGGAACATGTGCAAATGCATAGTTTAGCAAATTTTTATTAGTTTGAAAAGGAAAATTTCAGAGAAAGACAATAATGGTTAATTACTAAAGTTGGATATGACTGATCTAGAATGGAAAATTACGTAGTGCCGCACTTTTTTTACATTGGTACATTAGATAGTCAAATGCATGTATGTTAGTATTTTTCATGACAAATTTGTTGTGTCAACTTCCACCCAGTGAGACATGAGTATTTTGAACTGCATGAAGAAACTGTATGATGATGTACCACTTGAGAAAATCTTGGACTTTTTGAGGGAATGCGGTTAATATAACAACTTTTAACCAAATGTTTTAAGGATTCTATATGTGTTACCTTTATTCTGTATACGTTTTACAGAATTTTAGCATCTTTACGTTTTATATTTTATCTTGTTTTACTTCATGTTTACATTTTTGGGAAAGGTTATCTTTCAAAGCTTTTTTGCAATCCATTTTTACATTTTTGTAACTTTAGCTTTGGTTGGCACCATATAGCTACTAATATGCTGAGGTACCATAAAATGCTACTACGGACATTAATACATGATGACAAAATATGGCTACTACTTGGGAATTTTTCAAGCAATCTAGTGATCTATGCTCTTTGAAGTTATACATCATAAAATATATTACACAGATAAACCAGCCTCTTTTGTTACTAGTTCTACTGTACATTCTAGCTAATTAAAATTAAGCCAGATCCAACTGCAAACTGCACTGAGCCAGATTTGCTATCGCATAATGTACCAGCAGATTGGGTCTATACAATTTGTTAGGAATGGAACAAACAGCATAAACCCTGATCTGCCAGTGCATTATGTGCTTGCAGATCAGGGTCTATGTTGTTTGCAGTTGGACCTGACTTATAAGCCAGTATATACGGTACCACAGATTTATCTGGTAGACTGAGTGCAGTCTTCACAATTAATTTTTCAAGCCACTGGCCCACTGGGCCATCGAACTTACAAAAACTAAATTTCAATGGCCCACAGAAAAATCAAAATATTAAGCTTACCATAGTATTTTCTCGAAATAACCTTAAAATGACTTGAACCAAATATATATTGTGTTAAAAATGAGAAAAGCATTTTATTTTTCTTTCTATGTATTTCTTCATAAAAGAAAAGATCACAGAATTAACAAGTTCTTCTGACATCTCCATTTCATAATCAGTATGTTCTTCATCACTTTCAGAACTGCTACTGTCTGACTCCTCACTACTTAATTCTTAATAGAGGTTAAAGCTCAGATAACACTTTGTTTTTGCAGTTCTAAATTTTATAACCAGTTTGTCATATTCTGCTTGTTTTAACTTGAATAAACACTGAGCTGCTGCACTAGTTGCCACTGGTTTGGATGCAGCTTTTAAAAGAGAATTGCACTTTGTATGCATTTTAGAAGCCTAGGGAGTTTTGATGGCATCAATTTTGAAGTTGTTGGTTCCTTTGACAAATGGTGAGGGTTCATCAGGTGTTGAAATTGTTTCACATGGAGAACAGTACATGATTTGTTTCTCCTCGTCATACCTCAGCCATTCGATTTCTTTCGGCCATTTGGGTTGAAAGGAACACCATCACCTAGTTTGTTCATAGAATTGTTTAGCTTGCAGAGATTGAGATTCATCTAACATGGATGTGGGCCTTTTGCCTTTTGCCAGGTCTGGCCCCCTCAAAATGTTGTAAAAAATTCATTAAATGGTAATGAATTGAACTTGCTGCTTGCAGATACTGAAACCAAAAACAAAATAGGATGATGTCATGATGCATAGAATTCGGATAGTTAGCAACTCAAATAATTCAGCTCTTTCCTTCCACTACATAAGGGCTTGATACCGTAAAAGTGGATCACATGCTGTCTGATCTAGACAGCCAATCGGATATGTCCAATAAGGACGGTGCTAATGAGTCTTTGCAGTACAAATATCTGGATCAGTGTTGAAATATCAAACTGGAATATGAACCGCTTCAATGTCAACAGTTTACCTCTATATGCTCCATTGCACATGTTTACAATATTTTTCTAACTCCGCCTTCTTATCATGCCAAAATGTAAGAAAATAATTAAACCAAATAATCCAGTCATTATTGTCCACCCTTCTCCTTTCGCTACCAGAGGATGCTGAATTTTTCCCATTAGGAAATAATTCCCATACTGTCATTTCCAGTCTGACACATTTTAATTGACTCCACCTTCTGGCATTAATGTAGCAAACGAAGAGAGGCGGAATATAACAACTGGATTATTCGAGTTAGATACTTAGCAATTCAGATACAACGAAAGGATGATAGATTTGGTGCTTCTGATAGATTTGGTGCTTCTGATAGATTTGGTGCTTCTGATAGATTTGGTGCTTCTGATAGATTTTGTTTGCATCTGCATTTTTTATTTGCATTTCTTTACTGGCCCACCTGTGAACTTAGAAATTTTGCAGTCCCGAGTAAAATAAAAAATACAGGCCTCGGGCTTCGGACTGGTGCTTATTTTGAAGGCTGTGAGTGATACTGTTATTATGACCCTTGACCCCCATATCCATCCCACCTCTACCACCAAACAGGGCATTATTCTTGGCTTACATCACCTTCTGCACTTTTGTACCTTGAGATAGTTGTACTGTTATGTATATATGTTATCAGAGACATTCCAGTCATTAAGTACATACCATATAAGGTACACTTGTCTCACCTTGTATATTGAAGGGAGAATGGATAGATGGATGGATTGATGCATGAATTGTCTCACACCCGAGGATTTAAATAAAGAATAATGATATACATTTTTTAAAAAAAGAAATCCTCTAAAATTAATTTTGTTACATGTATTTTGATCCATGTAAACCTTACTTCATGGAAATAGCATTTTAAACAAACCTTCATCTGTTCATGCCCGTTTCCTTTATGATCAAACATATTGTGGAGTCGATATTATTGAACATTATTTGTGCTTAAAGTTGACATTCAAAACAAGAAGATTGCTTTCTTTGATCATCTACACTAAAAAATCTGATCTATCTTAAATGTATAATATCAAAATCCCCGTTATATACTCTGTGTGTGTGTATATATGTATATGTGTGTGTGTGTATATATATATATATATATAGATATATATATATATATATATATATATATATATATATATATATATATACATATGTATATCATCATAAGTAGAATCTTATTGTGTAATTCATGCAGTACTAGTCCTCAGAGACATTTGGTTGATATTCAAATGGTCTGGCAAATTTGGTTAAATTAGTTTTGTGACTTTTTGTTAGTATGTAGTCCAGGACCCTTGATTCCAGGCTTAACTTGACTTGAGATCTTACTTGAAAATATTCTGACCTATCAAAAGGCTGCCTTTGTCAAGTTCCAGTAAGTCTGGACATTTCTTACACTAAATGCTGAGTACACTTTTACAACAGAGAGGCCAGATCTGGAGTAACATTTATTACTCCAAATATTGAGTAAAGTTATACAACAGAGAAGCTAGATCTGGAGTAACATTTATTACTCCAAATATTGAGTAAAGTTATACAACAGAGAAGCTAGATCTGGAGTAACATTTATTACTTCCAATGTTGAGTAAAGTTATATAACAGAGAGGTCAGATTACTTTCGTAAGGAAGGGGCAGTAGGGCGATATGCCACTTTACTTTTTGAAATTATATTAAGAAGTTTCATATGGATCAATTGAAAACTGTTATGCAACCAATAGTCTCCGGAGAATTTTCTTTCCCAGAGGCATCTTTATTTAGGTTTTATTGTTACAGGTGAACATACAGCTGTTAATTATGTTATGAAATTATGTACACTACTACTATTATGCAGCCAAACTTATGGAAAAGTAATGTTCAGATATATCACTTACAGGAGGATTAGTACAAAGATCTCTTAGTACTGTAAATCATAATATTGAACATAACTAAATTGTGACTACTAGTATTCAGTAATTTCAGCCTAATTTGGATTTGGACATAAACTTTTCATGATTTGCTCATATGTGTTATGCATATTGTATAGTAATGTATTTATCCTAATAGAAGTTCCATATGCAACTTAAGGGGAAGGGGGTGCATTTCAAATAGTGTACTTTTGTGTGAGATTTGCCTAAGTTGTCAAGCAGCTTTTAAAGTTGAAACTTTAATCAGGGACTAATAAACAGTAGCTCCAGATAAATCCTCTTTCACCTAAATTTAATTGGTGCTTAATGAACAATAGCTCCAGATAAATCCTCTTTCACCTAAATTTAATCGGGGACTAATGAACAATAGCTCCAGATAAATCCTCTTTGACAATAATTTGTCTGCTCAGCAATTAGTAGTAATATATTTTTATTGTGTAACATCCAGTTTCCGAGGTAACTTTTTGTATAATTGATCATTCTTCATACAGATGTAATTTTGGGAAGAGGGTTTTTGCATGGATGGGTACGCGGTAGTGGAGACCTTCTATTAGACATAGTGCTTCCATTAGGAATAATACAATATCAGTGTTGTTATTAATCTGAACAGTCTTCATGAATTATTTTGCTACATGTAATGTTTGGACATTTCAGATCCTCTCAAACATGTTGTTACTTGAAATATATAAACACTGTAGTCATATTTAGCTTACAATAGAATCTTTTAATAGGATCCTTAGATGTGACACTATTTATGAGTTTCGAATTACAGGTTTGGGCAATGTTTACTGGTGTCATTTTACAATTATATGTCCCAAAGCATTTATCTTTAAGAATATCATAAAAAAATGTTTCACTTAACAAAATTATTATGGAACATTTTTTATTCCCCACTATAAATGTGGTAGATTTGTATGTGTTACGCTTGTCTGTCCATATAATGTATATCCATCAATCTGGTGAAGTTTTGCATTTAGATCAGTTTTCAGCCACTGTGGTGGAGCATTCATGTTGAATACCGTATATACTCACGTATAATTCGGGTCCAAATGCAAACAACATAGACCCTGATCTGCTGTCGCATAATGCACCGGCAGATCAGGGTCTTTGTTGTTTGTTCTACTGATTAGTACTTGCAAACTGCATAGACCGAGATCTGCTGGCGCATTATGCGATGGCAGATCTGGGTCTATGCAGTGTTGTAGTTGGTATTGTATTATAGGCGAGTATATACGATAAATACATTTCCATAGGTATTAGATTAACAAGGACAGTATGTATGCCAGAATCAGTGGTACACTCTTCAGTGTCATCAGTGTCTCCTAATATCAGTGTCATCAGTGGCTCCTAATGTCAGTGTCATCAGTGGCTCCTGATATCAAGATTAAATCAATCACTTGATGCATGTGGTGCCAGGTTCTTACAGTATTTAAACCCACTACTAAGATGACTCTGTGATGAATTCAACTGGATAGGATGTGAGCTGAATGACCAATTTTTAGGCTTATTGAACTAGATATGACCCTGTTATCAGTATTTGTGCCTGGTACTGCTCACTTCCCATCACCATGTCTTCCCATGATGCAGCTATTACTGTATATACTCACTTGTAGGTCAGATCCAACTGCAAACAACATAGACCCTGATCTGCCATTGCATAATGCTTCAGCAGATCAGGATCTGTGTTGTTTGTTCTACTGATTAGTCCTAACAAACTGCATAGAGCCAGATCTGCCAGCACATTATGCAACGGCAGATCTGGGTCTGTGCAGTTTGCAGATGGATCCAACATATACGCTAGTATATACGGTAGCTAATCTGTAGTCTTCCCACATTAGTAAGCATAGCAAAGCATATATAAGGCTAATACCCAATAATTGGTACAGTTCTCAATCAGTAAATGCTATAATTTGCATCAAGGAAGACATATAAATCATAAGAAGGTACTGTTCATAAAATATTTGATACAGTTGGAATCTAAAATGTTCAAATTATTCCTATATGATGATTGGAGCTTACGGGTCTGAGGTTTGTGTTGTACTCGTATCTCATAATGGTAGAATTTTCTTTTTGCCTTGTATATTTGAAAAAAAGGAAAGATATAATGATTACAATATCATTTTGTCTGGCATCACTGTTTAATTGAATTTTTTTCAAAGGATAAAAGTCATATGCATTGAAACCTGTGTATGAAGGACATGAAAATGATCACAAAATTTTTGTCCTTTGGATAAAGGTTTGATATGTACATGTATGTGTAATTAATTAAGAAAAGGTGTTAATCAGTGTTCTTCTTGAAACAGGGATTCAGTACATTAAGGTGTCTGCCAAGGCCGATTTACTGTAGAGATGACAGTAACATTTGATTTGATTGACAGTAATTGGAGTTTTATCGTTTCTGTACTGTGTTGATTTTTATGAAGTTTGTCAAGTACACTGTACATGTATGTTAGAAAGATTTGATTACAGTTTGTTAACTGAAAGGTTTTCTTTTGATAAAATCATGTTTTATGTATATATCTCAGATGCATGTTTGCGGGATTCACTTTAGTAGTTTCTGGACATTGTGCTGCAAAATGAACCAAATTTGTTAATATTGCAACCAAATTCTTAAAAATCGTGCATCATTTTTGCAAGCCCTACCTTGATCACTTCTTTAAATTTTACCAATATTTAGAAAATTGCCCTTTTTTTATCCAGTTAAGGTGTGATATGTTCCCCCTAAAGTTTCAATCCTGGAATAATAGACCTTTTGTATGTATGTATGTATAATATTTTACAAACATTCTCCCTAAATAGCGATTATGATGTATACCGTCTATACTTGCTTATAAGACAGACATTCTCCCTAAATAGCGATTATGATGTATACCGTCTATACTTGCTTATAAGACAGACATTCTCCCTAAATAGCGATTATGATGTATACCGTCTATACTTGCTTGTAAGTCTTTTCCAACTGCAAAATACACTGACCCAGATCTGCCATCACATAATGCACCAACAGATCTCGGTCTGTGCAGTTTGTTAGTACTAATCAGTAGAACAAACAGCATAGACCCTGATCTGCCATCACACAATGCACCGGCAGATCAGGGTCTGTGTTTGCAGTTGGACCTGACTTGTACACAAGTATACCGTGTTTGGATTACATGCATACAACATGTTCTATAGTTGTCATACATGTAAATGTCAAATATGGAGACAATTTCAATCAGCAAATTTTGTTGTTTTTTGTAGACAAAATATATCAACTAAAAATCCGCTGCACTGTTACAATTTACTTCCACTAGATTTCCAAAATTTATCACTAAAATTAGCAAAGAGTTAGAGTGTCCAAATTAGCAACTGCATTACCTCCTTTGACAAAGACTCGATTTGGTGTTAGTGTGACATCATTCTAGAACAGTGCAAATATAATATCACTGTTGAAGTGTATTGATGCAATGTTCATTGACTATTGACGGTTTCTTTCTGACTGGTACATGTACATGCATGTTAACACTTTCAGTGGATTGTAAATCTTGTTTACTATATGTATGTAAAACGTCATCGACATGTACATCAACATGGACACAAAGATCAACATTTTGACAAATAAACTATGAATTTGGATATAGCATTTCTTGGTTATAATGTTATAAAAATCCCACTTCGTTGTGAAACGTTGTAAACAATCTTTACTGTACTCGTTTTACAAAAAAATTCCAATTCTAGGGATGGGGTCCCAATATTTTGTTGTCTGAAAGATCCCTGGATGATGATGATCTTGTCTAGAAATACCTGGTAGTCCAATATGAAAAGGAAGGTGATTCCTATGTATTTATATGTTTGTAATAGTAAATGAGTTTTGTATTGAATTTTTTGGGACTGACAAAAAGAAACCTAATCTTTGATTGTTCGTGCGATAACAGGGTTATGATATTCATGAAATCTTCAAATGTCTTAATCTTGGTGAGTCACTCATTTACAAATCATTCTCCATTATTTCAGAAAAAGAATCTGCCACCAGTGAAGGCTCCTGTGACACCCCAGAATTCCCAGTCCAGTCAGGTGACCACACCACAGTCCCCAGGCAACGTCAGTCAGTCGTCCAAGTCATCAGGATCTGCCACTATGGACCTTTTAGGGGACCTGGGTGGGGATCCCTTCGCAAGTTCAGCCCCAGCACACTCGCATCCAGCAGGAGGAGGTAATTTTACCAAAAGGAGCACTTGGGTATTTAAATTCCTGCTTTGTAGCAAACATGAAATCCATGAAATATAATACCCTATGAAAATTGGTACCTCCCCCCCCCCCAAAAAAAAAATATAATGAATTGATTGTAGTAGCAGGAGGAGTTAGCTGTACTGGCAAGGCCTACCTAAATGATTTAGCAGGAAAATACAATTAAAAGATGGAGGTGCCTCCCCCCTCGCCTGCCAGCTATGACCAGGCATGATCACAACCAGCAGAAGGCAGTAACTCTGTTAAAAAAACCTGTTCGTATGGATTTTTAAAAAGTAATAGCAAATAGAAGAAAAAGAAGAAGAAAAAAGAAATAAGGCAAGTCAGATAATATAAGTTAAGCATTTTAGATATGTTCTCTGTGCTAGCACATCCACATTTCAGTTATAATGAGGAGTTATTTTGTGGAGAAGGACCTATTATGGTTAGTTTTTAAAAAGTTTTAGAAGCATGTAAAAGACCAGAAGACAACAACAACAAAAAAAGAAAATATCAGTGATAAATTTTATTAGATCAATTGACAACCCAACTTCAACAGAATAACATTCTTAATGAGGTGGTAACTTTTTGAACATCAATCATTTTTTGTTTGCCATTGCATCTAACTAAGCTGTTGCCCCATATTATTAAATATGTCAATATCTAATTTCTTTTACCCAGACATAGTTCTACAACCCTTAACCTGTTTTTAAGCTGTTATGAATAAATGTAATGTATACATATTGATTATGATATTCCTTTTCATAGTTGTCTCTCTTATTTTTGAAAATGTTATGACTTTTTTTGAAAGTGTGCAAATTTTCCACATTTAGTATGTGGTAGGTGGTTTTTCTATCTCTGCTTTCTAAAAAGGATTGGGGATAATTATGATACCCTCGATCTGTCTGTCCATCTGTCAATCCATCTGTCCATCACCACATTTCCCCCTTAACTGCTAGGTGGAATTTCTATGAGACTGTTCTTGTTTTGTTGTAACCATCTGCAAGAGGGGTGTCATCATTGGCTCCCACTCCAGGGGACCCAGGTAGAAGGTCAGTGGTCAAATGTAATTTTTTTTTAATTACAATGACATTTTCAAATATTTTCTGACGAAACTTCATATATGCAATCATATCAGGAAGATGCATAATATAAATTGACAGATTTTTCATTATGACCCCAGGGTCATTGTCTGAATATGGGGTTGAATAATAAATGCGGGGGTTGGAGTTGGATGCATGGCTCTGGAAAATGCTGTACAAAATGGGGGGGGGGAGGGCGGATTTTGCAATGGCCAGCCATTACAGTTGCTCCAGCATTTTAATTCATCTGGCCTTGACACCATGTGAGCTTATGGTATGACCCTGCATCTGTCATCAGTCATGTATCATCTGTCCATAAACAATTTCTTTTTACCAAAGGGAGGGGGGGGGCATATTTCTGACTAGATTTTGATCAAACTTGGAATATGGGCTTATATCATAAGAATCTTGGACAATTCAATAATCAGCATGCTCCATGCATGTTAATGAAGTGGTCTGGCTGAGCTTGTTACCACTCTGAAGAGTATTTCTGATCCAGTTTTGATCAAACATTGTAAATAGGCCTAAATCATCAGGATCTTGGATGAATACAAGATCCATACATGTTAATGAGGTGATTTTACATCAGAATGGTTGAGCTTGTCAACACTTAATTTCTGATCATGTTTTCATCAGACATAGTAAATAGGCTTATATCATCATGATATATAATGTATTTTATTAACAGAAAGATCTGTACATATTATTGAGGTGATCTTGCATATGATTGGTTGAGTTTCTTACCACTTGATAGACTGTATTTCAGACCTGATTTTCATCCTAGGCTAGTATTGTCAAGATGTTGGATGATTTTTATTATGAGCTGGACCTATGCATATTTATGAGGGGATCTTGCATCTGATTGCCTGATGTTTTTTAAACCTCTCTATAGACTGTATTTTGATAGGATTTTGATCGCTTGTAGGATTTTAAGAACACAAACCTATGCAAACAATCTCTCAAACTTTATATCGTGTTGATTTTACCTATTTTACTGTATCCTGGTAAAAAAAAAACTATTTCTAAAGATAAAGGAATAATTAATATGCATAGTCTCTTGCTCATAATTGAAGTCATCCAAGATCTTGATGATATTAACCCATTTACCAAGTTTTATAGAAATTGGATGAGAAATATAACCGTAACATGATATAAAGTTTGGAAGATAGTTTTATATTGGTTATAGTTTTAAAATATTATATAAGCCTGCTTAGTGAAATGGTCACCTATTATGTTATGTAAGCCAGATGAGCAAAGTCAGGCCCACTTGGGCCTCGTGTTTTATTTTTGCTTGTACACTATGTCATTGTTTGTGAATTCCTTTGTTAGGAATAGTGAATGTGAGTGGATGAGTGTAAACTGATATCATCTTTACCTGATTATTTTCCAGGTGGTTTTGCAGACTTTGGCAGTTTTGGTACTCAGTTCAACAAGCAGTCGGCTGCTCCTGTATCAGCTGCCCCAGGCTTCACGTCATCCAGTATATTTTAAAATCTTTATTACGTTTTCGTTATTTCCCCTCCTGTGGCCATTTTATAATTCCTGCTTTAGCATATTCTGAGGCATAGATATTGAGCCTTTTAGCACTACCCAGTCATAGACCAGAAGAGCTTATATGATGCCCTGTTGTCTGTCGTATATTGTCCATCCATCTGTTAGCACAAGTGTGGTATTCTTACTGCTCCTAAACTACTTGGAGGATTGCCAAGAAACTTTACTTACACATTCATCCCAAAGTCTAGATGGTCTGAAATGAAAATGGTGCCAATCTGATATCCAATATGGCTGCCCATCTTGAAAACCTTGTTAGTGCAACTACACCTTAACAGAATGTCATATTGACATTGGGTTTTAACCAGAAGACTTATTATGATGTCTGGTTGGTCCTGTATGCAAATGGTATTGATCTGACCTCCAAATTGACCGCCATGGTGGCCATCTTAAAAATTCTTGTTAGCATTACTACTTGTAGATAGATGGTCATATCGACATGGGCTTTTCACCAGAACTTCTTATGATGTCTAGTTGGTCCTAAATAAAAATGGTGCAGATCTGACATTAGATATGGCCACCATGGCCGACATCATGAAAATCTTGTTATTGCTACACCTTCTAAACGGAAAGTTATATCAAGATGGAATTTTAACCAGAAGACTTATTATGATGTCTAAAATTTTCTAAATGAAAATGGTGGCAGTCTGACCAACAATATGGCCACCATCTTCAAAATCTTGTTATCACTACTACACCTAGATGGATGGCCATATCTATATTGGGTTTTCACCAAAAAAACCTCTCTGTTCATGTCTAGTTGGTCCTAATGAAAATGGTGCTTATCTGACATTCAATATTGCCACCACAGCAGCCATCTTGAAAACCTTATTGCTATTTCTCGTAAATGGAAAATCATAACAATATGGGGTATTCACCAGAAGACTTCTAGTTGGTCCTGAATAAAAATCATGCCAATCTGACATTCAATATGACCGCCTTGGAAGCCATTTTGAAAATCTTATTATTGCTACTCCTTCTAAATGGAAAGTCATATCAACACCGGGTTTTCTCCAGAAGACTTCAAATGGCATCTGGTCTGTCTTAACTGAAAATGATGCTGATCTGACAGCAAATGACCCCATGGTGGCCATTTTGAAAATCTTGTTATTGCTCCTCATCCTAAATGAATGGTCAAATCAACATGGGGTTATCACCAAAAGATTTCTTATGATATCTAGCTGATTCTAAGTGAAAATGGTGCTGTTTTTACATCCATTATTGCCTCTGTGAAGGCCATCTTGAAAATCTTGATGTCACTATTCCTTCCAAATGGCTGGGCATATTGACATATGATTTTCACCAAAAAACTTTTTATGATATCTAGTTAGTCCTAAATGAAAATGGTCCAATCTTACATCCAGTATGACCACAAGTTGGCCATCTTGAAAGTTTTTTTACTGCTCAATAATATTAGAGATTGTTTTAGCACTCTGCTGTTAAAAGGAAGAAATGGTCTTTTCTTGGATTCCTGGAAATTCTTTCTTGTGAGTAGAGTATCAGTCCCTTCAAGGGAGTCTTGTTATTACAGTGACAGGGACATGAGTAGCAACATCATCAGTAATGCTTAGATTTTGCGTACAAATCTTTTGAAGTTCATAAAACATTCATCATACTGCTTTTGGAAAGCATAGATTTCCACAAAACCTTTTGGTAGAAAATGTGATTCTGATGTGTGCAGGTGCACATGCATATTAGTGTATGTGCTAGTGCATGCAAAATGACCTGTAATGCTCCCATATTATTGAGGGATTATT
Organism: Margaritifera margaritifera; assembly: GCA_029931535.1. Taxonomy (NCBI): domain Eukaryota; kingdom Metazoa; phylum Mollusca; class Bivalvia; order Unionida; family Margaritiferidae; genus Margaritifera; species Margaritifera margaritifera. The sequence goes on along the minus strand of JAQPZY010001451.1, from coordinate 2,110,022 downwards.
AACATTGATCTTGGAGCAAACTATTGCTTATTGGAATAGGGGATAGAAAGTGGTGGAATTCCTTAGCAACCAGGGAAAAAACAACTATTTTTTTACTTTTGCTCAAGAAAATGTGAGCCAATTGTAATAAAACTTTGTAGGAATGTTCTTTAGGATATGCTTTATCAGAATTATGACCAGAGTGGCACCCTCAGCAATGATGTGACTACCATAGCATTGATGTAGTAAACTTATTTTCATTCCTACCAAGTTTGATTTTAGGACCTGCTGTATCAAAAATTATATCACGAGTGGCCCCCTATGTCAATGGTATGGCTTCCTTTAAGTTAGCAACTAGGTGGAAAGCCTATTTTCAATTTCTGCTCTAGAACATCTTAGCCCACTGGGAACAAACTTGGTTGGAATTTTTCATATGTTCCCCTAGCAGCGGTGTGGCTTCCATGGCAACAATATGGAAAACCTGTTTTCGACTTCTTCTTCAGAATGGCTGAGCCAATTTGGATCAAACTTGGTGGGAATGTTTCATAGGACATGCTCTATCAGAATTGTCTTTAGGATGACTCCCCAAGCAACCATGTGGTTTCCAAAACAACCATATGTAAAACCTATTTTCAGTTTCTTTTCCAGGACAGCTGAACCCATTGTGGTCAAACTTGGTAGGAATGTTTCTTAGGCTATACTTTTTCAGATTTGTGTATGCAGGTAGTTTCCCAAACAACAATGTGGCTTCCATAGCAACCATTAGAAAAACTATTTTCAGCTTTTCTAGAATGGCTGAGCCAATTTTGATTAAACTTGGAAGGAACAATTCATAGGACTTGTTCTACCAGATTTGTGTCCAGGGTGGCTGTCCTTGCAACATTGTGGCTTCTTCAGCGATTTGGTGGAAAAGCTAATTTTACTTTCTCCAGAATGGCTGAGCCAGTTTTGATCAAACTTGGTAAGAAATTTTCATAGGACATGTTCCACCAGAATTATTTTCAGGATGGCTCTCCTAAGCAACAGTGTGGATTCCATAGCAAGCAGGTTTGAAAACCAATTTTGTAAGTCGATTTTTTGATCAGACTGGTAGGAACTTTTCTTTGGACATGCTCTATGAGAATTGTGTCCTGGGTGGCTACCCTAGCAATGGTTTCACTTCCATAGCAGCCAGGTGGAAAACCTGTTTTCCATTTATTGTCTAGAATAACTCAGTCAATTTTGATCAAATTTGGCAGGAATGTTCCTTTGGATATGCTGTGCCAGAATTGTGTCTGGGTGGTTCCCTGAGCAGTGGTGTAGCTTCCATGGCAACCAAGTCAAAAACCTACAAATAATACTCATCTCATCAAAAAGGCTATTTTTATTACTAATATATAGAAAACTATCTATGAGTTTCTCTCCAAAACTGCACAACCATTTCAGACCAAATTTGATAAGTTGAGCCCCAGAAAGAATACCTATCATATCCATGCAATAGATACCAATTACACCATCTAGTTCAGCTAAAGTAACTCCAGATAGAAGCACAGTTATACAACATGTCAAATACCACCAATTTTAACCTGATAGCTGGAAATTATCCAGACATGGGTGTCTTGCAACCCAAGGCACTTACCTTATTACTGTTACATTTGCCTTTTAGACCAATATATATCTGATGAGTGATATCAGGTCCACTAGAGCCTCTTGTTTGTTACATAGTTTGGTTGATAAAGCATTTATTTGAATCTTAGTGGTGGTCAACAAAATGGAGGAAAACGTTTACCCAGTGCATTTGCAAAGTTAACAGTATATATAATGGATTAGAGTTCATTGTTTATATTGAGAAATAAATAACAAATATTGAATTTGATGATAACACTTTAACACAGATAGTGCAATGATTCAACCACTTTAACAGTTACTGTTTCCTATTTTTAGCTCACCTACATTTTTGTTAAAGAAAGCAACACACACTGATGTTGACATTGGTATAAGAAATAAATTCGCTGCCTTGTGAATAGAACGAAGTGCAAAATTATGAATAAAAGATTACTTGCAGTGACACTGAACTTGAATAATTCCACCCAAAGACTTCTTCCAAAAGTCACTTTGTCATGAACCTGAGGAAGAGAAAATATTGCTTGCTTCAGTTTAACAATGATAATCACACATCATTTTATTATGAGACAAATTTGATAAAGTTATGTTTGAATTCATCTGAAAAGCAAACAAAATCGAGACTGCCTACGAGTCAGTTATTTTTGAGATGCACTGTGTTTGATACATGAAAACACAGATTCAATAAAAGTCATGACAAATATCAACTATTTTACTTTTCAGTTCCTTGTCAGTGTAGGATGTTATATTTGAGTGACTAAAGTATAAGTCATACAGGTCATGTAGTCATGTTATACTGGCTTTTGGGACTATAGGTGTCCTTTTTGAGGTTTGATTACACATACCTTAAACTGATGATTATTCAGTTTATATGGCTTACTTGTCAATCAGTATTCCTTGCAAGGTCATTATATAACTGCCCCAGGAAATACATGTGACAAAATCAGTGTTCAAATATGTGGACATTTTTAGACGAGGCCAACCAAGAGATGTGATCCAATATAAACCGGATTGAATGTCTGTGCTATGATGTTACTGTAAGTGCCACATTTTGGACAAAATGTGTATTACCCTGCACTGGTAATTATTAGACGCTGTGTTTTATTTTCATGACCTGGTTTAGTATCCTGCTGCCATTGTAAAAGTCAATAGTGATCGATAATTTTCAGCTGAAAGTTTGGTGAAAACAATTAAGATGCAGATCACTCAACAATCAGGAATGAACAGACTTTGTTAAAACTCTATGAGTGTTAAATATGAGAACAACAAATAATAGTTTATTTAAGAAAAATAAAGGTGCCTATATGACCACATTGATGTACACTAGAGATGGTGACAACTACAAGAAAACGAAATATTTACATATCTATGGGCCATTACTCAACTTTGTTGTATTCAATTTGACCTTTTTTGGAATTTTGGTGCTATTCATTTTTTTATTTTTATTTTTATTTTGGAACTTAACCTTTTGTTGGCATTATATAGCCACTTTTGTGCTGATGTGTGATAAACACTACTACATACATAGTTTGTTGACCAGTTTCATCCCAGTTTCAGTTACAGTGACGTTTTAAAATATTTTTTTTTAACAAACATTTTACATACAGTCATAGCAGAGAGACATGCCATACATGTAATAGATTTGGTGTTATTGCCCCCAGGGTCAGTGTTTGGGGTGGCTGAAGATGGGAGGTGTATGTAATACAAAGCATTTGTTGTTCTTGTCAATATAATTGTTCTGCCTCAAAGCATCAGTGGTAATTTTTTCAATTTAACGCAATTTCTCCAAAATTATATAACCATCAGAAAAGTTGATAGGTGATTTCATCTTCAGAAATACTATTCACCACTTGCAAAAGTTTGTCACAGTAACCTTTTTAATATTTGAGTTATTATGTTAAGTTTTACATCTACCTCCATTTCTCGTAGTGCTTTTTCTTGCAGTCATCAAACTTGCATTCTTTTTGAGGACAAATATTCGTATCCATGGAAAAGTAGATCACCATGTCCTTATTTTGCCCAAGTGATTCCTTGTGATCTGTAAAAAAAATAGCTAGCTATCTGAAACTAGATTTTAGAATTTTATACTTAATAAAAATGATGAATACAATTCATTCTTAGTGGTGAACATACTTATTGTTACAGATCCCCTTCAACCAATGGCACCAGGCTCCTCCACATCAGTTTCTGCAAATGGGCCATTTAGTAGTGCCAGCTCAACTTACTCCTCATCTCTGAATGCTGATAAGTATGCAGCTCTCACAAGTCTTGAGGATGCTTTTAGCAGTGCCAGTAGCACTTCCCATTCTACTACTACAGGCAGTATGGACTGGAGGGGGGCTGGCAGCAGTGCAACTCCAAGCACTGCAATCAACTGGGGTGGAAGCAGTGGCACTACTGGGGGTGGCAGTACTAGTTGGAACAGCCAAGGTAAAACAGCTAGTGAGGGGATGACAAGCGTTAATTGGAGCAGCTCTGGTAGTAGTGGAAGTACTGTTGGTGGTGGGAGTAGTGGCATTATTTGGAACAGCTCATCTGCTTCTGCTAATCCTACAACTGGTAGGTTTCACAGATGTGCTTGTTTATAACTTCTATCACTGCTTGTAGTCATGCTTGTAGTCATGTTTATTACCATTTTTAGCTCAACTGGTCATTGACTAGAAGTACTGATGGGATGGCCTGTTGTCTGTTGTACATCCATTCGTCCATTAGCACAAATTTGTTATCGCTACTCCTATGGCCATGAAATATTACACACACATTTATTCCAAGGTCTAGTTTGTTCCAGTAGAGCATCAGTCCCATCAAGGGACTCCTGTTTATTCTCCATATGCTTGCAGAAGGGGCGTCATCTTTTGGTCCTGTCACAGGAAGCTTCTTTCTCCTTAAAACTGCCTCTCAACCATAATGGTGATTAAAATAAACTTCACTTATTTCTGATATATAGATATGTAAATGTAGTCAGTACAGATAAGATTTAAACTGTACATTTTGAATAACCCCAGTATATTCTATATAGATATGTAAATGTAGTCAGTACAGATAAGATTTAAACTGTACATTTTGTGTGACCCCAGTATATTTTATATAGATATGTAAATGTAGTCAGTACAGATAAGATTTAAACTACATTTTGTGTGACCCCAGTATATTCTATATAGATATGTAAATGTAGGCAGTACAGATAAGATTTAAACTGTACATTTTGTGTGACCCCAGTATATTTTATATAGATATGTAAATGTAGGCAGTACAGATAGATTTAAACTGTACATTTTGTGTGACCCCAGTATATTTTATATAGATATGTAAATGTAGGCAGTACAGATAGATTTAAACTGTACATTTTGTGTGACCCCAGTATATTTTATATAGATATGTAAATGTAGGCAGTACAGATAAGATTTAAACTGTACATTTTGTGTGACCCCAGTATATTCTATATAGGAGGGCATAGGGTATGACATATGTCTTTCCATTCAGTATGTCAATTTGTCGAGAATTTCATTTCTGCTAATAAAAATTAAGTACTTCATGGAATTAAAGCAAATTTGGGATGAGGTTTAACATCACGAAAACCTGGGTCGAGTTTGATTTTTGATTTTTCACCTTTTTAGCTCTACTGGTCATAGACCAGAAGAGCATATAGTTTGGCCTGATTTTTGTTGTCCATTGTCTATCTGCTTAGAGGACATTCATCCCAAGGACTAATTGGTCCTAAATTAAAAAATGGAGCTAATCAAATGTACAATATGGCTGCCACAGCAGCGATCTTAACAATCTTGCTATCACTACTTCTCATGAAAAGATGGCCATATCAACATGGGTGTTTTACTAAGACATCTTGTAATGACTAGTTTGTCCTAATGAAAATGGTGCTGATCTGATATCCAATATGGCTGCCAGGGCAGCCATCTTGTAAATCTTGTTATTGCAATTACTCCTGAATGGAGAATCATGTGGACATGGGGTTTTCACCACAAGACTTCTTGTGATGTCTGGTTGATCCTAAATGAATATTGCCACCATGGCAGCCATCTTGAAAGTCTTATTATTGCTAGACCTCCTTGTTGGTTGGTCATATTGACATGGGGTTTTCACCAAAAACTTATGATGTCTGCTTGGTCCTAAATTAAAATGTTGCCTATCAGACATCCAATAATCTTGTTATTGCTACTTCTCCTAAATGGAAAGTCATATCAACGTGGGGTTTTCACCAGAAGACTTCGTAACATATCTAGTTGGTCCTAAATGAAAAAAATGCCAATCTGACCTTCAGTATTGCCATTATGATGGCCATCTTGAAAATCTTGTTATTGCTACTCCTCATAGATGGATGGTCATATCAGTATGGGTATTTCACCAAAAGACTTGTTATAATGTCTGCTTGGTCCTAAATGAAAATGGTGTCAGTCTGACATCCAGTATGGGAGCAATGGCAGCCATCTTGAAAATCTTGTTATAGCTACTCCTCTTAAAACGGAACGTTGACGTGGGATCTTCACTAGAAGACTTCATATGGTGTCTAGTTGGTCTTATTGAAAATTAAGTAAATCTGATATCCAGTTGAAAATCTTGTTATTGTTCCTCCTCCTGTTCAATGGCCATATTGCCATGGGCTTGCACCAAAAGATTTCTTACGATATTTAGTTGGTCCAAATCGAAAATGGTGCGAATCTTACATCCAGTATGCCTGGCACAACATCCAACTTTAAAATCTTGTTTTTGCTACTTTTCCTGAATGGATGGTCATATTGACATGGGGGTTTTCACCCAAAGGCTTCTAATGATGTCCGGTTGCTCCTAAATGAAAATTGTGCTGATAGTTCAGCCAATATTGGAGCCACAGTGGCCAATTTGCAAATCTTGTTATAGCTAAAGAATATCAGTTAATAAGAAGAAATGGTTTTATGTTGGATTCATGGAAATTCTTTTTGGTCAGTAGAGCATCAGTCCCTTAGAGGGACTTGTGTTAAGTCTGACTTTTACTTATTTATGGACTTCTTATAATTTAGACATTTACACTTTCATCATGAATTGCATTTTCACTGAATATTTTTTGAAGTACTCAACAAATTGAAACCAAATTTGATGAGGATTAATATCCAAAAGATCTATTCAAGTTCAGTATTACCATTCTAACTGCCAGAAGCCAGAATTTAATGGAGTTATGGCCCCCATTTAATTTGAAAGTTTGCCCTTGCATCTTGATCCAAGGTTTCTTAAGTTTGATCTAATTGGTAGGGACATCCATGTCAGCTGGACACATTTCTTTTCTTTCTTTAAAAAGTCTACTGTAAATACTCACTTATAAATCGAGTCCAACTGCAAACAACACAAATTCCGATCTGCCATCCCATAATGCGCTAGCAGATCAGAGTCTGTGTTGTTTGTGTCACTTATTCCTAACAAATTGAATAGACCCATACCTGCCTGCACATTACGAGATGGCAGATAGAGTTGTGTAGTTTGCAGATGGACTCGCCTTATAAGTAAGTGTATATAGTAAATTCTGTATTTTTTAGGTTAACGAATGATGCACAGGCCATCTGATAGAAAAATCATTTATATATTTCTTGCTCATAAGACCATCTCTTCTTTTCAAAGACTTTGCAAGTCAGGTTCCCAGCACTCACAGGCACAATACTTAATACTTAATGTGCCAGCAGATCTGGGTCTATGTAGCTTGTAAGGACTAATCAGTAGAACAAACAACATAGACCCTGATCTGCCAGTGCATTATGCGACGGCAGATATAGGTCTATGCAGTTTGCAGTTGGTATTGGCTTATACACGAGTATATACGGTATATATTATGAGACTGATGTACTACTGCATGTTCGCAATTGCCAGTCAGTGTACATTACATGAACATTTCTTGTTATAGTCAAATGGAGTGGATAGGTTGCAGTCTCTTCAACTCTTTATTCATATTATCAATGACAGTGTTTGAAGATCATGAAACCATTTAATTTATTTGTTTTTCAGTTTATTTCCAAGTACCAATAATTGCTTGGCCAAAGGAGCCAAAAAAAACATTTACTTCATATAACTTATTTAGTCCTTGTCGAGTCAATTATACTATTTTCATTGCAGAAAATGGAAGACATTTTTATTGCAATTTTATTTCAGATATTCACAAAACGATAACAATTTTGGCTACATCAGCATATTTTAGTGGATATTATATTTTGGTAGGATATATTTTTGCAATCTATTTTTGCAATCTCTGAGATCGTTAAGTCGCTAAAATTTATCCATTGTTAAATAACCCTTTACACGGTATGCTGCTTACTACACACATATTTATGATAATTGGTTTCAGGTTCAAAGTTGTTAATATGTTTAAACAAAATCATTTGGAATTTAAGAAGATGTTGTTAAGTTAATCGCCTTTGACTTCTATTATTTCAATATCCATCAATAATTTTTTGAGTTGAAATAAACATTTTGATCCTTCAGACTTAAGTCTGTCCAAATGTGCTTTAGGATTTTTCCCCTAAAACTCTTTTATAAATTTGAGACTGGACAGAATAATGTTGATGATAAAAATTACAAAATATTCTGGGTCATTACTACCAACTTCTCATATGGGTCTCGTCTTGATGGAAAACTTAGTAACACTCCACAAAAATGGGGACCTATTGTTAGAAGTTTGTGGCATTTGTAATGAACAATATTTTTCATAAACATTGTTCTGTCAATCAATCAATACAAATATTTTCACCAAAAAACAGGTGAAAAACATCTGGACAAGATAGGTAAATAATTCATATAAGCTACTGAATCTATTGCTACACCTGCTATAAGGCAGGGGATATTATGTTATGATGTGGTTCATCTGTCTGTCTGGTACTAATTTGGATTCCAGACAATAACTTGAGTCGACCACCATCTACAGTTGCCAAACTTTCTGGGTGGCTTGCACTTGAGCTAAGGAAGAACTTTAAGGAAGAAGTTTTAATATGTGAGAAATCAGTACACTTAACTCTATCTAATTGAACCACATAAAAGACCAGACATGATAAATTATATCCATGATATACAGATAGTTAGATAAATGGGGTGCGTGGAGTGGATGTATGTTAGTGCATTAATTAAAGGGGGTGAAATGTTTATTAGCTCTAAAAGAGATTTGCAGTGGCCAAGTTTCAAGTTTTAGAGGATTTTATTGTAGTAGTTGTGTGTAGAGCTAATTATGTGGAACCCTAAGTCAAACAAATTCTTCAGGCATGCACTGAAAACATGACTGTCAAACCCCTTTGGAAAAAAGTTTTATCTTTTTTGGCATTTTTGGACTTGCTGATGTGCATGCTTACAGTATATTGTTATAAAATTATGATCTAATGAGTTTTACCAGAGTTATATTCCTCTCAGCAAAGTGAAACATCTCTTTTTTCGGCAGATTTACAGTTGAATGATCATTTCCCTTTCTTGTGCTCCTTATTTACTATGTTTTTGTTCCTTCTGACAGATGCATTTTTTTCCAATAGACTGGGACCCCCAGGAAACCCTTTTCTGTCACAGACTGGTATAGTAAATGATTAATATTTTCAGCCGTAACTGAACACACACAACTGATCCAGTTGAACCTTTTTTTTGTACATGATCACTGTTTTGTGATCTGTTTATAAAGCTAAGAATTGTAAATCTGTATTATAATACAGCAGAAAAAAGTTATCAATCTTCATCGGTCTGTCTGTCTACTTGTATGTTGGTTTATTCATTCACCCAGCAATTTCTTGTTGCAAAAATAGATCTGAACCAATCACCACTAAAGTTTGATGGTAAATATGGTGTCTGCAAACATTCAAAGTACTTGCAGTTTTCTCAAAATATGAACAAGTACAGATTTATAATTATCAGTTACAAAAAATAATGCATCGATAATATTAGTGCTTAAAAGATTATACTATAAATACATTTAGCAGGACTGTATGCAGGAGTAAATCATCCCATCCACCAACTCATCTCTCTGTGCTGAACATTTGCTTTCGTAAAAATTTTCGGTTATTGAAAATTATGTATTATAATGACAATATACCAAGCTCTTTTGAGAACAAACCCTCTCAGAAAAATCAAAATACTTCCCTAAATATGTAACATAACATACTCCTAAACTTTTTAAAAGTTTTTTATTGTTCTTTAAATGTAGTATCTTGCTTGCAAAAGTCGAGACTAGGACTGCACTTACAAACTTGTTTTTAATATAAAAAGTGAATGCAAAATATATCCCTAGATTGACACAGATGCCAACAGATTTATCCCCACAATGACACAGACACCAACAGAGTTATCCCTACATCTTGCTTACTTTCAGGTTTAAGAGAATCAACTGTTGAAAGCATTATTAAAACATGAACTATTTTTGTTTTAAAAATTGGATATTCATATTAAGGCAGAGAAAACAAAAGATAAAATGGAACAGTTGTGAGTGTTGGATGGCATCTTTTAGCATGACGTTTTGTTGCCAGCCTGAACTGAGATGTTTGATTGTATTTCTTTCATCAGATACAACAAAGCAAGTCAGATTAGATTATAACATATGGCTATCGGTCAGTGTAGCTTCTCCATGAACCAATTACAGGCCATTCTTTGATATTCATACTGTATTCAACGTAATACTTGCACATGCCTAATAAGCAAACACCCCTCTTTTTGGGGGTCAAAACTTGCATGAAAATATCCATTACAATTTGCACGTTTTGATTCCAGCATCCCTTACATGAGGGAAGCAACTGCTAAATCAAGCCTAGAATGTCATGATTTTTGTAGAACTACTTCCATGCATGCATTGTGTCTTGTTACCATTGAACTTTGCAGGTCGAATAAGTATTAATAACAGATTTTGCATGTGTTTATTCAGAGCAACTATATTAAGAGAAAGAATGCACCACCAAATAGAAGCTCACAACACAGTCAAACGAGGCTAACTCTCCAGGGATAATTACTTACAACTAGTGTTGTAAGGGTCACAGAATTTGTTCTGAAAACAACCTTTCACAATATAGAATTTAGGTAACTAACTTCATCAACTTTTATATTCTCAGTTGAATACATTCCCCTATCACCGTAACATTAGAAAATAAACTCTGCTTCCTCTTGAATCCATCATTCCGAAAAAGACAAAATATCATCTATATACCATATAGACAAAGGGAAGAAACTCTTAACCCAAGACATCCTCTTACCACTGCTTGGTGGCTACCCACAAATGTTTACTGGCCCTATCACTTGCCAGCTGCCAGTTTAGCTAGTTGGCATATTATTCACAGCATATCCGGTTAGTAGATTCCACGTTACACACAAAGACGATGGCACTCATCCATGCTGTCTGGTAAGATCTTTGTGGACATGGAAGCACTGCCTGAGAAGGACAACCACCACAATGAGTACAGGGACAATCTTGTTCAATTAGCTTACTCTTTCCCCACCATGGGGCATACAAAGTTAACTTCACTGTCATCATTAAAGAGACCGACAGGTTTGTGCCACCTCATATTACCCACCGCTGCCATCTGTGAACCAAGCCGATAAGGTTTAGACTTGAGTAGATGTTGAAGATGATCACAAAGAGATCTCTGATCATCTTTCGGAAACTTGAAAGTTTTCTTTTCCAAAAACCATTTTCCAAATCATCCTTGTCCCGCTGGTACCACATGCACTCAGACACATACAATACTGACTTGCTGAGTTTGGATAAATACAGTGCAGCAGTGAACATGTCTACCCTTTAGTGGTGGATCTAAATGTTTTCCACACAAGCTCCAAGTTAATGTGGAATATGGTGCTCAATCGGGCATCACTAGTTTCAGAGGCAGATTAATAAAGAGGCTAGGAAGCAAGGTTTCTCCTTCCCCAAGATGTCCAACAACCATCGGTGACTTACCATCCTGGCTGCACGCTGACAACGTGCCTGTAGGCGCCAGGATCCTTCATTTTCACCAGACTTCAACCTTTTTATGCAAAACAAATGGGCGATCAAAATTGTTTCGGATGGGATTTGTATTTCATTTATCCACTCCTCTCCCCTTTTGTCTTCCCCTTCCATGACAGACATTCGATCTGATACAGTGAATGTAGATATTTTGCAGAAGGAGATATGTTCATTACTCAGCAAGATTCACGGTCGAGAGAATTCACAAGCTGAACTCTGTCGGGTTTTATTCAGGCTTTTTTTAGTGCCAAAAACTGCTGGAAAGCTCAGGATGGCCATAGATCTTAGTTGGCTCAACAATTACACAGCCACAGCAAGTTTCAGAATGGAAAAAGCTATGTCATTCTGGCTTTCTGTAAAGAGGAACAAATTTACTAGCAGTCTAGATGTAACCGATGCATATTTTATTGTCTCTATCCACCCAGCTTCGTGCAAGTTCCTTTGGTTTGGCTTCCAAGGAACAATATACCAATTCCTTGTGCACTCCCAACATTAGTTCATAAGTTCACAAAGACCAGCAGCTGTGTCCTCACCATGTTCAGGTTGACCTTGTCAACAGTGACTGCAGCATATCTGGACAGCATCCTTCTAAGACACATGGTAAGTTTATCTTTGGCGAGGGGCAGGAACAATTTTATTTCCCTTTATTTCTAGTGGGGTGTCTACTGAATTGGGAAAAGTCAGATCTCAACCCATCCCAGCATTTTCTGTTGCTCAATGCTGCAGCGAATTTGATTCATCTCAGCCGACTTTTCATGTGTCCTTAGCAGACGTCCCTACTGGCCCAGTGGGACCCCTATTCCGGTTGACTCAATCATCGAGTTATGATCCCAACTGAAAAAAAGATTATTCCTGCATCAGTTGCACGACAAATGATGGCTTATGGCAGAAAATCCTCTGGAAAAGCCCCAACCAGATGTTACGGTCCACATGGATGTCTGTTTGTACATTTTGGGAACTCACCTGTTGCCCTACTTAACCATGGTCAGTGGCAAGTGGAGATTTCACTTCATATCAGTCTTCTATAGTAAAGGCATTTCATTTCTGGAAGAATCTACAGCAGAAGAGTACCGTATTTGCCGGCTTATAAGTCGATGCGGAGTATAAGTCGAATTCGCTAATTTCGTCAATTTTCAATCCTTCATCCATATATAAGTCGATGCGGAGTATAAGACAAAGTCCAAAATGATAATTATTTTTTTACACTATACTTTTCGTACTTTGACATTTTTTAATTTTTTCTTTTTTTTCACGTACGAAAAATTACATGAACATACGGTAAAGCAATTTCAATGACTTAATCCATATATAAGTCGATTCGGAGTATAAGACGAAGCCTAGACTTCCAGGTCAAAAAGTATCGACTTATAGGCCGGCAAATACGGTAATTCTCATCATATCAGACAATTCGGTGGTTGTAATCAATCTCCTCAAATGTGGTAACAAAATCACCTCACCTTTGCATTCCTGTCTGGGACTTTACATGCTGGTGCTCCCAGCTAAAGATTATGGTCCAGATCAGACATTATTCCTGGCAGGCTCAATGTCCTAGCCAAATCACTGACAAGAAGGGGCCAGACCCTTCAAACTGAGTGATCCATTCATCTGTCTGTCTTTCAGCAGATTTGTGCACTTTGGGGGCAATCATTCATAGACTTTTTTGCGATGAGGTGGAACCACAAACTGACCATCTTTGTCTCTCCAGCCCTGGACCCAGAAGTCTGGGCCATGGACATGCTTTCAGTCAGTTGGGAGGGGTTTGGGGTCTATATCTACTCCCCTACTATTTTGGTACTGAGGATAATGCAGAAAATGAGGCTCCAAAACTACAAAGGGATTCTCATAGACACTCTCAGCTGGGAAGCTTTGTGAAGGATCTGCATGATCAAGATATAAAAGCCCCCAGGAATATCGCAGTGAAGCCCAACCTGCACAAACAGCCATAGTTGCATGTGTTTTAACCCTGCCCAGACAGACTTCTTAAAGCCTGGCTCTTGTGAGGATCTATGTTTGAAGGAAATTAAACCATCTATTGTGAATATAATCTCACAAACTAGAAGGCCCTCCACTACACAAGTTTATGAGGGAAAGTGGCAGACTTTCAAAGACTGGTGCATGGTTAACAACATCATCCCACTGATTGCCTTGATCATACTGTTGGCTAAATTTGCTCAGATTTTTTGTCAGTAAGGAAAATTCATTCTTTTCTTTTTATCTGTGTATTGTTGTCATGTGTTATGTCACCAATGGCTGTGCTGTCCTTATGTCAGGAGAGCTGTCTTATATAGGGAATCCAGCCATTCTTCCCTCAAAGGGGTCCCATGGTAGACCCTGGATACTTATGCATTTTCTCCTATTAACTGCTCTCCTAACATTAATGTGATTGGGGAATGTATTAGATGGACAAGTCAATTTTTGTGTAAATTATGTTTTTCCAAGAAGGCTTACCCATTCACATTATAGTTCTACCCACTTATATCGACATCACTTATGTCAACAAACCGCCTATGTTGACAAAAGAGCAAAGTCCTGGTCCACTGGTCTGTTATTATTACCAAATTTGTCATGCTTATGTTGACGTTGAGATAAAAAATAAATGTATATGTCGACAGAAGCCATAGGTCCCAGCTTGAACAAAATCCTTTGTTTTCTAATCATTTATGTCGACAAGCTGCCAGCTCCGACCCATACTTAGTTCTACAATTATCTGATGTTGCCACTAGGCTTTAATGTTGCAGATTAACAAACAGGAATTTGTTTGGTCCTCAAAAGTTGGCCTTTCACAGCGACTTCAATAAATAAATGCAATAACCCTTCATCAAAGCAAACCAGTTACAATCTTCAATAAAAACAATGCACCCTTCATCAAAGGAAGTCATCATCAAACTTGAATAAAAACAATGGAATCTGATCGATTGTTGCATTTTCTAAAGCGATCGGTGATTGAAACACATTAATTGTGCCATGAGTTTCCTTTTCTTCAGGAAAAAAAGTAACTTTATTTATGCTTATGATGGCTACCAGTGGCAGCGTAAAATGCAAGTTCAACTTGTGCTTTTTTAAGACATTTTTTAAAAACTGTCATTGAATGTTTTGTGATCAGAAAGAATTCATAACTTGTTCACAGGTTTTCATTTCCCTATGGATAGCCACACCCCTTTGGTAGCATTAGTAAGATGGTTACATTTGTTGTCTTAGGTAGACCAAAATCTAGGTCAATTTAAGTACATGTAGCATGTAAATAACAACTACAACCATGTGCTACTGGCAACAGTGAATATCGTAGTGAATTGTTTAGTCAAATGTGTTGGTTGACAGTGGATATAGATCAAACGAGGACTACCATTTTTTATACGTTTGTTTTCTAACTACCATTTTTATACGTTTGATTTCTAACGGGATGTGACCGATACATGAATTTTCTAACATGCGACCTATACTTGAATGTATGGATTTTTCATATACATGTACTTAACGCAATATGAATTGTATTACACAAAGGTAACTAAAATGTAAGTTGTCAATAATCAAGTGAATTTCACACTGGTTTTGTCATCATTTACTCAAAATTTCCATTGTTTATTTTTCAAAGTGTAAATCCTACTCACTGATGACAGATCACTCCTTACAGATGAATTTCACTTCAAATAGAAATGTACTTTTTTTAGACCCATCCCCCCCCCCTCATTATGACATCCCCTTGTGTCCAGAATATTGCCTCGGGTCCGAGGATGTCGACATAAACGGGTAGGACTGTACTATTAAAACATCATACACATCCCTGCAAATGCAAGTATCCTTGTTCATGTATCACTCAGCTTAAACTGGTAAACATCAATTTAATGGATAGCCACCTAGCAATGGTAAGGGGAGGTAATGGGCAAGAGTTTCTTCAATTTGTCTATATTGTATATAGATGGGAAAGACAAAAATTTCTTCTTCTGGGAGGGCTGGATTCAAGAGGTAGCGGCATTTTTTTCATAATGTTAATGTGATGAGGTATATAAACTCAGATAAAATATAATGTACTAATAAAAAATAACTTTCTATAATAGCGGTTTGAGAGTTATTTTGGGTGAGTAAATATTTTTGGTACCTGCCTAACTGGGCAAGTTAATTTTTTGAGGTCTTTCAACTCTGCTTCTTTATGTACATACACATAATGGGGACATTGTTAATGGCATTGTCGGTACAGTGCATGTGTTGCGTCAAATAAGGTAGTTTTTTCTACAAACTTATTGTCCGTTCTGTGATATGAATCAGGCATTATATTGTAGTTTAAGGCTTAACAGTATGTATGTACGTAGATAGCTAGGTAGGTAGGTAGCTACAGGGTTTTGCCGCACATCAGCACAATCCTGGCTATAAATTGCCAAGTAAGTTTAGGTTACCCCCCCCCCCAAGCATATGAAACAAAGATAAAGGCAAAAAAGGGAGAACTCCTTAAAATACAAAGTCAGTTTCTTCATTGATATATACTGCACTCGTTTGAAAAGTTCAGGACCTCAGCTGGAACATCATCATAGGATGCATTCCAGGGCAAAATGGTAACCTCCATTTATAGTCTCTTATGACATACAGAAGGTAACATCATACTTGTTCTATATCCCCTAGCCTTCAGTGTGGAATTTGAAAATCTTGGTTGTGTATCTTAAGATTGCAGCTTGCCCACAAGGGGGGATTTGAAAATCTTTGTAGTGTGTCTTTAGATGGGAGCTTTCCCACAAGGGGGGAACTTGAAAGCGTTGTAATTCATCTTAAGACGGGAGCTTGCCCTGATTTCTTTGGCATAAAGGGATGAAGAAGGCATGCGTACCCCATGGATAGACCACCAGCCCATCACAAGTTAACACCTCCCAGCTGAAGCAGGTGTCCATTTATGTCTTAAGTCATATGTAGCAATTTAAGTAATTTAAAAGTTATTTACTTGTGCATGCTACACTATCGACCATGGTAGGATTTAAATCCATGGCCATTCACCATTAAATTCTTGGTTTGCAGACTTAAGCACAAGGCCATAATGCCTTTTCCAATTTCTTGGATATTGTTGCTCTTTTAATCTCTCTTTTTCACCTGCCCCTGCCCCCCCCCCCCCCTCCACACACACACACTTAGGCCATATGCAAAATTTACATTTAACTGCATTTTAGGATTGGGACATAGGTTCAACAATAACACTAGAAAGGGGAAGAAAATGAATTTTTAATAGGAGACAAAACTTGAAAGCTGGACAATGCTTCCTAAAGCTCCTTCTGCTGAAAGAGGTACATTTTCAGATACACAAATCATTACTACATGCAGCACTTGGAGTCTAGCCAGATTTAGATTGCAGTCTGTGGTGCCCAAGATTATACAAACATTCTCTTACAAACTCATACACATAAGTTTGACATCTGTTAGTGATTTGACATTAAACATAATTATATCAACATAATAAGCATCATTGTTAGTTGGGTCTGATTTTGAGTTTGGAGAATGTTTTTGCAGTCTTGGGGTCCGATTTGCTCAGAACCAAGGGTAAAAACAACAACTTAAGTGTCATGTAGAAATTTGAAATTGTAGAGTGCTTTGTTACCATCATAAAGTTGGTTGACACAGTAAACTCTTTCTTACCACAGATACAGTATACACATTTTCATTTACTGAAGTACATGTATGTCCACTAGTCACTACTTACTGCATTCTCATTAAGTGAAAAGAAGAATGAGCAATGTAGAATGTACATGCAACAGTTACAGTTACAGTATGCATATATTTAGGGTCATGTGCATGTGTATGAAGGAACTATCTCAGATTGACACATTTTTCTTAAGCCTAACTCTGCTTGTATTTGAAAGACAATACATAATTTCAGTTAGTCATTATACAGTACCTGGTTTATGACCTTAGTTTTGCAAGCTTTACCTTGTTTCAACCACAATCCTTGTTTCTAATTAAGTTGGTGTGAGAGGTAATGGACAGTTTCTATCATGTTTAAAGAATGATACTGGAGGGTCTCTAAAGACCAGGTCTCTCTTTCATAAAACTTTTCAACTTGAGCATATACTCAACTCCAAAATTTTTCTTTCTGTACAAGTTGTATTGAGTCAGATTTAAGGTCAGTATCTCAGTGTTAAGCGCCAAAGTAACAATCTTGTTTCAAAATTTGCAATGAACACTCTTTGTATGACCACTTTTGGAGGATGGTTGGTTTGGTTGGGTTTAACGCCATTTTTCAGCACATGATAGGCTATACATGGCGGCTAGTATATTTGGCAGAGGAAGTACGTTGGAAGAACCACTGACCCACGGGAAGCTACTGGCAAGCTTTCTCACATACCCACGTTGGCCAAACTGAGACTCGTACCCATGCAGACAGCGGTGAGATGTCAGTGATCCGTAAAGGCAAGCGCCTTAAACCAATTGGCCACCTGAGGCCCCCTTATGGAGGAGTATATTATGCTGTGACTGGATCTGTATGATTGTCCATATGTGTGTCTGTCCATCTGTCCATTAGCTTATCATTTTCCACATAATAACTTAAGTTCTACAGCACCTACCTTCACCAAACTGTTCAGTCAAGTTCTTGATAAAAGAAAGAAGTCTATCAATTTTGGGGTAAAAAAGTCAAAGGTAAAGGTCACTGACTGAAAAAAGAAATAAAATTATTTCCACACAATAAATTTTTTTCTTCTTCACTGACCTAAACCAAACTTTGTGGATGGCTTGCACTTGGGGTATAGAAAAAGTCTATTGATTTTGGAGTCAAAAGATCAAAGATCAAAACAAAAAAAAAATGATTTGGGGGTCAAAAGGTCAGAGGTTAAGGTCACTCACTGGAGTTAGAAAATGGTTTCTGCACACAAATTTCAGTGTTCAGACATGTACCTGTACCAAAGTTTGTGAATGAATTACATGTTCTATAAAAAGAAGTCTGTTGGTTTTGGGGTCAAAAGGGCAATGGTCAAGATTACTGTGACTGAAAGAAGAAAATGTTTTTGTATAATAACTTTAGTTCTGGTTCACATACCTTGACCAAAGATTGTGGAGGGCTTGCATTTAAGGTATGGAAGAATCTTATTGATTTGGGGGTCGAACAAGTCGAATGTCACGGTCATTGTGGCTCAAAGAAAAATGGGTTTCGCTGAGTAACTTTTGTTCTAGAGTAAGTTCCTTGACCAAAGTTTGTGGATGGCTTGTATTTAGTGTAATAAAGAAATCTATAGATTATGGGGTCTAAGGGTCAGAGATCACAGTTATGGTAAGTCTAATAAGAAAATAATGATATCCACACATTAATTTTAGTTCAAGATCACATACCTTGACCAAAGGTCCAAGTCATGGAGACATCGTTGGTCACTAATCTCCAGAGTAAACCATACATACTATTGCATGCATAGAAGATTATTAAAAATGGGGCAGGTTATGACACTGTTCAGGGAGTCATAAAAGTGACCTGTGTTATAAGTGGGGGAGCCTTCTACCTGGGGATGTTCCATGACCATACTGCATTATGAGAGGCAGCAATATACTAGTAGTTTTATAGTGAGACCACTGTGTTATAAGTGGGGGAGCCTTATACCTAGGCTTGTTCCATTACCATACCACATTATTAGGTCCAGCTGTATACTCTGAGTTTAATAGTGAGACCACTGTAGATTTAATGAAAGTCTCCTACGATATTTTACAAATAATTAGCATGCAAAATTTGAGCCAAGTTTTTACTCAAAAGTTGAGAGGTTTTATAAAAGTGGATCCAGTGTTCTAGCAGATACCAGAGTGCAGATATTAAAGTGTGTATTAAAGAAAACAAGATATAAGTACTGTAACTTAATTTTGTGTTTGATTAATTTTTTCTGATGAAACATCTTTATTTTCGTATTAACATATAAAGTAAAGAAATAAAAATTGATTCATACTTAATACAATATGTTATACATTATGATGATATCCATTCAAAAAAACTCCTAATAGGATGATATCACCTGTTCAATTTGGATTACATTAGTTTTATTACATCACAATACTGGTTCAGATAGTAAATTTCCTGATGAATTGCAGCTTGGCTGTTGGTTTGATGGCAGGCAGAGACACAGTTGAGTGGGCAGGTGTCAATATTCCTTGTCTAGTCTGTATCATGTGCATTTCTTATGATTTCAGCTAAAGTTTGCATGAAGGTGTATACGAAAAAATCAATAACCAATAATTTCCATCAATATTAGATCAAGATATTGCTTTTTTCCATGTAAAATGCACATTCACAATGTTCTTGTTATTGTTTTAGAGTTCACATTTCCTATTGAATTTCAAGCAAAGTTGATATAAAGGTGCACAGATTTTCTTGACTAATATAAAGTTTATACTGCAGAGTCATTATAACCTTAATCAGAACTCCATTGCCTTAATATTAATTACTTACATGAAAAACTAGTTTTATTGATGATGCAAACAATTTTACATGAAGATTGTTATTTTAATTTTGTTGTCCAGATTTGTATAATAACTTGTGAGGATGCGTGTATGTACAAATATTTCTGCATTCTCAGTCCTTTGCTGTATGATTTGAGAAATAGCTTGCTACTGTATGCAGACCTGTCATGCACAACTTTCTCATGCACTGTCATTTTGGTTCTACAATTGCTTGTGTGGTATTTCTACATCTACTAACTGCATTATAAGACTTATTTGTGCTAAAACTTTGGAGCATTATGTATTGGAATGTCATAATATTACTTGTTACACTTTCAATACTTTTTATATTAAAATTTCAGTAGATGTTTATACCATGAATTATCACCATGTAATCACAACCATTGGCAAAAGAAATATTGTTTGTAGAAATATTGCTCTCTCACCTGCATTGGCAAATGATGAGATTAGATTAATAGAATCCATACTGTGCACTGGTGTGAGATTTCCATATCTCACATCAGTGCATATGATGGATTATTTTCTCTCATTTCACACTAGGAAATAGTGTCGGAAAAAGAAAGGTGGCATGTCATCAGTATGGATAAAGCTTTAGAAGTGCAAAGTATTTTCTAAAAGTTTTGATTTCATTAGAAAGAGCATAAAGAAGTTTGGTTTACAAGAAAGAATTTGTTGTAAATTTGATGTAGACTAGGACTACTGTATGAAGACTGATCATATATGTCTTTCCAGTACTAAAAAGACAAGAAACATCGATGATGTTCAAGATGTCATAAACATATTGATGTCATCTACAGTGTCATTGAATGCACTCATGTGAGAATGGTGTATCCTGCATGGCTTTCTCACATGGGCAAACTGTATCACACATATCTAGGAATGAGAGAAATAGGTATCACTTTATCATTTTTTGTGGCAGCTTTGGCAACAACAGCAACAGTTGCATCAATGTCTATCACTGGGGGCACATGAGGCATCACATTTCACAAAACCCATGTTCAATAAGCAGGGATTTATTTAAAAATATTCAAAATACCATAAAAACCAAATAATCTGTGCACTGTTTTATGACAACTTTTGCTCATATGAACAAGGAATCCGAATCTATTTGTTCAAAGAATGAGTCATTAAATCTGTTTTTAATATTTTCATTCAAATTCCAAGACATTCAGATGACTGCAGTACAGATCGATGAAGCTGCAATGTATCCAATAGGCAGGGATTTTGAAGGGAAAGGGGAGGGTCTTTTGGACAGACTAATGGAACCTACGCATCAGTCATCAGATGGTGTGAATGTACTGTGGAATTTCTAGACTGGTTCAGTCCTTGTCTCAGAATACTTAGCTTATGAGAAAAAATGTCTGAAACAGGAACCAAAAGGTTGAAAGTACACATATGCCTATAGTAGGGATCGTGTCTGGATTACCTCCATTACTCATTCATATATTTGGGGAATTGTGATTTGAAGACACTGTAAACATCTTTCATTCATTCAAAAAACTGTTTTTAAAAAATATCCAAAATTATGTCCACTTTTAAAGTAAACCATTGTAAGAATTTAGTGTTGTTTATAATGGACCCATTCAGAATGAAAATGTCTACTTTTTACTGTCTGTTATCTATTTGTGCAATTTAACAATTCATGGCCCAAATGTTTTGGATGGCTTGATCTTGTTGTAAGGAAAAATGCTATTGATTTTTAGGTCAAAAGGTCAAAGGTCATGGTCATTGTGACTGATCGAACAAAAATGGGTTTCTGCACAATACCATTTAATTAGTTCTATATCATGTACCTGGACGAGACTTTGCAGATGGCTTGCACTTGGGGTACGGAAGAATCCTATTGATTTGTGGGTCTAAAGGTCAAAGGTCAACATCACTGTGACTGAAAGAAAAAAATTATTTCTGCACAAAAATGTCCGTTCTCAACCATGGACCTTCACCAGTGTTGGTGCATGACTTACATGTTAGGTAAGAAAGATGCCTGTTGATTATAACGTCAAATGGTGACTGAAGGAGGAATAAAGTTTTTCGCATAATAATGTTCTCAATCACGTAGCTTCACAAAAGTTTGTGGAAGGCTTGCAATTAAGGTATGGAAGATGCCTGTTCATTTTGGGGTCCAAAGGTCAAGGTCATAATGGCTCAAAGAAAAATGGGTTTTGCAGAATAACTATTGTTTTAGAGTCATTTCCTTGACCAAATTTTGTGAATGGCTTGCACTTAGGGTAATAAAGAAACTTTTGGATTCAGACATCTGAAGGTCAGAGTTCAGTGTCATGGTAAGTTTAATAAGAAAATAATGGTTTCTGCACACTAAATTTAGTTTAAAGACTGCATACCTGGACAAGAGATTCTGGTCATTGAGACGGATTGGTCAATAATCTCCTCTCCCAGTTCAATCATGCCTTACTAGTGCCAACATAAAGGACTGTTAAACACAGGGCGGATGTAGAATGTGCATTCACAGTACTCATTTTGAACTTCATTGAGCTTATGAGCACATCGACTTAAACACATACATATGAATTTTTATCAGATTTTGTATTTCACTGCTTTTTAATAAACAAGTTAACATTGATTGCAGAGGTTTTGACTCGGGGTTGGGGGGGGAGACTCGGGGTTGGGTGGGGAGAAGGTATCTTTAATAGTTTGTGAACATGATAAGTATTCAAGTATGAATATATTGTTATCAAACCCAATCTATAGTTAAATAAAAACAATACCTTGAATGATGCCAGTTCGATTACTTTTTTTTTTTTTTTAAATATTATTAGTCCGTGGGTATATCTCAACATTATCTGAGACAAGTAAAAGCCTCAAGAAAGATTTTGTACTGAACTTATCTTGTGACTTTTAACTCAAACATATAAGATTTTTTTTTTTTTTAACCAAATTTGGTATTCTGGAGTTTCTCAAGAAAATCTTAGATGATTTCAATACACAGCAATTAAAATAGATAAAAGTAGAAAAGAAACAGACTTATCATATATTTATACAAATAAATTTAGGCCAGTACAGCATCACACCCTTCAAGGGACACTTTTAATTACAGCATATCAAAATGTACATCAGATACAGTGTTCAATTCACCAATTTGGCAATCAATTATTATTATCTTATCTAAGGGCAAGAAAACAAGAGAAGACCTCAAAAGTAAATAATACTTGTTTCCATAACAATGTTTGTGTGTTTGTTGGTTTTAACATTACTCAGTATTTTTAACACATTATTGGCTATATTAAGCCAAGGAAATGGGAGCTAAGTGACTTTCCCAAGGACACACTGAGGCAGCCGACCCTGGCTGGCCTGGGCGGGTATAGAAGCCACAACCCATTGATTATGAGTCTGACACTTTACCAACTGAGATACTGCAGCTCCCTTGTTTCCATAACAAACATCGAGCTCTTTGACTAAGTTATATGAGCGGAAATTATAAGTAAATCCCTGCTTGAGTTGTTTTCTCAGTGCTGATCTCATTGAATTCATGCTAATTTGATGGAATCCAAGGATTTTTTTAACAAATTTTGTTTTTTGTCTTGTAATCGCTAAAATATAGTGTCATGACATTTTCACTGTCTCTTTTTCACATTCATTTATAAACATAGTTTTATAAATTAATGTTATGTGTCATTTAGAGTTTCGATTTTGACTTTATATGTCAACTTTTTTCATACCATGCTTCAGTTTTATAAATATTTAAAAATATATTGTACTTGTTATTCTCATAAATGTAGTTCTACCACTTTTGTAAAATTATTGTCTCTTGAATGAGACAAAACACATTTATTGTAACTCTATTAACTCTGTGTCATCTGTTTGGGAGATAGTACCAGTAAGCACTGCCTGGTTTGGGATCCCAACAATCGTGGTGAAAAAAAAGAAATAGGGTACTTTCCCTTTGATATCATGGTCTTCAGCACTGGTCTTCTTTTTCCTTCAGTTGCAAATCCATTTGGCGGTGCTGGACCAACACAAACCTCCATGGCTGGGATGGGAGGTGTGAACCCATTCGGCTCCACAGGTAGTCAGAATCTGTTCAGCACAGCACACTCGGCTCCACAACAGTCTAGTGGATACACTCACTTTGGTACACCCAGTACTGCAGGAGGTTTTGGGCAGTTTGGTACAGCTGGAACCGTACCAAACACAGCTGGCGGTGGTTTTGGACAATTTGGTACTTCAGGAGTTGGTATGGTACCCAGTACAGTTAGTGGTTTTGGACACTTTAACTCTCCTGTGAGTACTAGTGCAGGTTTTGGTGGACAGTTTGGTATTCAGAATGGAGGATTTGGCACTGGGGGCTCTACCAATCAAGGATTCCATGGATTTGGGGGTCAACAGATGCCAGCTTATAGTGGTGGTGGATGGGGACAAATGCCACCTAGCTCATCAGCAAATCCATTTATGGTGAGATAACTTGTAACACAGTATATTTGGCCAGATTGCAGAGCAATTTTGGCTTATGAATTAAAGATGTCTTTCCATCTGGCATCAACACTCATGTTTAGGTTTGTGTTTAGGTCATTTTCTCAG
Source organism: Margaritifera margaritifera (assembly GCA_029931535.1). Classification (NCBI taxonomy): domain Eukaryota; kingdom Metazoa; phylum Mollusca; class Bivalvia; order Unionida; family Margaritiferidae; genus Margaritifera; species Margaritifera margaritifera. The sequence goes on along the minus strand of JAQPZY010001451.1, from coordinate 2,085,559 downwards.
ACCCTGTTATGTGTGAGTCACATTAAGTTGTTATTTAAATGTGTCATTTGAAGTACTATACCCTTCATTGAAATTAAGCTCACTGTGACCCATGTTTCAGTGTCCAATAATTTTGATTAACTTTTGTGTTTAGCTCATTCCATTCCCCTCCCCACTCCCGAGTATAAGTCAAGGGAGGTAATGCAGTCACAGATTTTGAACCGTGTAACTTGTCACTAATTTTAGTGCTTTAATCATTGGAAGTAAATTTCACCAGAGCAGTGGATTTTTAATTTACACGTATTGTTCTACAAAAAGCAACAAGACGGTAAGGATTAGGGATGGTGCTTTTTGTTACTGAGCATAGGATTTGGGTTTGACAGTAAGGATCAGGGATTGCTAGGAACTGTGAATTTCTTTTTGAGAGTTGCCAGATGCTTTATATTCACATCTTCTTTAGGAAACACACTATTTCAATCTTTAATTTTTATAAGATAAATGAATGATTTTTCAAGGTTTCTTGCCTAAATTTTCATGTAGCTTTTAACCTATAAATACTGTACTTTTCATATGAAATCATAAGCTATTATTATTATCTCCCTTTAAGTACTGTCTGCTTTCTTTTGTCTCATGGGTCATTATTCTGTTATAGGAAATTTACCTGGAAAGAAGATTATATTGGTGAAAACTGTTAAGTGAACCATGTGAAAAATAGCGTATATTTATGTTGCCTATTTCTCTATTATGTGAGCAAAGTAATTATCCTATCAGTATTGGTATGAAATGCTAACTCGTATGTGAGCATAGTAATTTTCCTATCAGTATTGGTACAAAATGCTGACACATGTGAGCAAAGTAATTTTCCTATCAGTATTGGTATGAAATGCTGACTCATGTGAGCAAAGTAATTATCCTATCAGTATTGGTATGAAATGCTAACTTGTATGTGAGCATAGTAATTTTCCTATCAGTATTGGTATGAAATGCTAACTCGTATGTGAGCAAAGTAATTTTCCTATCAGTATTGGTATGAAATGCTAACTCGTATGTGAGCATAGTAATTTTCCTATCAGTATTGGTATGAAATGCTAACTCATATGTGAGCAAAGTAATTTTCCTATCAGTATTGGTATGAAATGCTCACTCATGTGAGCAAAGTAATTATCCTATCAGTATTGGTATGAAATGCTGACTCGTATGTGAGCAAAGTAATTTTCCTAACAGTATTGGTATGAAATGCTGACTCATGTGAGCAAAGTAATTTTCCTATCAGTATTGGTATGAAATGCTGACTCGTATGTGAGCAAAGTAATTTTCCTATCAGTATTGGTATGAAATGCTGACTCGTATGTGAGCAAAGTAATTTTCCTATCAGTATTGGTATGAAATGCTGACTCGTATGTGAGCAAAGTAATTTTCCTATCAGTATTGGTATGAAATACTGACTCATGTGAGCAAAGTAATTTTCCTATCAGTATTGGTATGAAATGCTCACTCATGTGAGCAAAGTAATTATCCTATCAGTATTAGTATGAAATGCTTACTCATATGTGAGCAAAGTAATTTTCCTATCAGTATTGGTATGAAATGCTAACTCGTATGTGAGCAAAGTAATTATCCTATCAGTATTGGTATGAAATACTGACTCATGTGAGCAAAGTAATTTTCCTATCAGTATTGGTATGAAATGCTCACTCATGTGAGCAAAGTAATTATCCTATCAGTATTAGTATGAAATGCTTACTCATATGTGAGCAAAGTAATTTTCCTATCAGTATTGGTATGAAATGCTAACTCGTATGTGAGCAAAGTAATTATCCTATCAGTATTGGTGTGAAATACTGACTCATGTGAGCAAAGTAATTTTCCTATCAGTATTGGTATGAAATGCTGACTCAAATGAAATGCATACAGTTCAAAGAATTTTATTTAAATGGATGGCATGTGGATTCATGTCTTTTCATGTACATTCAATTTTGTGGATATGCAGGAAATGACATCTTTGTCAGTGCCCTAATTTGTGGCTGTGTCAATAGGGGATTCTGTTGTCATCCTGGAGGATCATTGTTCATTTGGTCAGTAAAACAGTGGCTATGCCTCTGATTGAGAATGGGATTCTAGTGTCTTCACAGGTTGATAATTGTTCATCAGATCTTTAAATTGGTGTCAATGCCTGTGATTGGGAAGGGAATACTATTGTCTTCAAGTGGATCATTGTTCATTTGATTTTTTAATTAGTGGATACACCTCTGATTAGAAAGCAGATCCTATTGCCTTCATAGATGGATTATTGTTCATTGGGTTTTTAAATTTGTGACTATGTCTCTGATTAGAAAGCAGATTCTGTTGTCTTCATCGATGGATCATTGTTCATTGGTTTTTTTAATTTGTGGCTATGTCTCTGATTGGAAGGGGATCCTATTGTCTGAACTTATGGATTATTGTTCATCAGGTCTTTAAATTTGTGGCTATGTTTCTGATAGAAATAGGATTCTATTTCTTCACAAGTAGATAATTGTTCATTGTGTTTTTTAATTTGTTGATATGCCTCAGAAGATTGTAAAGGGGATCCTATTGTCTTCCAAGGTGGGTCATTGTTCATTTTGGGTTTTTAAAATTCTGGATATGACCCTGATTTGGAAGGGTATCTTATTGTCGTCTCAAGTTGATCATGGTTCATTAGGTCTTTAATTTGTAGATATGTCTCTCTTTGGGAAGGAATGCTGTTGTCTTCACAGGTTGATCATTATTCATGGGTTTTTTAATTTGTAGATGTTTCTTTGGTTGGGAAGGGATCTTGTGTCTTCAAAGGTTGATCATTGTTCATGGGGGTTTTATGTTTGTGAATATTAGTGAGCTGACTATATTAAGATCCAATTTATTGTTTCGTCCTCTTGTACTGATTGGGGATGACTCGATGACAAGAAGCTTTTTTCAAGATAAAGAGAAAAACAATTATAGTCTAACTACCCACAAGAAGAGTATCAATATACCGTATACTCACGTATAAGTCGGATCCAAATGCAAACAACATAGACCCTGATCTACCATCGCATAATGCGCCGACAGATCAGGGTCTATGTTGTTTGTTCTACTGATTAGTTCTTACAAACTGCATAGACCCAGATCTGCTGGCGCATTATGTGCCAGCAGATCTGGGTCTATGCAGTTTGCAGTTGGTATTCGCTTATATGCGAGTATAGACAGTAAGCATTTTTTTTAGGCCTTCATCTTCTATGGTTGGTAATTCTTATAGAACACAAGCAGAGGAGAAAAGTTTGACATCATGATTTCAGCCCTGTATTGAGGATTAAAATACTTTGTTTTTCTTTATGGTTTTTATATGGCTTATATTTTTTCTCATTTCAGACAGCTGCCCCACAGCAGCAACCAGCTCGAGGAAGTTCAACCAATCCTTTCTTGTGATAGCCAACTTAATAGACAAGTTGAAGACTTCAATTTGCTTTAAGTGTTTTAATTTGAAAGATTTATTCATTTCGCCATGAAATTCCTTGCTGGGCTATAGACGTTTTTTTTTTTTTTTAAGGTTGGAGAACAAAATAGTCTGCCAGTTTATGTGTACGCCTCTCTTGTGTTACAGTCACTCTGCAACAAATTTGTTGGTAAAAAAAATAGCTTTACAAACTGCACTATTGACATGAATAGAAATGTGTTATGTTTCTGTTTCACATGTGATACCAGATGGCAAGACATAGGTACAGCAATTAATGGGACTTAAGACTACAGCAACAGCATCAACAATGTTAAATTTTAAGTCAGGAGTTTCAGGAAAGTCATCTAATAGAGTAAAATGTAAACATGTGTATCCTTAATAACCTCAGACATAGAAAATTATTGGAATATATCAGTTTATTTTTCCTGCATAAATTCGAAGTTCTGCTATTTCCTAAAATCTGAATTTCTTACAATTCAAACATTTATTATATATTTTGTTAGTTTAAAAAGTCTACAGTATTATATCATACATATCAGATTATCTAAGATAGGTCTCATATGTTGAATGTGACTATGCTGACACCAGTAAAGGGTTGAAGTTTACGAGAATAGTGAGTCCTGCACAATGTACAATGCAACAATATGATGGTCTTGATAAAACTAATGGATACTTCTCACTTAAACTACATTATTTACCTTAAAAACATTTTATCATTATCATTCTATGAAAAACATCTTAATCAGAAAAACTGTACAGGCTGTTGAATGGTTTCAGGTCTTCATTATGCCCTGGATTCTACTAAAGTTGACAATTTCTGTACTCAGTTATGAGATTTTCACAGTTAAATCGGTTCATTGAGAATGATAATTTCATTTCTTAAATTTACAAGGCATGAAATAGACACCAATTCCCTGTTTATTTAATATTATCCTAACACTGAAGCTATTGAAATATGAATATTAAAGTGATTTGGTCTACATTTTTTGGTACTGGACAGCATGACCTACATTTGGTTTGTTGTCCTGATCATTATTTAATTTTACCAAAAAAAGTGGTACACTTGTTATCTTTCCAAACAGTTTCTATGCAGAAAATAAACACCTTTGAGCACTGTGATGATAGAGTTCACACTTCAGCAAAGAACACAAGGATCAGAATTGACTTTCAAATAAAACTTTGTTAATTTGTTGCTTGATTTTAGTGAAAGAAATAGGTATACTTGAGAATATGACTGTAGTAAGCCGATGGATAAACCTAAGTCTGTAACTTACTACTCAAGCTATTAGTTTGAAATTATTTATTTATTTATTTATTTGGGAATTATCAGGGGCAAATAAAAAAAACTCACCGATCTTTTATTTTTCTATGCTGGGATTTTTGGGTTATCTCACTGCTGTCATTTAAGGTACAAATTTGGACATACAAATATTTGAAAAAAGCAAATTAAAGAAACTAACAATGAAAAATATTATTTCTCAGTGTTTGTATTTTTACAGGTTTTAACCATATATATAATAGCTCTGTTTGTAGGTGAGGCATCATGTTCCATGAAATGTGTCATTTATGTTTGTGTATAATTATTGAGTCAATGTGATTTCTGTCTTTAGGATAAGGAAGGTGAATGTGACAAATCTATTAAAGGGGTCTGTTTGTTGAGTGAGGTATCTTGATTTAGTATGTCTGAGTATCTTGATGAAACTTGCTAGACATATTAATCTCATTCTAAGGGAGACGCAGTAGCTCAGTTGGAAGAGCGTCGGATTCATGATCTAAGGGTTCTGGGTTCAATACCTGCCCAGGCCAAGCTGAGTTGGCTGCCTTGATGTTTCCTTGGGAAAGGCACATAGCTCCAGTTTCCTCTGTATGATAAAGCCAATAACATGTTAAAAGTGCCATTAACCCCCCCCCAACCCCCCCCAATATCTTTTAAAATATATATGTACTTGCATATCAATTGACTGCATTCCTGTTTAGAGAATTTATCTGTCTTTATGTTAGAATTGTGCTTTAAATCTTTACCGGTGTCATGGTTGCAGTTGGCAATCATACTTTTGTTTTAGCACATACAGAGACAAACATAGAGATGGATCTCTTTATGTCATGATTACATCATTATCTTGTTCCATCAGGGTTTAAAATCGGTAAAATTTAGAGAAACTATTCTTAAAAGGACTCCTTTTTCATGAGTATTTGTGATACAGTGAGCTCCAAATATTGACATACCCAAGAGACTCCAAAAAGACTCCCAATATAGACATACACAAGATACTCCAAAAAGTATATCATTATAAACCAATCTTGTTACAACAGATAGCATGTATGTTAAATAAGGGACTGGAATCTGTCATCTGCATCATCATAACTGAATTCTTGGATTCTTATAAGTGGAGTTTACTGTTCTTAGCAAATTTCTGCTTTCCTTCTAGATGAAGTTATTCATGCTTCCATCATATTTGCAAAAAAAGAAATTTACTTCTGTGTTTTTGTTTTTGTTTGCATGTGTGTATGTTGGGGAAAAAGAAAAGAATTAGTTTAAAGCATGTGGGTTAAAAGAGTTTCAATGATACATGAAAAGACTAAATAATACATTTGCTGATTATATTATGTCCTCATTATTAAGTTACAGGAAAACTTTTTGAAAAACTTTTTCTTTGAGATTTTAATTGTTTAGAGTTTTAGAGGTTGCATTTAAAAGAAGTCTTTAAACCTAGACTAAGTTATTTGAATGATCCAAAGTTATTTGACAGATTGATTTTCTTAGTTATCAAAGTGTTAACTGTATTTCAGACTATTATTATTTTTACATATTCACTAATGCATAAAATAAATCTAAAAAAACTTTCAATTTGAGATATATATATGTAATGTCAGGCATATTGACATGAACTTTTCAAGATTCATTAAAATAATGTTCTCCAGATTCTTCCAATATCAGCAGAGAGTCTATCATATAGGGTTGTAGTCATCAATATCAGCAGAGAGTCTGTCATATAGGGTTGTAGTCATCAATATCAGCAGAGAGTCTATCATATAGGGTTGTAGTCATCAATATCAGCAGAGAGTCTATCATATAGGGTTGTAGTCATCAATATCAGCAGAGAGTCTGTCATATAGGGTTGTAGTCATTAATAATTGTTGTATAGATTTAAAATTAAATACATCTCAGTATATTTGCTTTTCTTGAGATATCAGTACAATTAACCCAACTACTGCCAATTCAGACATGCACATTCTGCTCAAAATTTTAAAGTTAAATATCAATAAATCACTGTTTTTATCCAGTAAATATATCAGTACTGAAACTTTCCATCAATGACAACCCTTCGTGCATATAGCAGGCTGTCAAGACTCCTATTTTTTCCTGGTTTTTTTTATGACTTCCTATATTTTCCTATATTTAGCTGAATTTTCCTATTATTTTCTGTATTTTGATTTTTAAAACTTAACTGCAGTTTAAGGTCATTAGTTCCAGTAACTGACTAGCTCTTGATTGACTACTAGGAAGGTGCTTGAAATAACATATATATATACACCTTATTATCATTACTTACCATTTTATTTTACTGTTTCGTTCTTGTTTAAGTAAAAAACAAAATGTCTGCTTTTGTAGATATATGACAGAGAGCTTATTAGTAACTTATTTTGTTCGATTGAGCTGAACAACATGTAGCAAGAGATGAATTCTGTGAGAGTTACGTTACCTTTATGTGTTATGTTATCTTATCTTGTACTTTATATGTTACTGTGTTACTTACTGCTTAGTAATATCTAATTACATGTGCTATACAATCCATATCAACTGGAAGCCAAAAAAGGTGGAGTTCATTCATTCTTACAGGTTGATTGACAGCTTTATAATACTCTGTTACTGCCATTACATCCCTTCAGTATATATATCTGTTAGCTGTAGATATGTCTTGTTTTCTTACTATGATGGAGAAAAAGAACTTCTGAACTTTGATATTAACTTTTATACTTGATCCAGAGTAAAATTTGTCTGAAGCCATACTTATATGTAGAGAATATTACAACACTAAATCTGTACATTGAGTCAAACAGCAGAACATGGAGTCACCCAGTTGCTAAATTGTGTAGTTGTCCTGTATTTAGCCGATCCAGAGTCGCATGACACATGACATGCTTTGCTATTCCAACAGCGTGGTTTACAGTTTGTTTACTTACTGTTGGCTGTGTTTTAGTCTGAGTCTCCTCTGACTTTCCCACTTTGTGTTAGATACTTGGACAAAATTTGTGTTGGGGTCCAGTATAACTATCCAGATATCAAACACAGGTTGGGAAAGGTCAGAGGATACTTGGACAAAATTTGTGTTGGGGTCCAGTATAACTATCCAGATATCAAACACAGGTTGGGAAAGGTCAGAGGATACTTGGATTAGCCAAGGTTTACTGGTATGCCAGGACAAAAGTAAACATTTGTAGGAGGTTTATAATAGTAATGTTAATGAGCATTCCAGTTTCCTGTATGTTGGGGATCCCTGAATGATGGAATAAATAGAATAGACCCAATGTATACTACTGCACCCCTCAGAAGCTCAGTGAAAAGGGACACCATAATAATTTGAATAAAATTCAGTATGGAGTCTTGCAGAAGTACTAAGAATGAAATAAGCTGTTCAGCAAAGAGGGGGGTGGGGGTGGTAATGCATAGATTCAAGAATGTTAATCTACAGCAGTAAACCATTTATCTCCCCTTCATGCCAAAAGCCTATTTTATAGGAGGTCTGCAGCCATTGAAGCTGTATATTGGAATACGAGCCATGTTGATGACCTATGGAGAACTTTCATCCATTCTTTTGTTGTTTCAAAACTGTTTCATTATTTTTCTTTTCTTTTATATGTATTTAGCACAGATGTAACCAAATATTTTGATCATTGACATTCACTGCTTTTATTTTATGACTTTGACTGTTACTTATGTATTCCGTGCTTGGTTAACTTATTCACATGAGAAATTTGGTAATTTGATAGTAAGTTACAGCTTACCACCTCTTCGTGTAAGTATTGTATTAAGTCAATCTACTTATATACTATTTATTTGCTGTCATCTATATTAAGCTTTTCAAGCATTGTAATAGCAGCAGCATATAGTAAATCATTGTATTTTTTTATTTTTCTCTTAAATTCTAAAGGCTGAAAGCAGTAAACGTTATCTGACAAAAAAATGTTTTATTGATAAAGTACAATATAGATCATACCGTATATACTCGCGAAAAGACAGGTCCAAATGCAAACAACATAGACCCTGATCTGCCATCGCATAATGCGCTGGAAGATCAGGGTCTATGTTGTTTGTTCTACTCATTAGCCCTTACAAACTGCATGGACCCAGATCTGCCGGCGCAATAATGTGACGGCAGATCTGGGTATATGTAGTTTGCAGTTGGTAATCACTTATACACGAGTATATATGGTGAGTATTTTCTAAACAAGAGTGAAATGTTTGAATAAAGTTTCCAAAATATGGAGAGTGTAAGGTTTGGCTGTATGGGGAGGTGGAGCCCAGACTAGTTTTCTTTAGTTTGAACCATAGACGTAAGTAAGATATTATCTTAAAAGCATATGTTTTGTTGCTTTTAGTCCAAAAATATTCATATTATGTTTATTTTAAGAATTCCTGCTATATTTTTCCTGTCTTTTTTATACTTAACTCCTAATTTTTCCTATATTTTTGAAGAATTCTTATAATTTTTTGGCCAAAAGGACCTTGACAGCATGATGTAGTCAAGATAGGTGTACTGTATTCAACTTTACCTCCCAAATTTCACTTGAATTTGTAGGTTTATAGGTGGAAAAGTCGACTTCTGCAATTAAATGAATTTAACATGAACAGTTGTAGTCGTTTTCCAAACTTTCAACCCCTTCAGTTTTACTTGCTGATACTAAAGAGACCCTTCTGGATATTTTTCACACATTAGGCTTGATTTTGTTTTTGGTTGTCACGCCCACTTTAGTGGAAAACGAGACATAGCAGCCACTTTCTGATGACTGTGGCAGCAGCATCAATAATTTATTCAGGTTTTGGTTACAGTTTTTCATTGCATATATTTCCTTAACCCCTTGATAGATTTTCATCATACTTGGGATGAATCATTATGAAGCTAAGATAATTCATTCTCTGACATATTTGCTTGCCCCGTTTAACTTGGGCTCAATGTTACAGTCCAAGAAAATTTATATTATGGTTTTGGTTTCAAAAATGTATTTGCTTATATTTCCTAAACCCCATCATGGATTTTCTTTAAATTTTGGATGAATCATTATGAAGCCAAGACAATTTATTTGGTGACATGCATGCTTGCTCTTTTGACCTTGGGTTGAAGGTCACAGAACATTTGTGTTATGGTTTGGGTTCAAGTTTTTTAATTTGCTTTTATTTCTTAAACACCATGATGTATTTTGTTCATAATTGTAGTGAATAATTATAAAGCTAGGCCAATTCATTCAGTGGCATGTATGTGTGCCCCTTTTACCTTGGGGTCAAAGTCAGTCATAGAAAATTTGTGTTAGGTTTTGGTTAAAGTTTTTCATTTGCTTATATTTCCTAAGCTCCTTGATTTTTTTAAAAATTTTATTTTATTATACTTGGCTGATTCATTTTGAAGCTAAGACAATTCATTCAGTGACACGTACTTGTGCCCCTTTAACATTGGGGTCAATTCCACAGTCATAGAAGATTTGCATTAAGGTTTTGATTACAGTTTTTCAATTTGCTTATATTTCCTAAATCACTTGATTGATTTTTGTTATTACATTGGATGAATCTTTCTGCAGCCATGACAATTCATTTTGTGACATGCTCACTCTCCCCTTTTGATCTTGGAGTCAAAGTCTCATAAGGTCTCGTGCTTTACAGCAGTGATTTGATCGAATGCTTGACATGCAGGCCGTGGCCCTCTTTTTGTTACCTTGGAGACACACTACCCTTTTGGATTTCTTTGTTGTGTTAAACAGCTGTATATTATAAAATAGGTACATAATGAATAAACTTCCTTGGACACTCGATTTCCTTAGTCAGCGTGTAAGGTAATGTAGGTTTTGGCAGTCATTGTCATTGTTGCTCTTAGTTGGTATTCCTGTACATGTAATATATTTATTATACATGAAATATTACTACATTTCAGCTGAAACAATCATATTGCTATAACAATTACTGTATATACTCGCATATAATCTGGGTCCAAATGCAAACAAAATGGACCTGATCTACCATTGCATAATGCACCAGCAGATCGGGGTCTATGTTGTTTGTTCTACTGATTAGTCCTTACAAACTGCATGGACCCATATCTGCCAGTGCATTATGCAAAGGCAGATCTGGGTGTATGCAGTTTGCAGCTGGTATAGAATTATACGCGAGTATATATGGTATATAGCTCCCCTTTGGGGGAAATTTATTGTATTTAACCATCTTTGTCAGAGATTATTATGCAGGACCTTACAAGAGAGCGAGAAATAACATTAGGTCTTTTTTTTCTTGCCGTCTAAAAAAGGCACGCCACTTTAAAAAAAAAAATATTTCAAAGCATGTAGGTGAGTCTTGGTACTTTCCTCTCTAATTCAAACAACAGTACCCCAAAATGTTAGAATGTGATCTCTTTTTATGTGATATAAAGAAGGACAACAAGGAACTGGATTAAATAAAAAGACTCTGCAGAGAAATCACAGGGCAAGGTTAGATAGTTTCCATGTTTTTGTAGGGGTGGTTGCATGAATATGTTCTTCATGTACAACCAAATTCACATGTAGGCAACATTTTGAGAAGACACCAGTTAATTTAGGTAGACTTTCAAATATGGATTGCTCTTGTAGAAAATTATATTATATTTACATAACCTTTAACGTGTAAAAAATAAGACAAGTTATCCATTTTGGAATGAAAATGTCTCATTTCTTGAGTAAAGGAATCTAGAGAAGCTTCAGGTGAAATTTAGACTGTGAAGTACCCAGTAAGAAGATGGTTTGATATGTGAAACCTATTGTAAGTATAGCTGTTCAGAGCAGGGTCCTACAAATCTTGTGGTTGTTACTGGACCACTACTTGTTGTGAATTCAGGTAGCCCATTGGGCTACTACTCATTGAATTCCGGCAGCACAATGGACTAGTTAAATTCAGGTAGCCCAGTGGGTTTCTATTAGTTGAATTCAAGTAATGCAGTGGGCTACTACTTGATGAATTAAGGTAGCCCAGTGGGCTATTACTAGTTGGATTCATTTAGTAGAATTAAGGTAGCCCAGTGGAATACTGCATAATATTATGAAATGTTCTACATTTTTCAAAATGTAACTTATACAAATATTTCACAAAGGAAGATGACTATTTATTGCTCCTAACGAGACATCTTACAGCTAACATCCACATTTTGAAGAGGCTTCACTGAGCTATTGAATTAAAGATCGGCTTCCTTTTTTTGTGGTAGCACATTGGGATACCAATTTCAAAATGTTGGACCCTGCAGAGATAAGAATGCATTGATTTATGAGTTGGTGTATTTCTTTTATCCACCATTATAATAGATACTCTTCAATATTTTTGTGGCATACTTTTTTTTTGATGAAAATTATTGTAGAAAATGTTTTTAAAAATGCTAAATATTCATTCTTTTGAAAATTCATATTTTTGATTAAAATAAATAGACCTTAAGTATTATTTTTCAGGAAAATATGTACATGTATTTGAAATGCTTGAGTCCTAGCTTTATAATATAGTAGAAGTTAGAATATAGCAGGAAGATAAGACCAATATTTCTATACAGGTGATTTTATTTGGTCCATTATTTTTTTCTAGTATGCAATACACTGGTCTGTTGTGAATAATGGTAAGAAAACTTGTGGTCCCAGTTATAGCCAAATTTTTCAAGTTCCACAGTATGTGAAATTAGAGTGGTTTACATGCATGGGGTATAAAGTTGTACATTTATGTTTCTGTGCTATTTATTACATTCATTGTAGCAGCTACTGAAATGTAAGACAGGATTTGCACATTTTTATCAATCATTCCTCTTTGGTCATTTTTTACACAGTTTCAGTTTCTGATTTACATGATCATATCACCAAGCAACATACCTGAAAACGTACAACCATGATTTTAGCTGACAATATTAAAATGTGTACCATATATACTCGCATACAAGTCAGATCCAACTGCAAACTGCATAGACCCAGATCTTCCATCACATAATGTGCTGGCAAACCTGGATTTATGCAGTTTGTTAGGAGTAATCAGAAGAACAAACAACATAGACCCTGATTTGCCTTGCGTATTATGTGACATCAGATCAGGGTTTATGTTGTTTGCATCAGACATGACTTATATTTAAGTACTATTACAACCAAATGAGCCTTTACTAATTTATTATATACATTTGAATTCAGTGTTAAGCTATATTAGAATTAAATAAATGATTATAAATATTTTTGATTTATGGAAATATTTTTAATTTAGCCATTTGTGGTTTTAAGTAAGTATAACAGTTCTAACAGATTTTACACAAGTGCTCATTTCAAATTATTTTTTATGAAATGAGTCAAATAATTTCTCTCTTGACAAGCTAAAGATTCAAATTATTCTATGATTTTCATATTTTATTTTATTTGGAATAAGAACAAATGTCAAATTATATTTATCAGATGATGATAAATTCAGATTTTATTTGACAACTTCAGAATAGGATTGTGAAATCACTTTAAAATACATTGGGAATCTTCTCTCATTATGCCTTTGCCCTAAAAAAGACATCAGAACATAATTTGTGCTGTCATGAGGTGTAACACAAAGAAAAATTATGATAGAGAAGATATTTGCTTGTATTGAGTAAATAACGGATATATTTAATTTAGTGTGTGAAAATACTCAAGTTTATCACCCACAAGATCAGATATTTAACAGATTGAAGTAGAAAATTTCTTACGTTAATGTCAGCTGTTTACTGTTTATGTTCAGCTGTGTTTTGTGTTCATTTATTCAGAAAATATGAGTAGTAATATACTTCTCTTTTCTAATTCCGGTTAAGAAAGCACATACTTGGAAAAAAATTGAAACAAAAATAAGTCCACAGTGAAATTCAGATGTGGTTTTCTTGAGTGATATATCATCATGTTTCCACTTGAATGAAAAAAATAGATGAAATTCTTTGGTCATAATGTGATCCATGTCTGTTGATAAATAGTTCTTGCATTAAAAAAATGAAACTGACAAGTCACTGGAGTGAATTATGAAAATTATTCACTTATACATCTGCTAATCACAGACTAGCACAAAATGAATTGGCATATTAACATAAATAACATGGCACTTGTGTGATAAAATTTGATGTGTGTATAAATACCCATAAGAATCAAGTCACACAGTCATGAAACTGTCTGAGCACAAATATGTTAACTCCAGCTCAAGCAACCAAAATTAGAAACTGTACTTAGAGCCTCTGAATGTAATTGGGCATATACATGGAACTACAAATAGATAATCCGACATTTGTTTGTTTCCATTGTCAATGCAAGCAAAATTATATAGGGCCCTTACATTAGCACTCCTTTCAAATGAAATTTATGAAATGAGTTGAATAATTTCTGATATTTGTGCACCTTGGTGAGCAAAGGATTGAAATTATTCAATTAGCATATACCGTATATTCTCGCATATAAACTGATACCAACTGTAAACTGCATAGACCCAGATCTGCCATCGCATAATGTGCCATGCAGTTTGTAAGGACTAATCAGTAGAACAAACAACATAGACCCTGATCTTTCAGCACATTATGCAATGGCAGATCAGGCTCCATGTTTGCATTTGGACCCGGCTGATACGCAAGTATATATGTTAAGATTCTATTTATAAAATGATGGAGAAAAAAAATGATACGATCTGATGAAACTACAGAATAGTGTGCTGAAATGACTTTGAATATATTTAGATGCCTCGGTCATTAAGTCTTGGCCCAGCGTGATGTTATGATGTCACTAACGATGTCATGATGTCTTTAGTGACATTGTGGGGTGTTATTATACGTGTTACTTGTAAAGAAAATAAAGATATGGGTATAGTAGTCATGTGATAATCCCAAAATTTGACATATTATAACTTATCAGCTGATCAAAGTTTACGATTGAAATTGTGAAGTAAACAAACAGCCTTGACCTACCTGCCCCGAAGTTTTGTGGAGTTTGCATTTCTTCAGCATCAGTAAGCAGCATTTCAATGATCTAAATGAGGAACAATCTGTAACATAACTCAGACAATAACGTATTACACCATATTGGCAGGACATATCTTTGCAATGTGATAGACTAATAGTCATAACTCAAAATTGTATGCATAAAAAAAGGTGAGAAATGGAATTCTACTCACCGTATGTACTCACTTATAAGTCAAGTCCAATTGCAAACTGCACAGACACAGATCTGCTGTCGCATTATGTGCCAGCAGATCTGGGTCATTGCAGTTTCTTAGGAGTAAGCAGTAGAACAAACAACATAGACCCTGATCTACCGGCGCAGTATACGATGGCAGATTAGGTCTATGATGTTTACAGCTGGACATGACCTTGAAGTGAGTATATATGGTACTCATACTAGTAAATAGAATCCTAATTGAATACAGTTATATTCTCGACATTTTCTAAATTTGGAACCATACATCATTAAATTCTCATCACATTCAAATTACGCAGTATAAGGATGATATACTTGAAAGAACCAGCTAGTAAATCTGTCTGTTCTGTCTCTCTCTCTCTTGGTTCACTGCCCTTTATGCACTTTTTGTTGCAACCCCATTAGTGGCAAAGTGAGACAGAGTAGTCACTTTTCTGCTGGTGGCGGTGTCATTCTATTTTTTAGAGTTAGAGTAAAAATCTTTCATGTGAATTCATTTCATAAACTCCTTGATCACACTGGTTAATCACAATGTATAGGCAACACTGTTTCTATGCACAGGCAACAATAAAATAGCGGAAGCAGGATCCATGGAGAACGTTCCTGATCAGTGTCTCTGTTTTCATATAGAGACACTAATGCTGCTGCTGGTAATAGTAACACTGAATGTCTAAAAAATTAAACTTTTGACCCTTACTTTACATGATAATTTATTCTTTATGGTTTGGATATAAATCTCAATACCATGTGAAAGTCACACAGTTAAACAGGGCAATTTCCATTGAAGATTTTATTTTTGGGAAATTATTTTGATACCTGTGACCAGTTTCCGTATTTTGCCAATAGAGAGCACATGGTTGATCTTAATTAGTTCAATGCTACATTACAAGAAAATTCATGCAGTCTGCAGCATCAACACTGACAAAAGAAATTATTTCAGACAAAATTTGACCATACTAATTTTGAAAAGGTATCAATTTGGTTTTCCTAAGATTCAGCAGTTTTGATTAATACTTGTGATTTAAACAAAATCCAGTATTTTATGACTCTTGAGGAAATAAAACTTTAAATCTATCTCTATCTGTACAAGCATAAGATATCAGGTGGGTATATTCATGTTGATTTCTACTAGTTCTTATTTATATGATCAAATTGTCGCAGGACATTTTTGCAGTGCTTCTTAAACCACTATGAAAAGGTAATAATCTGTTTTCCAAACTATGTTAGTTACAGGACTTCTAAGACAACTTGTTCAATATTGTTATCACACTTTCTGGAGTAGAGTCGTAATTGACCGCAACAAATGTGGTTGCTCACTTTTGAGTTTATAGCTCTTGGGATGGTCTGTTTGTCGTCCATTGTTCAAAATCCGTCCATCCGATAGCACAAGTTTGTTATCACTACTTCTAAACACTATGGAGGATTGCTGTGAAACTTTACACATGTTCATCCCAAGTTTTAGTTGGTCCTAAATGAAAATGTTGCTGCTCAAAACCAGAAAATCTTGTTTTGGCTTCTCCTCCTCAATGGATTGTCATATCAACATGAGGTTTTCACTGAAAGACTTCTCATGTTGTCTTGCTGGTCATAAATGAAAATGATGCCAATCTGACATCCAAATATGACCACCATTACAGCCAACTTTAAAATCTTCTTATTGCTATTCCTCCTGAACAGAAAGTCATATCAATATGGGGTTTTGACAGAAAGACTTTGTATGATGTATAGTTGGTCCTAAATGAAAATGGTGCCAATCTGACTTCCAAATATGGCTGGCATAGTAGCCATCATGAAAATCATGTTGTCGCTGCTCCTTCTGAATGGAAAGTCATATCAACATGGGGGTTTTCACCAGAAATCCAGTATGGCCACCATGGCAGCCATCTTGAAAATCTTATTACATGTACTACTCGTCCTGAACAAAAAGTCATATCAACATAAGCTTTCACTGGAAGACTTTTTAGGATATCTAGTTGATCCCAAATGAAAATGATACTGATTTGACCTCTAGTATGGCTGTCACAGCAGCCATCTTGAAAATCTTATCGCTACTCCTCCTAGATGAATGGTCATACCAACATGAGGTTTTGACTAAAAGTTTTCTTGTTATATATAGTTGGATGTAAATAAAAATTGTGCTGATCTAACATTCAATATGGCTGCTATCTTGAAAATCTTGTTATGGCTACTCCTCAACAGAAAGTCATATCGATATGGTGTTTCACCAGAACACTTCTTATGATACCTAGTTGGTTCTAAATTAAAATGGGGTTGATCTGATCTTGAATGTGGCCGCGATAGTGGCCATTTTGAAAATCTATTACTACTCCTTCTAGACGGATGGCCACCATGACAACCATCTTGAAAACCATCTTATCACTACCCCTCCTGAATGGATGATCATATTCACGTTGGGTTTTCACCAAAAGACTTTCAATAATATCTAGCTGGTCCTAAAGAAAATGGAGCCGATCTTACATTCAATATGGCTGCCACAGTGGCTACTTTTAAGCTTTTATTGTTGCTAAAAAATATCGGAGACAGTTTCAACACTCGGCTATTAAAAATAAGAAATGGTCTGCCTGGAAGCGCCAGTCCTTCGATGGACTCTTGTTTCAATTACTTCCTGTAATACTTGGGAGCGGGGGCACCAAACTGATCAAGGATGTTCTAAAACAGGTCTAACTTAACTTTTGAAAGCCAATTCTTTCGCATGTTGCAGGCAAGATGAGCGGCTACGTTTTAATAGGTCTAAAGTACGATTAGCATTTAAAGTTAAATTTCAGATCGCTAGTAATTGTGACGCCTAAATATTTTATTTGACTGACATTTTCTAATGAAGTTCCTTCCTGGTTTTATGAGATTGATTTTTTCTTGTCACTTGCATTATATTGCACGTTTGGGTGTTGGAATCGCATACTCTATGTTCGTGCCCATTGTACTGGTTTATTAATGTATGTCATTTTGTACGATTTTAGTATCCTGCATGATTTTAATTGATCTATAGCATACACAGTCATCTACAAAGAGGCGAATTTCTGAATCAGTTCCAATCATGATCTCATTGATGTACAGCGAGAAAAGCACTGGACCAAGTACTGTGCTCTGGAGTACTCCGGAAGCTACCATAGACCAACCACATATTAAACCATTTACTAACACGCATGGTTCTTGGCAGCATAAAATAGTCTACCCAGCGCCTAGTTTTGCCTGCAATAATTTACTCCTTAACAAAGCATGGGGAGCAGTCTGAAAAGCTCTTTCAAAGTCTTGTATAAACTTCACAACTTGATTACACGAAGTCGTATCGAAATGTTTATCGCAATCATCAGTAATACAACACAGTGGTGTTTCACAACTGTGAAGTTTTCTGAATGCATGTTGTTTGTCAGATATAATAGAAAATTGTCTAAATGATCCATAATGTTAGAACAATATGCTCAACGCATTTTACAGAGAACACTGGTAAGTGAAACTAAACAGTAAGTACATAATATTAGCTATGTTCGGAGATAGAGAACTTGTATTGTTTTGTGGCAGTTATTTCATTTCAACGCATTGTACAACGATTGAGTTACCATGCAGATCCAACCACGCCATCATGTGCGAAATCTCATTCATTACATTTCCGTTTAATTGTAGAGCCTATCTGTAGGAAGCGAGACATTGTCACTTTTCCAACTGGTTCGTCGTCGTCGTCGTCGTCACCAGCTGGATAAGGTTTTTCATTTGCATATATTTCCTAAATATATTTGCATGCAATTCCAAAACTCCTTGATATATTCTCATCAGATTTGGCATGAATCATCATGACGGAAAGACAATTCATTCTACTACATGCTCGCACACCCTTTGATCCGTGGGGTCAAGGTAGCAGTCATAGAAAATGTTCGTAAAGGTTCTGGTTAAAGTTTTCTTAAATTACTTATATTCCCTAAAATTACTTATATTCCCTAAACTCCTTGATGGATTGTCTTCGTACTTGGGATGAAGCTAAGACGATTCGTTCGGTGACATGCACCTTGGGATCAAGGTCATGGACATAGAAAAATTGCGTTATGGTTTTGGTTCAAGTATTATTTTTTTTTGCTTACTTTTTCAACACCACTTGATGCAATTTCCTTATACATTGCATGAATCATTATAAAGCTATAAAAATTCATTCTCAAACTTTTGACCCGGTGTCAAGATGACACGTTTTACAGCAATGCTTTGATCGTCCGCTCGATATGCAGGGCCTGACCGTCTTGACATTTTTAAATAAAGCAAGCCTTTAAATGAACTCTCCTGTCATGCTCTCCGTGTAGACTTAGCTAATCAATAGATCCAACATCTCTTTGTAAGTGCATCTGAATTAGGATTATGCAGATGGTAGTGTGAGAAAAAGAATCGGCATTTCAAGCTAAGCCCAGAGCACAAGCTATGCTCCAATCTATACGGATATACTTTTTTTCAATGATGACTAGCTATACCTAGCACATTTATAGAGGGCTATGGTTCATTACGAAATATCTGAATCAACCAGGTAGGCTACAATCTGCACGCAGATATGTGATGTTTTTGTTTTTGCTTTTTGTGGTTTTATATTTTTGTTTATTTTGTTTGTTTTGTGTTTGTTTCTTTTAAGCATTATTTAGGCATTATTTTTGTTTAAGAAAAAAATAGAAGTATAAATAAGATGAAAGCTGTTTGAAGAGAATACTTAGAATTATAAAGTTCTTGACAAGACTTAAAGTTTTCAAGCATTCAGCATTTGTATTTAGAAAATTTATATTCTTGGACATGTAGCAAATATAGTATTGTCGCACAATATATAGATTGTTTTGTCGTAACTCCCTTATGTATGCCTTTGTCTTGTTTTTACCTTTCTTCCATCGAAGGAGTATGAGAGATCTGCTTTGCATGATGTTTCATTTTCCGAAAAATTCCTAAATGCATGTGTTTTTCCTTTATCTTTTTTTTTTTTTTCTTTTTGTTTTAATTTTTTTATTTTTAGCGTAGCTAGGGTTGTAAAATGTTACAACTAGACGCAGAGGAACAGAATGAAAGTAAACTATATGGTATTAAATCAATCTGGTACATATGATTAGTTTTTTTCTCTTGGGCCCCTTGTGGGTTCAGTGATGTAGAAAAGGTCCAATGCGTCCTCACTTGGATTCCCACTAATTAGTAAATAGTGCACATTATTTCTTTAAGATAACAAATAAATAAAAAAGCATCATTGGCGAGTTTTAACGTTACGTTACTCATATATATATATATATATATATATATATATATATATATATATATATATATATATATATATCCATATATCAACGATTTGCCAATGTTTTCTCTAACTTCTTGTGATCCTAGTTATAACTTCCACAAAAGATCGCGTTAGTCAATAACTTAGAAGTTATTCCGTTGAGATCCATGAATAGAAAAGTTATAACGGCGATATTTGAGAATGTTCGGTTTTAGTCACATGCATTTTAATCAAAGCTTTTGAAAGGGTTTTATGGGTTTGACGAAACTAAAAACGAACGAATACAGCTATCGGACGAATTCGCATACTATTTTGCCTACTTGAAAACCAAGGCCTTACCATGTAAACCACACAAACGTGGTCTGAATGAGCTCATTTGCTCGCTTAGAAAGATTGGTAGCTTTGGGATTTAATGGGAAGGATATCTTGCATCGGACTGCACAGTTTTCAGGTTTTTGATTGTAGACGTCTTAAATTTAATCACGGAATAAAAGCATTACAAACGAATTACTTCTTTCAAATATATGTATATATATATATATATATAGAGAGAGAGAGAGAGAGAGAGAGAGAGAGAGAGAGAGAGAGAGATGCTAACTTTGAGGGCCCATGTATATTTCGTGTATTTCTCTCATTCTTTCAAAATCATAAAGATGTAATCCGTTTTCGATTGACAAGTATGGAAGGTTTATTAATATCCTGAGCTACTTTAAAGTTATTCTCAACATCAAAAGTTTAACTATATACACATCCCATGTTTTAAACAGCATGATTTTCCATGTTCTCTGTCCTGATCACAAAAAGTATAATTAGTTATACATATGTACAAGCAGAATAAAGTTTTAATTTAATTCTATGTTGTTCCTTCATTTTTCATTTCAGTAAAATTCGAAACACAATTCATTCCATGTCTTTACGATAAACACTTTCAAATGTCAGTAAGCAGTGTAGATTTATCTTCTTGGTTAAAATAATAATGATCGCTTGACATATGCACAATTTAACTCCAATCAGCAAGCACAAGGACATAAGAAAATATCATAAAAAGAATTGTTATTTTTTCACACCGAATTTCCAACGATGTACTAATTCCTCGAATACTAATGGTGGTAAACTATGTCAACAACAGCACGTGTTTGGCTCCTTGTTCAATACACAACTTTTGATGAAATTATGACGCAACAGGGTCTCCTGTGAACATTATTAATGTTCTGGCTTTGGTAGGTTTTCTGCAGAGAGGTTTTCGATTTCAGGATTCTACATGAAACGGGTGCCATTTACTTTATGTCGGGCCATTGGTCTGAAAAACTAATTATAGAGCTAAGCAATTAATCGCGTAGGGTGGATGACTCCCTCGCATGAAAAATTATATATCCAAGCAATTAATGGCGTAACATTGATGACTCACGCACATTAAAAATTAGTTATATATCCAAACAATTAATGGCGTAACTTTGATGACTCCCTCGCATGAAAAACTAATTATATAGCCAAGCAATTAATGGCGTAACTTTGACGACACCCGCGCATGAAAAACTAATTATATAGCCAAGAAATTAATTACGTAACTTTGATGACTCCTGCACATGAAAAATTAAATGCACTAATGGTTTCGAAATAATAACTGAAATTAGCATTTAATTTAAAGTCTGTGAAACTTTCTCTCTCTCTCTCTCTCTCTCGATCTGGAATTCCTTTTTTATTTCATTTGACACTGATAATAAGATCGCAAATGGTTAACAATATATTTTCTGGCAGACCAATTGGACGGATATTTCCACACAATATGGATTTTTGTTGTGACTGCTGATACGCAGATGGATAATCTAAAATCTTTCTGTTTTCTTAAAATTTCCATTGTAACTTTAAATGAAGATAGTTTCCTGATAAAATCACAAATAAACAACTTGAAAATGAGATTCCTCGATTTTTTTATTTCTACCGATTCTCGCGTTGATTCTTCTTGTATGAGGACTGTCTTCCATAACTGTAGAGAATAGTGAGGATTTCTTACAAAATATGCGTGTTCACTCTGCATTCCCTCTATGTTGCGTCTGAGCGTATCCATTCCTTTCACCCCTATTATTTTAATGTCTCTCCTCTTCTCTCATTATTCTTTTTAATTTATTTATTTATTTTTTCGACTGATATTATCAGCTAATGAATATGTTCTTTTTAATGCAGCTCGTGACCCGTATAACCTACTCCCCCATCTCTCTCACGCGCACACACACACATACACACGCACACACACACTTCTGAAAAACATGCTATAATAATTTGTATTTACGACCGACGGCATTTGTCTCCATACACTCACAATTGTCGCATGATGAGTATGCGCTCAATTTACTTCAGCTTTAACAGTCCAGACGTATACATACGAGGGTATTTTAAGAGTTCTGAATATTATTGCGATGTACAACAAAGTTCTTTATTAGTGAACAGTACGTCAGTGCATCCCCTCAGTGTACTCCCTGTGTACCTCTACACGCTGTCTCAGTCTGATTGTCCATGCCATTTTGTATTCACCTTTTGTTATGTTCATACACTGGAAGACTGCACTTTCAACCGCATGGCGGTTTTTAAATCGCCGGCCACTCAGCAAATCTTTAATTATTGGATTAAGCCGAAAATCACTTGTAGTTAAATCAGAACTGTATGGAGGATGTGTCAAAGTTTGGATGCTGTGCTCCTTCAGAAAGACTGACAAGACGGCGTTGACAAGACGGCGAATTTATGAGCCGGTACGTTGTCATCAAGTAGATGGATACCTCGGGTATCGGTGTGCGGACGGGTGGTTCGGTAATGTTGTACAACTTTTGGCAACACTTTGGAGACTCCAAAATGTCCAGTGACACTGGCAGAGTCAGCCACAGGTATCTGGACGACGGGCCTTTTGCATGGAAAAATAATGCGTATAAAAACTCCACTGACAGTCCCATTACGTCCGTCGAGCGATTTGTGCTCTCTGCTCGTTTTCTCCGATCAAAACATTTTATTAGTTTTTCTTTAGCCGGTTCAAAAAAATCAATCCATGTTTCATTACCTGTTACAATCTCATTCAAATGTCTCTGGTCACAATTTTCATATTTGGCTAGTAACTGTTTGGCAATTTGAATCCGAGTCTATTTTTTATCAGCCGTCAACAAACCCGGGTCCTATCTTGCACAAACCTTTCTGAGCTTCAAATGAGTCTTCAATATATTACAAACAGCTGACGAATTAATGCCCGTGATAATAGAAATATATTCCACTGTTTATCGAGCATCTTCATTAGTTGCCTTCTTCACAGCAGCACTTCCCGCTCACCTATATAGCAGAAAACGATCTTCTAGAACGTGGATCATTCGCGACCATCTTTAAAACGATGAAACCACTTAAAATTGTAGAATATTACGAGGAATTACATCCGAAAACTGTATCCAAGTCGGCCTTGATATCAGAGAATACCCTTAGAGCGCCAGGACTGTACAGTTTGCTCTTTGCTCAGTAGCAGACGACAATTTTACGTCATACTCATTTACCTATTACGTTACACTCATATATCTACAGGTGTTTTAACGTTTTTTTTTTTTTTTGTCTACCGATCAGCATTAAATTTATTGACAGGTCAAAAGAAAATAAGTTATGACAAAACATTTATAACTTTTCAAATGCCCGTCGGATACTCCGCACTAATGCTGGTGGTCTTACAAACGCTGCTGTGTTGACGAAGTTTCTAGACAAGAAAAAGTTTTTAAAGCATCAGGGATCTGTTGTGTAAAAAATATGTAACAAGAACATCAATCTGATCATAGTTTGTAATTATTTTTAAATATGTTATGTTTTTGCGCACGTGTAATGGCGTACAGCAGTCGGGATAGTCTTTTTTTCTCGCCGTCTTCTAATCTCTCAACTTCGATACTGAATAAAATTTAATTTTAAAGTATTTAGAATTAAAAAAAAGAAGGAACATGATTTTTGTGAGGGCTACTTTTTTTCTTATTCATTATGTATCAATGTTACTGTCCTTTTTCTGTATCACAAAGAATGTGTAGTCAGTCATTAAATTAAACAGCGTATTCAAATAACTAGCATTTGTATATTAATAATAAAGAATTAATGGAAAATTTGGAAATTGAAGGATTATATACTACAAAAATTAAAACGAGGAAAGCTGTGCCATCTTCATACACTCGTAACATAGGGAGAAGGTTTCCTTCATGTTCTGAACAGGCTTTGTTCATATTTGTTTTCAATTGCAATTACAACTGTCTCAATTGCGATAAATAAAAAATATATATGAAAGGAATTATCAAATTCTGTGTGTGTTTTCATTCGGTTCGTTCATCGTCTATGGTTTTCTTTTCATCATTTATGGTTTATGGCTTATCGTTTATCCTTTATGGTTTAGCGTTTATTATTTATCATTTATCGTTTCATATTTTGCTCAGCAACGTTTAACACGCAGCTCATATATTTCATTCTGTATTCGTTTCGCGTTCATTCTGCTTTCGTTTACCGTTCATATTCCGTTCATTCGTCATGCCATTTGCATTTCAAAGGAGTACATAAAAGGTTTATGGTCTGCATCTACTGGAAGTTGTAGTAATAGAAACGAAATTCTTATCCTCATAAACCTAACTGATCATCATCAAAAACAAATATATGGTGTGTCTTTTCACAGGCCGTCGGGTAAGGCTACTAATTGAAATGAATGTAACCGGCTCATCACAAAACGAGCGATTCTCAGTCGCTAACCATAGTCTAGATACTTTGATTGGATCTCTCATATATATGAATCTTAAAATGATATTTAAGTGTATGCAGACAGAGAGGATGCCATGCTGAAAGTGGATAGTGACAAATGAAAGTAAGAGCAAATTAAATGGATATAGGGATCGGGATTAAAAAAAAGGCTCTATTTATAAATATTCACCCTCGGTAAACCGCACACATTTATCCCAAATACCTTCTTTAGAACCTGCAAAGGGATTTTAACGAGGGTGAGCCCCCCCCCCCTCACACACACACAAATAAATAAATAAATTTTCTCTGACCTTTCCTAATTGGTTTGTGATATTTGGCCCCCTTTGCATCGTTCTGGCTGACCGTGAAAGCCCTATAAATCCTTAATGGTATGTTTCGATTTGTATTTATTGCACGTGGCTTGCTAAAATTTCAACTGATGTTTCTAAATTGATTCAACAAGTTATGCTGCTAGAATATTTTACTCACATCCTTTGAAAACAGTACCAAGCGTGAAACCTCTGCTGTCACAAATTCCTAGCCTAATTTCAAAATAACTTCATGTTCAGGTTGAGAGATCTCAGAATTATTCCATTTTGGAATATTATGAGTTGTCTGGTTCCCTGAACGCTATCCACTCCGTTACTCTTCGTTATGAGGGTCAGGGAACGGCCTCCGCCATGTTGTAATTGCGAAATGTATATGGAGAGGAAATAAGCCTTTTGATGGGCGCCACGATTTACCACAATCTACCACAATCCACTAGATTCCACCACAATCCACTACAATCTACAACAATGTACCACAATCAACTTCAATTTACCACAATCTACCACAATCAACTCAAATCTGCCACAATCTACCACAACTGGCCATGAACATACCACAATCTAGCACAATTGACCTTGAAAATACAACAATCTTCCACAGTCGACCTTAAAATACCACATATGCAGTACATATAATGTGTTTTGGGTGGCCACTGACGGAACTCAAGAATACCGGACGCCCCCTTGCACACACGCACATATGAATATGTTAAGAAGGAGATAGACCAGTATTATTTCAATAAAATCAATAAAATAAAAATTCTAAACGCTTCTTATAAGATATATATTGTCTATTGATATTTGTGTATGTGCATATATTTACATCATAACAAAAATTGTTTGCGCATTATTCAGAGTAGTTACATTGTCCATACACTGTTAATGGAGGAATCGATGTCCATGACTGGATGCATACTACAAATGTACTAGCAAATAGTACACCGCTGGATGGCTGATGTATGATGGCTGTCAAGCATATCCACAGTCTGTCGTTAACCATTTTTGAAACCTTGTGTGCAGTGAAAATCGGAGACTAGTCTTCTGTTGGAGGAAGAGTATGGGATACCGGACAGTTACAGAAATGGGTGTCATACACACAGACAACGTTTGGTTAATATTGCAAAATTTAACCGTTTCATAATTTTAAAATAGGTACAACACATTCATGTTTATAAATATTATACAAATAATGAAAAAAACAACTTATATCAATTGAACTGATAAGTACACGGCCTCAGCATACGGCCACATGAACAATGCATGAATATATACAAGAAATTCGTTCATTAAATTATACCAATTAATTAACACATTACCATAATATATATTCCAAAGGACAATTTACTAGCATATACATATTTACATACATTACATCACAGAAATAATCATGAACGTATAATACTAGTCTTATAAACATGAAACTTAAACATTAGCAAAAGAATATGTACAAGAAACGCGTTCATTGAAGCGACCCCAATATATGAACACATTACCATACCAATTTATGAACACATTACCATACCAATTTATGAATACATTACCATACCAATTATGAACACATTATGATACCAATTAATTAAAACATTACCATACCAATTTATGAACACATTACCATACCAATAATCAACACATTACCATACCAATTTATGAACACATTACCATACCAATTTATGAACACATTACCATACCAATTTATGAACACATTACCATACCAATTTATGAACACATTACCATACTAATTTATTAACACATTACCATAATCCAAAAGTAAATTTGCGGCGTATGAGTTTAATTTATATATTCCAATAAACAGAATATATACACATGTTACAGAAATGTCTATTGCTGCACTCAGGATCACTGCTACTAGTGTTGCTTCTCTGTTCGGTAAGTCTGACTTTGTGAGTGCGTAGAAGTTTCTCCTCTAATTTCGCTGCATTAAGCAGGATTCTCGGTTTTTTCATCTCCAAAGCTGACCGAAGTCTGTAAAAAAAAATTTAAAAATGGAAGAATTCTGAAAATCATGGTAAATATAGCTGTGAGTTGATTTTTTTTCTTCTCATGTTTTATTGATGAATAAATAAAACATACAAGCTATCACTTCGCTTAATGTTTTATTATTACAGCAAACGAACTTTAAAATGAATTTGACTGTTCACTTCCGCCTGTTCTTCTACTCAGTTTTGACTCTTATATATAGAATTTGGGTTTCTTTTCATAGTTTCGCGGTACACTTTATCATTAATTTGCCTTTCAGATCGAGTCGCACGAGGACTACCGTCTTTTTCATCTTTGTGACGACGGCACTTGCTGACGGATTTTCTTTATAGATATGGTGCGCATTATTCAAAACAACCGAATCTGTCCATATATAAGCCAGGTCTTTCTTTGAATTTCCATGGGGAGGACGGGATATTGCTTGCTGTCCACAATAATCTAAAACACTAAATCCACTTTTGTTTTCCATGTCTACTAGTCACTGCTCAAAGATTGTCACGCGTTTTTTTTGTTTTTTTTTTTGAATTCTTGTTTGATTTCAGTTTTGTATAGTATCTTCGCATTTTTACTATTTCTTTCGATTCTGGTTCGATAGATATATACTCGAACGTTCCTTTGACTTCCTTTCTTGCACAAATCTGGCCATTAATTTTATAAATATTTCTATCTATACTTCCACCTTTAACCTCATAGAACTGGGTCACCGTTTTTCCAGCCGTTGAGTTCCAGACACTACAATCGTCAGAGAATGAGCTTTTACCATTGACAGCTGGCACATTATTCAGAATGACATATACATCATTTTTTCTACCAAGTGGTATATGACTTGCTGCCATTTTACAAGTTCTCAAAGCTTCTAGCAACTGTTCATTCGTCATAAATTGGCCTCTTGTCGCTGCATGATTAAAGTCTTCAGATGTTTCGTCATCACATCCACTTTCATTCTAGCTGTTGTGACCGTTGTTGTTGTACTTGTTATCTGATTCGTAATGTGGAACATGTCTAAAGTCATTTTCTGTGCTAATATATGAGCTGCTTGAGCTGCTAATGGAAAGTGTTGCCCACTAATATTTCAAACTGTTGTCAATACCAGACATGTCGATGTTGCCTCCGAAATTGTCACATTCATAAATTGGGGATACACTTCTTTTTCTCGTTTGCCTTTTTGCAGGGGATTTGTTTTGTTCAATCGAATCGGATGTTTCATTTTCATTACCATTGATTTTATCACCAGTTTCAGATTGATTCCTGTCGTATTTTTTATTATCTTCTCCAGCTTCAGTATGATTCCTGTGGTATTTTTGATTTTCTTCATTGATACAGATGCTTACGTTAACTACTGCAGTAAAGTGGTTGACGGAATATGTGGTTCCTCTGGATGGCATTTTGTGAATTGCGTGCCAAAGTATGCATATAGTCTCAGGGTTCATTCCATCTTCTATAGTAGGCAGGAATTCAACATTCATTACTTGACGTGAAGTCGGTAGTACCATTGTAAGGGGGATAAAGTATGCGGACGGGACGATGTAGAACATCAGTTTTTGCCAATATTGTCCAGGCCGAAGAAGAGTACCCATTGTGGCACAATCAAAACAGGATTCTTCATAACTTGGGGAGATGCACTGGATTCTCATGTACATTGGATGTCTCATGTATATAGCTACATGATTCATCATATTCAAGCATGTGGTGTAGCGTAGAATGTGCGCTATCGTTTCGTTTCCCACGAGAGCTACTGGTGCGACATAAAATTAACAGTCACCATCGCCAGTTGTTTGTCAAGACAAGTCGCTTACAAACGCTTTCAGGATGCGTGTGGCTGTGGAATCAACCGCGCGAGTGATTGGTGCATTACTTTCCAAATGTGATGTCTGAATGAAACTCAACGTGGAAAAAATTCTCCCTCACAACCGCAGAGTGTAGTTTAGCAATTCTTTTAGTCTCAGCAGCCTGTGAACAAAACAACAAAAATCTTAAATTTGCCTAAATGATGACAGAATTTTACACTCCCAATATACATATATGTATTTTGGTCAAAATGCATATACATGATGATCGTGGGTGGGATTTCAGCGTCACCGAGAATTTGGAGCAATCTATCCAATAAACTACAAAGTTTACTGTCGTGATTATTATTTGGTGACTCACAAACATCTCCTCAATATAATTTTTAAATATCAGTCGAAGGACAATTTGTAAAGAATTTCTTATTTTTACCAGTTTACGCATAGGCTCATGTGATTACATTCCTTTTAATCCTTCTCTTCTAAATGGTTTTTACTGTTAATATAGCCTCGTTCCCTGACCGTTCTCCACTATGTTATTCATCGTTAATAGAGTCAGGCAACGGCTTCCGATATGTTGTAATTACGAAATGTATATGGAGAGTAAATACGCCTTTTGATCAGCTTGGCTTACAACGGGAACTATTCTTATATATGAGTGTTAAAAAGTGTGTCGAGTGTGGGGAAACGATGCATTACGTTGAGTTCTACATGTTAGTATCCTTTAAATCCTGCGCTATACCATATTAGAACTTTGTACATCATTTTTATGTGCGATGTGTGGGTATTTAGGGTCGGGGTGTGGGTGAATACCATTATACTTGAGCCTGTGCTTAGCAGAGTGTGGCTTAATCTTTTTATACCTATGTTTTATTTGCAACAGTAAAATTCGATAGTTTGAAATTTATCCAGGCCTTCATTAATATTTACAGCATATTTCTTGCAGATTGCATGCTGGATTCCCCCTCCCTACCTTTCTTCCGAAGCTGCCAATTATTGGATGGAATTGTGACATATCAGCCATGGATGGTTGTCTATGTCTGATCTGTAAAATTATGTAGATCAGCATTAATAACCTACATGTTGATGGCTTGATATAAACAACTGTATACAATTTATGGATATCAATAGTATCTTGTGTAGTAGAGGTTATATACAGGTATTGTACTGTTTTTTTTCCTTTTACACAGTTTGTAACATCTTGTCTTCATTATTTAGAGGTTACGTTCACAGTTAGCAGTTTCAGTTCATTTGAAATTATATTAAATCAAATATCAAGGTGTACATTGTCAAAATAAACATATAGCCCCTAGTAGTTTAATAGTATAAAAGAGACTTGGGGGGGGGGGAGGGACATCACATAAGTTCTTTTGTTGTCCACAAAATCTGAAAAAACTCACCTTGTCTGACCTAATAACAATATGTGTTTGGCTGGTGAATATTTGCACAGCTTATCCAATTTTTTAAAAAATAAAGCAAGGATAACATTGAATTTTGTTGAACACCTAATATGTAAAATTCCTGCAAAATGGAATCCATTAGCCTAATCACCCCATGGAGGAGATGGGTTATACTTGATTGCCTTAATTATACAGTAAGCTTAGTACGTATGTATGCATGTATGTATGTATGCAGTACCCAGTCACTTTGACTTTGACAGCCAGATGTTGACCAAGTTGTATCAACTAAGCTCTTTCATTATTACAGCCAAATTATAGCATGGGATCCATAACACTTTACTTGCTTGAACAGTAGTTTCTTTAAAATAGTATATATATATATATATATATATATATATATATATATATATATATATATATATATATATATTTATGTGCAACTGTAGGTGACTATAAGATAGAGAATGTTCAAAAGGGAAAAAGAGAAAGAGATTCATCAGCACCAGCTGGAAAGAACCCTTTACAGTCAAGAAAAACAATTGCACCAGGTACCCTGTTGTTAACATCAAGAGATAAATATATAAGCATCTTTCAAAACCTGTCTATACATAAGATATTATTAATCTTAAACCTTTCTAACAGAAATGTATTCATTTTTACATTTATAACATGAATAAGTAAAGCATGATGACAAATAACAAAAGAAAAGACTTTATTTGCATTATTACTGATAGCTTTTCTATTAAAAATATGTTTGTGGTTTAAAGGATGACTCTAGAATTCTGTAATATGTCTGCTGATGAAAGGTGTACAAAAGATAAGATGGTAGTTTAAATAAGTAATTTAAAAATCAATTGGTGTTTTACTTTATTTCTTTTTTCAGCTGTTATCAATACTACTGTGTACACATAATCTGCTGTTATCAATACTACTGTGTACACATAATATGCTGTTATCAATACTACTGCGTACACATAATATGCTGATATCAATACTACTGTGTACACATAATATGCTGTTATCAATACTACTGTGTACACATAATATGCTGATATCAATACTACTGTGTACACATAATATGCTGTTATCAATACTACTGTGTACACATAATATGCTGTTATCAATACTACTGTGTACACATAATATGCTGTTATCAATACTACTGTGTACACATAATATGCTGATATCAATACTACTGTGTACACATAATATGCTGATATGTCGTTTTATGCAGGATCCCACCCTATCGAGAATAAAGTGGTCATAGGAGGCTAAGATTTCCTGAACATGTACGTTTAAGAAGCTGGAGGGATTCCAACCACTGGTGCTATATCATTTTGGAATAAGTGTTCTTAAGAGCTAAACAAATGCTGTGGCTCAGCATGCACTGGTAATATATTGCTATTGTTACTGTCGTATAAATATTTAATATTCTGAATGTATATTCAGAGCTGACTCCTTACTTTAAAATTATCAATGGTTTGATTACCATCTTATTTATACATGTGCTGGTTTGTATGTTCTTGGTTTCTTTGCTTATCCAAAATATATATCTAGATTCCAGTATGCTGAAAAAAATTCAGTTATTTTCCTTCTTTTCATGTGGCAGGATGAAAGTGTGAACAACTTTTGTGTATGTGTGTATATGTATGCATGTATTTTTTCTGTGTGCTAACTAGGCAGTCTTAAAAAGTCCGATAGCCCGATACCCTGGGCCTCTCTCATTTCAGATTGGGCCCCTCCTGTATTTAAGTGATGTGCCCATCGGGCTTGTCGAAAAAAATCTAATTTTTCCTGAGAAAACTTCAATCGCGCTAACGAAATGCGGAATTGTTTTCTTCAAGTTGTTGAAAGACTGGTCAATTATTAATATTAATCGCCATGTATGTCCCTTACCCCTATGAATATCGTCTACTTACCACACTTCAATTGAAAGCTGTAAACTTTGAGTACAAAGCCAAGCGTGTGACCTATGAATGGGGAGCAGATTGCCTGGGTTACTCGCTTGGCTTTGACATACATGTGATTCTACCGGCGGTAGGACAAACTTGCCGTTTATTTTGCCGTCTCTGGTTTCTCTCCACAACGAATTATTCTTTCCCTCTGGTTTTCTCTATACAGCAAGGGAGCATTCCATGAGTCAACGAAAAGCTAAAAGCCTTATAGGCAAAACACTTTACAGACGGGCTCAGCCCAACTAAACCAGATTGTTGAGCGTGTGTTTAAAAAGACACACACAAATCATCGTTTATTATGCCGTCTACCGACATCCTGTTTTGCAGTTGAAATCTACCGCTTTTAACAATTAACTGATTGTTTAAAAAATGAAAAAAAGAAAGAAAACAAAAACAAAATAACAACGGTATTTTTATTTGTTCTATCCACGCTTTACAGAAATCAGCCAGAACCAATGTACTGGGTACAGAACTGTTCCAGCAGTCGTTGCGACCGGTAGAGTAGTGCGTGGCTTAGTAATCGGATCAAGGCTAACATGTGTACATAGTAAACTGTTACTTGATTACCTTATTGTCATAATCTGGAGACTTTAGGACAAATGTGGGATGTTTTTTGAGGTATTTTAAGTAATACAGTGATCAAAAGGTGGTTCATAATGACTTCTGAGACCTTGATTAAAAATTGGCCGTCCAATTTTGGTGGGGGCGAGATCAAAATGAAAGACTGACCAAAATTGATTTCGGAAGAAAGACTTGAGTAGGTAATGCAACACTGGTTAAACATATTAATCGGCACCTGTGAAGAACATCAAAAGTGTAAGGAGAAACTGTATAAAGCAAGACAGGCTTCAGATGCCAATGAACATCAACACTGCTGATCCATTGAGTACGGAGGACATTGATAGAGCAATTAGACAATGGTTGATATCAAGACTTAGAGGAAAAGATTGCTTCACGTAAATAAAATTGAGATCTGAATAAACACACAAGTCAATTTAAGATGATTTTGTTTATTTCTTTTCATATTTAAAGTACAGCAATTTCAACGCTGTGTGAGAAATAATAGTAAAAGAAATAGAGCCCTTTTTGGCACATGGAATTTGAATCAGAGTTTGTCGAATTTGAGTCAGGGCTTGTAATTATTTTAAAGTCAAAAACCTTGGGCCTATGTCTGAAAAATATGTTTTTTTTTAAATACTGTTTGTCAGTTAAAATTTGCCAGTCCTAACATGATTATAACACGCATTTTAAATAGACAGAGGCGGAATATGTATGGTTTTATTTTGTAGAACCAGGAGAGTGATTTTTTATAATAATCAAATTTCTCTAAAACAGCCTCTTCTTCGATGTGTGGCATCATAAAAAAACAGCAGGCTCCTCAATAATGGTGAATTTTTCCATTCGTCCTTATATCTTGAGACAATATTAGAGACAGGCGATTGTTTAAAGCATTTTACCTTTTGAGGAAGGTTTGAGTGAATATATATTACTATAATTACTATAAACAGGATTTTATATGCTTCAAAAGTAATTTTAGCCACTTTTAGGTAAAAAGAAATCACATACTCTGTTGTGTGTATCGCATGTGTGTGGGCTTTGTTTCACTAAAACAAAGAAACAAACTCTGTATTCATAACTGATGTGTTTTATATATTCTGCACATATACATCTATTCAGACCTTTTCTCAGCTTTAAACATATCGCACTCTACTTCAAAAAAACAACTTTATTTTCTTATATACAGTAGTTTTACTTTTCACCCTATCAAACAAAACAACATAAAACCAAGTTATGATATTGAATGGACAGATGAACAGACAGTCAATAGGTATCTACTTATCTCCTCTGTCCGATTTCTTGTCTTGTGCCACATTAGTTGTAGGTGACAAAAACATTTAAAAATACAAATGTTTAGATGACGATCATTACAATATCTACAAGAGTTGATGAGGAGCTTACCAAGATTACTTCCCCTACATGCCCGAGGTGACATCCCATATCAAGGGCTATAGTTGCAAACACCAGTCGAGATGGGGTGACCTTGGATTAATGTTTTAATGATTTTCTGATTAACCTATAGGAAAAAAGTGTGTTTGAATGAATGACATACATATATCTTATACATATAATTTTTGTATTCAATCACCAAGTAAATAATTTATACTTCCCCTCATTTAATTGCATTGCATGCCAAACCAGTAAGGCAGGTAAGAAATGGATTATAGAAAGTGTTTACTGCAAGTAGAATTAAGTGTGCTTTTGCATTTACTGATACCAGAAACATGGAAAGTTGTAAATTAAACAAATCATATGATAAAGATAAGTACTTTTAACCTGTATTTGTTATATTATTGCAACTGAATTTTGATTATTCATTAACATGATATGTAAATTTGTAATGATCGCATTTTCATCAGGTTTACTAAATATACTAGTAGTTTACAGTGATTTGTAATGTTTATATTTGGTACTAATATCTGGGATAGATTAAAAAAATATGCGTGTGATTTGAATAAACACGTATTCTTCAATTAAAAACTTGCATTATTTATTATGCTTTGAGGTATTTTCACAGGCACTACATATTCTTGATTTTTCTCATGTTTAACATTATTTTAAAAGAGTTTACCAAAGTGGGAACAGGCCATGGTATCGTAAAGAATAAAATGATATCAAAACATATAACCATTTATTGCAATATTTCAATGTGTTTAACATGGAGCCATCTAAGAACAGTGTAGACCCTGACCTGTTGCCACATCTGTCTCCTTTTTTGTTGAACTGCAAAAATCTGTTGAACAGAATAGTCCATGATCCACTTAGGCATAACGGTCATAAAGTGACCAGATGGCCATGTATGATACACACAAATACAGCACATATCTGTTTGGTTTAAATGTAAAGGAATTTGTGGGTTTTAAACATAAGATAAGTAATTACGTGTTCAGGTTGCTGGAGTGAAACTCTACCATACATGCAGTCTTTTCCTGTCTTTCACCATCCATCCAGAATAATGATCCTTGGAGTTGCTTTGCAAGTTCAATACCATATGCGCACCATTGCAACTTGCGGTATAATACTTTTGTCAGAAGATATCCCTGCTTATTTCTGCGTAACTCCAAAAAGTAATGGCTTGTTCACATAGTCATAAGCGCCTTCTACAATATGCCATTGATGGCAAACGAGACTTAATATCAATCATAATATTCCCTCAAACTGATGTGGTGTTTAAAATTGTAAACCTTTGTCAATTCTAGACTTCTACGAATGTTCCTCTGTGTTGTCACTTGCTGTTGCAGTCAGTGCATGGACTTTGGCGCAGTTTTGTATACTGTCTTTAAATTAGAAGCCTCTTGAACTCGGGTCTAAAGTCCTAACCCCATTCCCAAATGTAGTGTGCCTCATCAACATCTAGATAATATATTTTTTGGATATTGTAATTAGCTTTTCAGCATGATATAAAATGTCTTCAGGATGACCGATTAAACAACAGTTGTGATTGGTTTGTTCAAAGTCAATACCGGCTTTGAGATGCAAAGCTCGAGTCTTCAACTTTTGGATCTTCTGTTCCACAACAGACTTTAATGGCACAGCTATAATGACAATGCGGGTTTTGACAAGTACATATTGTGAGTAATAGGGCAGTATTTCAAATATAAGCTACCTCCCATATCCTGTTGGTAGTATGTCAACTGTCATGTTATTTTTTGTGATCTGAGACAATTCAGCTGTCGAGGTTTTAAACACTGAATGTCTGTGCAGCATGCCTTGTTCAGCATCGCTAGTGCCATTTTATGCTGTATGCAATTTTGTAACATATTTTGCCTATCTGAACTGAAAAACAAATTCTTTTAACCTTAAGCAGATCTTATATATTCACCACTAATTCAATGGAATCAAGTGTTACTTACTTTAAAAATAAAAAATCTACGGATTTAAAAGAATTTTCAGACCTAATTGATAAAAGTCATCTAACTGGTTTTTCGTTATATCAGAGCCGAAACTATGTCTGCTGAAAGTTTATAATTAGTACTTCCGTTAGAAATGTTTCTTTGTTCTTAGACTATGATTAAGTTTTTTACTTTCAGTTTGTTCCTATGAGTAGTGAAAATCTTGTCAATCGAGATTGAAATTTTTCATACCAATCTATTTAGCATACTAGATGCATTTTATTTTTAAAAATATTAAATTTATTTATTACATACAGAAATTATGGATACAAACAACCAACTTCAATTGCACTAGTAGTAAATACCAAAAGACTGTTTTACAAACTTTTCATTATTTATGATATTCAGGAGAAAACGTTTGTTTTACATTTAAATTTTATTTAAAATTTATTTATGTATTTAATATTATTTACAATTTATTTATTACATACAGAAATTATGG
Source organism: Margaritifera margaritifera (assembly GCA_029931535.1). Lineage (NCBI taxonomy): Eukaryota > Metazoa > Mollusca > Bivalvia > Unionida > Margaritiferidae > Margaritifera > Margaritifera margaritifera. The sequence goes on along the minus strand of JAQPZY010001451.1, from coordinate 2,048,892 downwards.
ATACAAACAACCAACTGCAATTGCACTAGTAGTAAATAATAAAAGACTGTTTTACAAACTTTTCATCATTTATGATATTCAGGAGAAAACTTTTGCTTTACATTTAAATTTTAAATCACATTCTTTATTTTAGACCCTGTAAGTCATATTATGGGAGTTTTCACACTCCCTTAGATGATGTGATTGTACAGTGTTGTTTCTAGGATTTTTTAAAAATAGGGCCAACCATCAGTAACCAAACAAAACAGCTATTATCATGCAATTATGATTATGGTTCCAAAGCTCAAAACCATACGAATGTAGCCCTATAAATGAAGTTTTCGGTACACTGGCAAATTGTTACTCGATTTTCACTGTCTGTTAATCGGCGTCGTAAATGCTTCGCTTCCATATCTGTGCCTGGAGTCACTGGTAGTTTTCAATTTCCTCCAAGACGTTGTCGAACTCAACGATGCTAATTGTTTTATCCTCAATAGCCATTGAATATAGCTTTGTAATTGTATTGAGACTGCTTTGTGCCGCCGCTAGAAGTTCTGAATAGACACGTATTCGCGAATGCAGCCGTAACGAAATTATTTTAGCAGCGCCGCCAGTCACACCGGTTACTATTGGTATGGCGAAAACAACAATTCCAATTGTTGTGCCTATAATAGTTGCTGTGGTTGCGATTCCCGCCACACCCAGACCAACTGTGGTTGCGACGGCGATTCCACAAATAGCATCTACAACCACACGCATGCGTTTGTATTTCACGAGTTGCGTGGTCTTCTTGGTGATTAAATCTCGCAGCTGTTGTTCCGCTTCGTTTATTTTCTCTTTTCAGTAACTTTGAGGGTCAATTCTTCTATTAATATTGTTATCGTGGAGACTAATTGCTCAACAGGCTGGCCTTGTTCAGCTACAATGTGTGTACGCACTTCCAAGCAAGCACTTTTCTTCACTTGTACAACTGTCATCAAATCATAGAAAATATCTTTCGGGGGAATATTTAAGTCTCCGGCAATTGTTCGTTCCTCGGGTCTGATTGGATTATATTTGAGCCTATACCATGGCCTTGGAACACCATTCTGAAGCAGATATTCGTCGACAGGAGGAACAAAATTTATATCTCGTAATCAATCACCCCGTCCAAAAATTCCGCAACATCGTCACCTTGTGGCTTTTTAAACTTCATCACCGATATGTAATAACAAATCTTAAATACAAACGCCAAAGACAATTAAGTACCCTTCAGGATAGATGTTGAATACTTCAAACTGAATATCATCTCCGGTGACTAATGATGTTGATGCTTCATATGTGAAAAATTCATAACGACCAACCCATGGTTGGGTTTGTCGATACGTGATTTTGGTGACAAAAAACAAGATCCCGCTTATCATGTATCAACTAAACCATTCTACCCCACCCACGTTTAGTTCCAGTTATGATGAACAAGTATGATCCGGACTAATGCACCTTTAAGATGTAACGTTTATGTCTATGAAAGCCATTTTCAATAGAATGCAAAATAAGTCAACCATTTGCTAAGGTTACGACGTCAGTTTGTTCCTGTGTTTCACTGATTAATAGTTCTCGAATTTGGCTCCATGAAGTTACTACGCGTGGTGGTGAAGGCACCTCTGCGATTTTTCCATCCCCGTATTGTTTCCTTGTAGCATTAGCATCATCAACACCGTTTTTGATAGATGCAACTGACACGCCAGAGTCTCTGATTCTCCCCATTTTATTGCTTTCAGGCAGATTTTTACGACGGTGTCTCGAAGCTTCAAAACAACATCTTGAATGTCCACGTTAAACATTTTAAGTTTTCCAGTTTGATCTTGGAAAATCGCAAGCTCGCCCGGGTCGACGTCAACAACAACCCGGCTGGTAAACTCAGTCAAATCTGCTTTGGTGACAAACCTGCTCAGATCCACATCAGCGCCGCGTCCGACTGAGCCGCGTCCGTAACTGTTAATAGGCATTTCGTATACTATTAAGTGTACTTTGTAAGTGATAATGAAAAACCAACGAGCACACGTGGTGTTGGTGAACTCTCGTGTGCACGCAATGCTTCAACAACAAGATGTCTATATATTGGCTGTCCAGGCGAGTTTACAACGGCATAGTCGAATAAAACAGTGGTTGTCGTCCACCGCCTCGGGGGAAATAATCAACAACTTCAAGTGGTGGTGCAGGTCCGTACGAGTCAAAATACTAAAGATGTTGAGGCGTTACCGCGTATGCAACCCAATGAATCCCAGCTCCTGCTGTCAAATCTAGGTTAACAATCCCGGTTTCCACTTGCGTGGGATCAACGCTGCAAGTTCATCACGCATAAAAACACCTATAAAATGCTTGATTGATTTTGCCATAGCGAATAAGTCAAGATTGGTCAAATGCGAAGCCATTTGCATGTCGTACCGGGTAGTCGAAGACCTCTGCCTGAGGGTATTCTGCGAGTCGTCCCAGGTAGTTGAATACCTTGTCCTTTTTTCGAGACGAGGTGTTCTGTCGTTTGGCCACATTAAGTTGAATATGTTGTGTTTGGGTTACCACACATGGATGATTCCAGTTAACTTTGTCGGAGAAAACCTCATTGTGACCCCGCAATCATTTTGTATTGCGCTCTTTATTTTCGCAAGCTGCTTTGGGCTAAGGCCAATCTGAACTTCGTGATAGGACATTATTATTTGAAAACGTAACAGGTTTAATTATGAATTTTATAAGTTTTCTATAGGCGCGCCAAGGACCCTCATTCGGACACTTGTGCCTTCAACAACAGCGTCTTGTCAGATACGATAACAGCAAATCATGCGTAACCGCCGCCGAGAGCCAAACCTATACGTACATGAAGGTACATGCCGACCACGGACTGCCTGAACAACTCAAGGTGTTCCAATGAAAGTAATAAATCGTGTACAATGTACGATATCGTCCTGGGAAATCTGCAGACCCGTGTCAACGTTTTGATGCCGGTGCATGCACGACCACAGATTGTGACATGCACGTGCGACTTGATTGTCGTCGAAGTTAAGCAAACTTTATTCAGAGGGTTTCTGATGGCCGTTTAGCCGCAGAGAAACATCAGACACTTCTAAGCGGTCAAATATCATCTTATTACGCTGTTGGTGATTATCTCGATCCGCATTTTGAAACGCCACGAACACGTGTTTTGGTGCGCTAAAACCATGTTGGGTACTTATTTGCCATGTAAACTGTACCTGAACATTGGTTACTGTTCGCGAGAAACGACAGCGTTGACGCGGTTCCAGACCGCATAAACGACAACAAACGGTCTTTTGTGGTCAGCGAAGGGGTTAGCACAGGCACCCACAATGAAAATGTCGACAATTTAACTTTGCCAGCAGCAAATCCATCACGCCAAATTGCATCATTGCTATTGCCCTTACGGAATATAGTGACTGTGTGTTTGGCTCCAAAATTAACCTTGCGGACATCTGTGCAAAATCCAAATATGTGACTGAGAGGAATCGCACACAAAAACCTCAATGAGCTTTCATGCAGTTGTCCTCAACGCTGCGCGAATCCACCGTTAAAATTTGGATTAGCGCCTGGTAGATCGGGCGTTGGTCCATCTTCTGCCACGTTTCTGACATTTGTAATTGTATACTGTCTATGATCTGCATGATTGGATGTATCCTTGATAAACATCATAGTTGGGCCAGCTGATCTCGCGTAATCATCACTTTATCTGGTGAGTCCTCGAATCGTCGTGGCAATGTCAACGTTGTCGAGAATTGCTTCGATTTCCTTTCCGTCGATGGAATAACGTGCGCTGCTAAACAACGCCATGATACTATTGCTGACAAATCCAACTCGGGCATCGGCTGCGTAATCGTTATCGTTATGCTGTATCAGTTTTCCCTCGATTTCCAAGAAAGCTCATGGAAGAAAAAAAACTAAACGTGTCCTGCATTTGTAATTCTAGTTTTTGTTGATCAGGGACCCTAGCTGGGTACAAATAATACTGAAAATCTCTTTTGCTTCGATCTACCAACACAGGCGCGTCAGTGTCAACCGCAGGATCGGGTGTATCTTTGAATTTTGCCCTGGTTTATACATGATTGGTTTCGTCTAATACCTTTTGCGAGACAATCGTAATCAACTTACCATTGCCAGATTTGCAATCACCAAATCGGACAGGGGTTGTTGAAGGTCTTCATTGATGGATTTACTGACCACGAGCACCTTTGGTGCTCCTGTAATCAGTCCACGGACAACATCGCCAAAGCCAGTTTCGCAATATGTCATGTGAAACGGGATTTCTCGCGTTTATAAGACGCACAAGTATCACACGTTCACGTACGACTGTCATTATATTTTAATGTCAGGTCGATCTCTAATGTACAGTTTTATTGTCAAGGTCTCCCCGCACAGGTCCAACATGTGCCCGTCCTGGTCCACAAGAGTAAAACGAATATGTGGAAGATACACGGGGGCCGCGGAAGTAATTGATATAAAATCACCCGGTAGAACCCAAACAATACGAAACCCTGAGAGGTTACGCTTACAGAAGCTCTACTTTCGTAACTGTCACTGGTGGGGTCACAGGTTAAATTGATCTGAATCGTTGAGGTAATCCTGACAATGTCAGGCGCGACATGGAATCCCACAAGTAAGATTCGTGTGTCCTCGGGTACATCTTCGGGCCAAACGATAATTGTTCTTATTGACGACCGTGCTATGTCAACCGCGTACGGTGCAGATTTGATAGAGATGGCAGAGCAGAGCGTCGGTTCGTGTTCAAGTATGAAAATTTTAGAGTCTTTGCTGGTCACTAAAGAAATTCTAAGTCGAATCTCTTCATTGATCGATTCTATGTCGTACGCGCCCGGGGGAAGTTCAATATCATTCCAGGTACCTTCTCGACCGCTGTCTGCCGAAAACACAAACGAGTTATTAGCGGGAAGATTGTGATCGGATATTCGGCCAACTGTAATACTCGCGCAATGATGCTAGTGTAATCTCAAGTGTGCGGGAGTCCTCTGCGGTAATTGGTGTAGAGAAAACCACATTAAATTATGGTTTCGCTGATGGATCGTAATCATCGAGGTAACGTTCGGGGTTGTATTTACAACAACACTCTGCATTGTAGCATTGATTTCGCGAAGAATTGCCTCAGAAGGTCTTTGTTGGGGTGCAGAAGGTCTTTGTTGCTGTATATATTCACGTCTTTCTTCTTGTTGTTGAGTTTCGGGTAATACACATCTTTGTTGTTACAGTGTTAGTGCAGAAGGTCTTTTTTGCTGTTGCTGCACATATGCATGTTGCTCTTCTTTCCGTGTGGATGCAGATGTTTGTTGTTCTTGGGTGTAACTGCATGTGGATGTTGCTGTCTTTGATCTTGAGCTCGGGAAAATCTTTCCAGCTGAGGTTGGGCTCGGGAAAGTTTTGCCGTTGGAGGCATAGATATATCTACGCGTGTGGGTGAAGGTGCGGAACAATGTATCAGTGGAGATTCGTACGAGGGTCCAGATTCGTATAATAGTAAAACAAACCTAACTATCTGCAAATTATTTTCTTATCAAGTGCATTTGCATATATCATTATAGATGGAGATAATACATAATCTCCTTTTATTGTCTACATTCCCCTGATGTTGGAATGTTTATACCTCTGCAAATAATATTAACTGTAGTAACAGTTCTTGAAAGATGAATTTTATATACAAGAAATGTAATGTAATGAATGAATTGTGCAAATATTCATCATCTGGGGAGATTTTTTTATGCCCAGTTTGTACATGATAGTATTGTAAACTGTCTTCACTTACCTTCTACTCTGAGTTGAGAAATAAGTAGTTGTATCCATTTTTCTCCAGGGTTAAGGTAATACTCATGTATTGTCATAATTTGTCTTCATCAGTGTGATGAAATTGTTCACATTCAATATTTAATCTGCTTACAATTGATTGTGAAATGTATGCTGTTTTTGCCTTTTGAAATCGGGCGCCATTTTGACTATAGCGTGTATTGGCCGTTCGGCTTTCCACGAGAGGGCGCTCATGTTAAGATTTTTCCGAATTCTTCCATATTTGGTAATATTCGTGAAAACCGTGTCGTTGAATTTCCCGAGTGTGTTCCCAAAATCTATAAATAGGGGTGAGATCAGCCGTTCTGGCAGTTGTGGTTCAGCTGGGTTCCAATGAAAGTCTTAAGACCAAACATACAAAAGTCTCTATATGCAATCTCGACTGTGTGAATTTCTTTGAGCGTAGCAACAAGGTAGAATAGTTATTACCGACACATTAAATTATTACAAGTAGATTAGTTCAAGATAGTAAATCTTGATTTTGGCCGTAAGAGTGTGTCTTCACACTCGAGACAATGCCGACCACTGGCTGAGAACACAGTGTTATTGGTCGTTTTCAAATATAAACTTTGTCGTTGAGACATACTACCAATACTGATTGTAATAATTCTCATAAGATGTTTTAACGTTTATTTCCATCTTCGTATCAGATTAAAGTTTCCACATAGTGATTTTATTAACGACACTGTTACTATGTCGTCATCAACAAAGACGTCTGCTAGCCATTGAAAAATCAGTATTCCGATTGGCATTCTTGAATCTCCTACTCAATTACATTTATCACTGTGAAAACACAAATTTCCATCCATTTTGTAGTTTTTGTGTCAATTAGATGTTTAAATAATCGACACGACACAACGACACACTGTGTCGCTTCCAAACGACACACTGTGTCGCATCCAAGAAGCGACACACTATTGACATCCGGTTCCAGACTGTGTCTCTAACATATTTATCATTTAACATAGGCAAACTATTGACATCCAGTTCCAGACTGTGTCTCTAACATATTTATCATATAACTCTAAAGCATAAACACAAGTCTGGTTCCGAACCTTGATTTGACTCACAAATCCAGTACCACTTCGGTACGTTACATGAACCATTTTCGGCAACCACTAAATCATCATTCTGTGGAAGATTAGCATTGGAATTAGGATTCTTTTAACTAGATATTAGGTGAATCATGATTATTTTAATATTTAGGTTGACTTTCACCTGCTAATTAATACTGCTATTATTTTTGTTATTTTAACATGCTTTGATTATCACACTTCTGTTATATACATCATTCTACATATTTGCACATTTCATTTGTCACCATTTTGAACACTCAAAGTTGTGTGGGAAACATATATAAGCCTGGAAGCAACAGAATCAATTGTGTTGACTATTCATTTGTTTTCTTTTGTGCTAGTATAATCTAAATAAAAACTTTTTGTGGTGAAAGCATCATTTGTTGGCACTACAATACACTGGAGAGATCTAGTAAATGAAAAAGGTTTGAGCTGTCCATCTATTCCATTATATTTGGCCTTGACCCCCGACACGTTACAATAGTTTGGGGTTCGGATTTTCTTTTTGGTCATGCCATGTTAAATATCAATTGTTGTATAACACGATCATGTCTTTATAATGTGTGCGATGCCGCATGAAAACTCGTACTGCAAATCTAATGCGGGTTCAAACACGTAATGGTAGAGCTGCGATCACTGGTTGTGTTCGATTTGGAACAAAGAAGTTTACATATGTAAGAACCCACGGGTTTAAAAAAAAGTCGCCGGTGGTGATGTCGCTGCTGCGTTAACGAAGCTACCCGGAACACCATGGAGTAAATATTCATGGGAAAACATATTCCCGGATACAATTATTGTGGGCCTGGAACACGACTGAATATACGACTTGATTCTAACAACCAACCAAAGCCTGGAGAAGCACCTATAAATCGTGTCGATACTGCATGTTACCGACATGATCTTGCTTATAGATCTCATCCATGACTTGAACGCTATTAATCTTACGCTCGGAGAAAGAATTGCAGATGGATCATCAAAGGAGGTATGACGGCTAAGATTGAACTTGTAGGCGAAGCTTCTCATGGAGAAAATTCACTCATTGGAGGTAAAGTATATTGATATAATGAAACTAGCCGCTATATACTACAGTTCCCGCAGTTATTGGAAAGGTGAAGCTGCCGTTAAAAGTTAGCAGCAAAAGTCACCCATGGTGTTGCTCGAGCATGATTAGCAAAGAAGCGCTGTGGCAAATTTACCTACCCGCACCAAGAAAGATTTCCCGTGGATGGTTTGATGTGAGAACGCCTAACGAAGTTCATCAGGATGATCTTTTGTTTCTCCCACATGATCGGGTACGAGGACGTACATACAAATACCCGTTAATCATTGTATATGTTGCCATTAGATATAAAGAAGCGGAGCCGTTTACGTCTTGAGATTCAACGAGTGTCGCAGATACGCTAACATGGTCACGGCTGTTGCAAGTGGACCCGGGCAAAGAATTTATCGTAACCGTTGCTGCGTTGTTAACATTACATAAAGTGCGGGTTCGTGTTGGACATGTTAACATACATCGCGACCAGGCTATTGTGGAACTATTTAACCGTACACTTGCGGAACGGTTATTCGGACATCAGTACGCTCAGGAATTATTGATGAATCGTGAAGCGAGGTCTCGCGAGTGGGTAAGATGACTTCCATCATAGAAGATTTAAATAATGAAACCACACGCACGATAGGATTAAAACCCACTGAGACAATTTGACAGAAGACTGTCACCATTACCTACAAAATGATTTCACAACAACCGCCGTTAGACCCACTCGGAAACAATTTCGTTCAATATCTGAATAACCGAGGGAGTTAGAAGGCGGACAACGTCGTGCTACTGACTCGGTATGGTCCATCGATGTATTTACAATCTCGGACTGGATTTATACTCTGAGGACCAAAGCTTCCTAACAGAGCATTTATGCGAGAGGAATTGCAAGTAGTTACCGCTGATACGGAACTACCGCCAAGGTTTATTGTTGCCCGATCGCGTGGTGCCCGTACGCGTCAGTAGTGATTCAATCAGGGAAATCCAACATTTGGTGTCAAGCGGGGACAAACTTACTTTAGTGCCACGATACACACCCATCCAATGTTTCTTTGACCGGATCAGATTTGCTTTGTGTGCGAATTCCCGCCGCTCGCGCAAAAATTCCACATACATATCGTGCCGGAGATCCTTTTGCACATTCACGCGTGGAACTCCTTTCGCCTTTGTATTCTTTTTGGAGCCACCAACCACGATCGAGTACATTTTGGGGCGCTGTCCGACCTACTCTTCGACTAGCTTTCCCAAGCACTCATCCTTGAACTTACCAACAACCTTTTTGTTGATATTACTAAACAGAGAATGATCCTTCGGGTACACGCTGGTGTCAAATTTGTTTACCAAACATAGTTCAGCCACGTCCATGTCCACATCATTGGTTGTAATATGCATCAACAACGAGTCTGTGTCCGTGTACAACATCTAAATGTTGTCACCGTACCGCTTTTGATATTATCATAATAAAACTCGTACATGAGCAGTTCGGATAAGTCCAACACAGACGCGCCAACATAGATTGGCTTTGTCAGCTTTAGTTTCGATTTTTAACTGTGTGCGGCAATGAGTCCACCATCAATGATCCTCCGTGACTCAAACACGGGGTCAGCTATAAGCCTTCGAAGCTCGTCTTGTTCACTATCACTGACAAGGTTAACTCTGATCCGTTTTCGTAAATTTACCACAGTTTTTCTAAATACTGCATTATTCTGAAGTTTGAAAAAAGTCTTTCTCAACTCATTCTTACCATGCGTTCGCAGATTTGTGTTCATCTGGATGTACGGCGCCATCCAAGTGCTCTGGTGAAAGCTGACTATTAGATTAGATTTTATTGACACGCATTCCCAGCCGTAAACACAGCTGGAGGTTTCGCATGTGGACTGCGTAGTTGAGCTTGCGACGCCGGTTCGGGACAAGCTTGAGGGATTCAGTAAACTTGCGATTTTGCACTGGTATGGTGACAATCATTCGCGGGGCACCGACAGCGCCTCCGGGGTAGCGGATAATCGTTGTGGACGTGACGAAGCTCGTCCGTATACTCCAGGTCAGCTTCATAAAAGTACCCGATGTCGCTTTTATAATCGTACCCGCATATCTGACTTTGTATATCCACAGAGGTGGGGTCGATCCATGTAAAATCTCCTACTGGTATGGGCTGCATCATTGCCCAACCACGGAGATTGTTTGTACAAAGATATATGATGTAACTGTTTTGGACAGCGGGATCGTATCTGTCCACGTTTGGGTTGTTGGTTCTAGCGTAGCAGTGGCTCGCCATGGAAATCCCGCCGTGGATACCATGTTCCCCAAACAGATCTTAGTCAATGTCCGTTAACTACTCCAGATCGACACGGGGTTTATACAACAATGCGTCCCAAGCCATTCCCGGTGACGAAAAGTAGTGCGCGGGATCGAGGTTGTATACACGCATGGCTGTATTACGAAACGTATCAAAGACATTCGCTAGTTGAAGCACATCTGTTTTCAAACACAGATCATGATAGTCGCCAAGGTTTTGACAATCAAACGCGGATCAGACATTGTTTGCATGTGTGTAGTGGTTACATTTGCGAGACGACGATGAATAGGATGTTTCATTGGTTGGTAACTGAGTTTCAGCAAACATGTTCCAATCGCTCATGTATTCGTAGGGATACACTCCTTTTCGGGTAAGTAAACCGAATGCTGCATCGTTGGCACCACCGTAACGACGAGTGATTGCAAAATGATCATTGCCAAGGTTGCTCACGATTTTATCCAAGCTGGAATTGAGAAACCGTAACGAATCAATAAACTATAGCTCTCCAAGCCTAAATGTCATGTATTGTTTCATGCTGTTGGGGATGACGCTTATTGGTGCCTTTGATGCTGCTGTGACTCCTTGTATAATCAGGTGGCCATCATACCCACGCAGGTTATGAAGCACCACAGGGATTTTTGTTTTACTAGGGTACATTCGCAACTGTAGATTACATGCGCTGTTTGCGGCTCTTCTGTACGCACCAGTGATGTGACAGTGATCGCGTAATTTTTCGTTGGTGCAGCTAAAACATCATCACAGATCCAGTGATGAGTGGCCGCAGAAAACTCACGAATGTCATCCCTGGTCATAATCATGTCTGCGGGAGAGGAGAGCTTTTGTTGAACCAATTTAGCGGTAACCTCGAGTGATTTAAGGAACACCTCAACCGAGTCCTGGCCACGATACAAACTGGTGGCTCCGTCGCTTCATCACATCTGACTACAGTATAGCAAAACCCGCATGGGACTTATTCAGCTACTTGCGTTGTATTTGACTGAACATCATTGGAACCTTCGTTTCTCATGGGAACGTTCAAACATTCAAAGTCCGCGTAAATGATATATGGAACTTTCATCTTCCGCTGCACCCCTGTAAATTTCAAAATGTTTTTGCCAGGCTCTGGCATAATAATACGCTACGACTTTTCACTGATTCCACAGCAGTAAAAGTTATGGTCAGCTGTTGGGTACTAAATATATGCATGCAACATCTGCATGGGAAATTCCTTCCCTCGTGCTTGCTATGCCGGTATATCATTCGTGGAAAATCTTTTATCCACAGGTAATGATACCGCACCTCTGGACCGTGCATCAATAACATATCAATATTGTACCGCGCGCTTTTCACCGTTGATTGTCGAATTGGCTGCAGACTTTTATTACAAACAAATACATTTACGGCTATGTCAAGGTTGAGTCGCTAAAAACTTACTGATGTCAGTAACTTGTACAGGAATTTCAATGTTACTAAACTTAAGTTTATCCAGGTATTGTTTGTATTTTCGAGGTTGGTATTTATCATCGCTTGCGAGATGCAGCGCGGACAAGAGTGCCTATTCAAAACATCGATCGTCATAATTTTCACACTGATTACTGCTCGCTGAGGAATACACGCTGGCGTTTTAATATAATTTGATCCGCGGAAAAGCTTTAATGGGGAAATATGCAGTTGAACTTCTACATATCTGTCCACAGTCCATCCTGAATCTGTGTTGGAAATTTTTTCCAACGTCTCGAGAATCCTTGCAAAATATTTATCAATTTCATCATTGATGGTCTCGATGTCTTTGCGATTTAAGATCACATGAACACCGCTATGAATTAACGGGCTTGTGATTTTAAACGCATCATCATTGTCATGGTTAAGCGGCAAAATCAAATTCACATGAAGAATAATCTCCATCTTAACTACGGAGGTGCCCGTACGCTGTAACGTTGATATAATACCCGGATGTATCTTCGAAAGAAGTTTCACCACGTCTTAACCTGGCTCGTATTCGATTGGGACAATAGCCCGATAATCTTGTAAATCACCAGGACTTTTATGTAACTCGACCTTGGGGACTTGCAATTGTCGTGCTTTTGCGGCAGTCTCAGCTGCGATACGGCGGCGACGCTCTTGTTCATTGCCAACCACCTGTGCTTTTTCAGCCCGCTTCGCCTGTGTAGGAATCTTGATATAATACTGCGCTGCTATTTCGTGAAGTTACTTCACTGTCAACTGTACGCCTCTGGAGAAAGTCCTAACATTGCAAGTATGTCGGCTGTTCTCATTCCGCTTGGATTATTTATCCCACGCTCTCGCGTAAGTTGCTTGAGCTGGTTCACAGTTGGCATGCTTATATATAAGGAAAATCATTGTCTAACTGCGAATTTTTTCTACCATTGTTTTTACTCTAGCGGATCAGAAACTGCAATCAGTTCAATCCTGGCTATTATTTCCTTGACTTCTGTAACTTTTTCAACGGTCTTGACGTCGTCTGGTGTTTCTACAATCATAGGTTCAGTGAGTCTTCGTCTGAGAGCGCGAACAGATCCGCATGGTCGGCAAAGCTGATTTCGCAATTTTATTTCGATACCACATTTAAGACATGGCCGAACACCTAGACCAACACGTAATGCGAGCAAATGCGATTTACAGTATTCATAATGGCATGTTCTGCCACAGAGTTCACATTTTCCAAGGCATATACCTTTGCAATGATTGTGTCCTAATGCCATTTAACTTTTTACATATGTGCGAAAAGTTTATCTGATTGGGCAAGAACACAGTACTACATTGAGTAAGCTCTTCATTTATAGTAATCGGAAATACTGTACGAGGGTCTTGTAAATAAACAAGCATGCAATCTAAATAATCAGTAAAAAATAAATCTGAAAACTTATGTAAAATGTGTCTTAAGTCGTTGTCAGCACAAATCAGCTCAAAATGATCTATCACTGAGTACTGCACCATCCAGCACGCTTCCATTAGCAGTGTCAAATCCAATAATTCAATAATTCTAAACGTTTTGGAGTGTTTGTATATCTCAGCTATGGATTTTGCTCCTCTGGCCAAAGAAAGTGTTTTATAAAATCTCTCCCACTGTTTAGTGAGAGTTGTTGCTATTGTTATATTAATACTAAAAGAATTGCTTTAATTATGATGACCTTCGCTACATTCACTATCACTGCTGTGTTCACTACATTCACTATCTTTGTCGCTAGATTCACTCATTGACGTCTGCAATTTGATTTTTCCTTGCACAATATCATAGAATGACTTTTCTGTTTTTTGTTTTTTTTTTTGTTTGTTTTTTTCTTGTTATACGCTTGACCGAGTCTACATCGTCGTACTTCCAATAGAATTCCTAAGTCGATTAATTTATCAAGATGCTCCGGATAGTATTTGAAAAATCATACAACATATTTTGTGCCTTTTTGACAAATCTGTATGACGCATTTAAGCAAAATAGTGATTTAATCTTTCTGTACCGTTACAAATACTCCATTGTTCGGGCAATATAATTCCTGCATTAGATATTATATATACTCATAAATTCTTTCAAAACACAATTCGCATCCAATCTGTGAACTTTGCGCCATTATATATATATATATATATATATATATATATATATATATATATATATATATATATATATATATATATATATATATATATATATCCATATATGTATTACCCGGTATAGTCACAATCAATGATATTGGCTTCACTTTTGTGTATAGGTTGTGTGTTTAATATAATTCCAATAATAGTGGTCAGTTTAAGTAGTATGATAATAGCTATCTTGTTCGGTACTGGTCTAGGTTGAGGTCTTCTAACCCACATGATTATTCTCTGGCATGGGCGCCTCTTGGTAACTTTGCTTGGCGGCTTCGCGCACAGGCTCGCATACGTGCGAGTGTGATGTGAGGACAAAGTCATGGGGGGGGGAGTAGAATGTTTTCACCTAGATCAGTAAAAAAAAAAAAAGCAAAATGCTATTATCATACTACTAATTACCTCCTCAAATTCCCTTTTCATGGCTTCCGTCCGCACAGATGCCACATGATCAGCTGAATTTATGTGCTTTTCTATTCCACTGGTCCTATAGTCTGTGCATCCTACAGTAAACGTGATTGTTATTCTGTGTTTCACACACAGTTAACGCAGCATTCCCATCTCAGACTTTTCTAATCACAACTATTTCCTGTGTCAGTTGAATTGGAAGTTGCGTCCTAATATTTGCTTTATTGCGGCACTTACTGCGCTGGGGTTCTATGTCGAATCATTTAATTCCATTTCAAGAAGACATTTTCTTTTGTTGTCTCTTAAATAATCCAGCAAAATTCTTTTCGATATTCCACTCGAACTTGTGTGTTCCCTCCTGACTGTGCACGTGTCAAAGCAGCCGGTTATCCATATACGATACGGTGCATATGTATAATATTCCCCTATTTCATTTCCACCTAGGTAATAAACTTTTAATCGAAAAATACATAAAAGCAGGATTTGTATCTTCTAATGTTAGGCTTGAAAATAAAGTGGAGAATGTGAGAACAGAATTCTGTTCAAGATCATAGTATCTAAAGGTCAAACTTTTCATGGACAAAAAATAAACAAGAATGCAATATCTTTTCCACCATTCCAATCATACAGTACATGTATGTGACTGCAAAAAAAATTTTAAAAAAAACAATTTGCACATTTTTCAGCCATTGGGAGTGTAATATGGGTACAAGTTCGTTATGGGAAAGGTTTCGATAGTTTCAGTTTCAAAAGGATGACAAATGCCCAGACAAGCCGATTATTTTTGTAGATAATTATTACTGGAAAGGGACGGATGTTCTTGTTGAAAGACTTCACTAAGTGATATGAGAACATCAATACATCTGCTTTTGTACACCATTTTGTTCAAACTCGTTCTCTTTCTTTTGATTTAAAATTTTTTAAAATTAAATCTCACATCCAATTACAGAATTTGCGCCAGCGTCAATTGAACTACAGGACTTTTCGCGCATAACTTCGTTCAATTTGGGCCAGCTTGTCATGAACCGCAGGATTCCCACAAACACGCGCCGTAGAAGCAACACTGTTGTATAATAATGCAAGATGTCAGTTGATAAAGAAGTTTTTAAAAAATGATATTGAATAAACTTTAGAAATAAAAAATGGGGCCTTGTGCAACAAATCTTCAATTAATTTAATAACGAAATTTTTATATCAATTAATATCCGTTACAGAATATTAAACTATTATTAGTTTGCTAGTTTGGGGCTAACATTGCCAACTTTTCACACAAAGTGCTTGCATTTTTTACATCTATTCATTGTTGAGAATGACTCATCAGGTGATTATGTGAAATGATCCTAGAAGGACACACATTTTCCTCAGAAGAATATATAAAGCCATCAATATGCAGGTTATTAATGTTCATATAGAGAATAAAACAGACCAGATATAGATAACCCTTTTTATGAAACATAAAATAGCTGACCTATGAATTAAGTGCTGTAATAAACATGATAACCTGAGGCTTTAAAGCAATGATATTATGCTTTCTGTCTGTGCATCCTGACTTGACTTTGAGTGTTGTTTTATAATGTCAGGTTCATCTTGCATAAAACTTGTCTATCTGAGTTCTCAACTCCTACATGCTTAGGTAAAATTTATAATATGTATAAGGTTAATTTTCACCGTAATGATTACATAGTTAAAAAAGACACATTTTCAGCAATAAATTTAATATTCTATAAAATAGTCAGCAAAAAATTTGAGCTGATTTACTTGGGTTTGAATAGTTTATTGCAAATGGGGCCAGGTACATAAAACATGGGAACCCTTTATAACACTATCGAGATTCCGTTACACCGGTATATATAGGTTTTTACCGATAAAATTTGCCCCTGCCCAGGAAACGAATTGAGACTGTCGGTATTCTTACACCGAAAAACTGTAAAATGTGTTTTAAGTCTTGAAACTTAACTGTCTCAAGATCCGAGGCTGTCAGAAACCGACTTATTTTTTGGGTTTGCCGCTACTATATCCTGGCCGACATTGATTAGTGATTGACACCAACAACACATCAGAAGGAGAGATGGCTTATCTCTTTGATGGTTTCAGGTGGTGTAATGGTATGTATACACATACGGTATAATGCTGCCTCCCTAATCTGTTAAGATAGACAGTTTACAGTTACGACTGTAGCTCCCACGGTTATCAAATTACCGACACATATAGAGGAATGCTGCTTCTACTTAGAGGTTGGCTTTATCTTGTAAACTATCTAATAAAATCTTTAGTTATTAAACTATAGTGTTTAAAACGGACTTGGAGAAATCAATCCATGCGATATCCCGGGGTGGGCAGGTAAAATGAATTGCAGTAGATAAAAATGACCATCAAAGGACACAGGCAGCTGAACTTTGATTCTAGATGTGAGACATTAATCAGAGATTATTCTGACATCTTTCTGCAGCTTGCAAAACTTGCAGTTATTTGATTGGCTATTCCAGTAACCAGCATACTGAGTGACCAGGCTGATGCTATTAGCAATAAAAACTCCTGACATTGTCCAGTTTTCATTTCATGGGCAATTACATATTTCAATTCTATGCGTCAACGTCGACACTAAATTAATGACTCTCGAACTTGAAAACCCTCTGATATTCTCTGAGTTGTGACATAAATGCTTGAATATTGAGACAGTTCTTTGCTGTGGAGTAATTTCAATTGCATACCATTTTTGTCTTCTTGTTGAAAACAAATTAAGAACCATGTGTTCGTTTGTGAAGGGACCGGCTTGGTTTGAATTTTGCCGCTTTTTATTTGAAGATGACCGCAAGTCGTGTGATTTATAAGTCATGCTGAAGTTGAAAACTTTCACTCCCTCCAAGTCACTCAAATTACACTTTGTTATGCGGTGCATGTAAACACTACAACCATTTACTTTATACGTGAACTCTGAACCACAGTTAGTATTTTGTATGGATTAATTCGGTGACTAACGATTCCGATATTGGAATGGGATTACACTACTGTTGCGATCTTGACTTGTGATGCCGATTATCAAGACAGCTCCTGTAAAGGTCAGAAACTCATTCACTTTATTTTCTTTTTCGAAAGTATTGTTTACAACATAACTTTCTCTACTTTATGGAACTGATAAACCATGTTTGACAAGATTGGTTGATTAGGATTTGTACCGGTAAATTTTGACTATCCTTGTCGGTACAAGGTACCGATAATTGCGCGACCCAAGCGGAAACACTGACTATGACTGGTGTCCAGTATAAGACTATTCTATAGCTAAACCATTTTATATCCATACATTATATATAATAAATCGTGCATTTAGAAGCCATGCCTAACATGTTATATTCAAAAATGTGTTATAATGAGTAGTGTTATAAAGGGATTCCACTATTTGACCCTTCTGATTTTCATCGTATGCTTCTCTCTCAGATATGTCTGAATAATTTTAAATTTCAGTAGATTACTTTTATCATCAAAGGTCATATAAATAAGAAGAATAAGTGCAGATGATACAAGCTCTATTCTTAATTTTGTTTAGGAAGGTGGATCAAGATAATATATAATACAGTAATAAAAACAAATTGTTTTACATGATTTATTCATAGTTATTCAAAGCGTGTTAACTTGGTAATCTGTTTCCACATGACAATTTATACCCTGATTTTTAATATTTATAATTACAAATGAACTGGAGCTGTTAACTTTGCAAGTAACCTTTAAGTAATGAAACAAAAACAACAACAACAGCAAAAAATGTTACAAATTGTGTAAAATGAACAAAACAGTACAATACCTGTATACATGATTTAGACGATTTAAATCGTAAGCTGGGACAGTGTCACGTGGGGATACATTTGACACTAAATGCGTCATTTCTTAACAATTTTAGTTTTGCTGATGATATGTCATTGATAAGTCCTTCTATCCCAGGTTTAAGGAAATTATTAAAGATATGTGAACATTACGCATTGGAGAATGATATCATATATAATACACAAAAATCGCTCTGCATGGTTTTTCAGTCAACTTCTTTCAAATTACCCTCTCCTCCCTCTGTACTTCTTAATGGCCATGCTCTTGCATATGTCGACAGTTATACGTATTTGGGTTATATGCTAAAATCCAACCGGTCAGATGATGAAGATATGATGAAACATTACAGATTTCTGTGTCCTAGAACAAACATGCTTTTACGTAAATTTAGAAACTGTTCTGTGAATATCAAGATTAGATTATTCAAATCTTATTTTTGCACAATGTACTGTGCTCCTCTGTGGACAAACCTTATTGAATGTATGAAAAGAAAACTAGTTATTGGCTATAATAATAGTCTTCGTTTACTACTAAGCCTTCCAAGATGGAATAGTGCCTCCGCTATGTTTTTAAACTATAATGTATTTAGTGTTGAAGATTTAATGAGAAAGTATGTGTTTTCAATGATGACACGAATATCTAATAGTAAGAATTGTATCTTTAAATCTTTGTGGAACTATGATATTCATTTAAGTTCTCAGATTATAGAAATATGGAACAAATTACTATTTAAATGTCTTACATAATTTTATTCCTAACAATGACAGACACATTCTGTAGTTGTAGATGGGTCTGTATATTTGTACATAAGACACCTATGAACTTTTATGTCTTAAAATACTTCTATATTTTATATTTTAATTTAGATGTATGGACAATACAGTCTGAAATAAAGAATTCGTATCTTATCTTATAGCCTCTACTACACAAGATACTATGGATATCCATAAATTGTATACAGTTGTTTATATCAAGCCATCAACATGTAGGTTATTATTGCTGATCTACATAATTTTACAGATCAGACATAAAGAACCATCCTGAAAGAACATGTAATTGCTGATATGTCACAATTCCATACAGTAATTGCCAACTTCTGAGGAAAGGTTGGGGGTGGGGTGGGATCCAGCATGCAGTCGCCAAGAAAATATGCTGTAAATATTAATGAACAGCTTCAAAATTACTTTGACATGAATTCTGCTTGTAGAATATATATCTTCAACCTCCTTCTACGTGACATCACCTTATATTAATCATGTCTTTGTCAAAATTTTTACTTGTTCATATTTATCGAAAACTTGGTAATAATTGAAGAATCCCGGACGTCTTAAGGTCTGGACCAATTTGAAATTATCTAACTTTAGCGTTGCAAATAAAACATCGATATAAAAAGACTAATGCACGCTTTGTTAAGTACAGGGTCGAGTAAAATGGTATTCACACCCCCACCCCAAATACCCACGCATCGTAAATAAAAATGATGCACAAAGTTATATGATGGCATAGTGCAGGATGTAAAGAATACTAAACATGTAGAACTCATCGTATGCATCGTTTCCCCGCACTGGGTACACTTTTTAACACTCATATACTCGAATATTCCCGTTGTAAGCCAAGCTGATCAAAAGGGGTATTGTTTTACTCTCCTATACATTTCGCAATTAGAACATGGCGGAGGCCGTTGCCTGACCCTCATAACGAAGAATAACGGAGTGGATAGCGGTCAGGGAACCATACTATATTATGAGTAAGAACTCTTTCGTGAAGAAGGGGTAAAAGGAATATAATCACATGGGCCTACTTTTGCTATGCGTAAACTGAAAAAAATAGGAGATTCTTTTCTATTTGTCCTTTGACTGATATTGAAAAAGTATACTGAGGAGATTCTTATGGGTCACCAAAAAGTAATCACGGCAGAGAACTTTGTATTTTATTGGATAGATTGCTCCAAATTCTCGGTGACACTGAACTCCACCCACGCTCATCATCAGAGGTCGGCAACCGTTTATACTTGAAGAGCCAAACTATGTCACAATTCAGAGCAAGAGATCAACAAAGAGCCAGTATAAGAAAGCCCGTTTGTAACTGGCAGTATACAATTTGACATTATTGATGTTAACCATGTTGTTTAATAATAGAAAATAATAAAAGGAAAGCGACAAAAAGACCGAATATATATATATATATATATATATATATATATATATATATATATATATATATATATATATATATATATATATATATATATATATATAATCAGTGTTGCACATTGAGCGCGGGCTCATTTTTGACCTGTCCACCAAATCTTGACCCTCTGTGCCCCCTGGGTGCGCTTTTTCGTCAGAAAAAAATCGAAAAATACGCCTAAAACTTTTCATTAGTGGATGACAATCCATGTTTTTGTTGTCGCTAACAATGGTCAAAGTCGAAAGGTGATAAAAGCTGTAAAATGGCAATGAATGTCTATTTTAAAACAATGTATCTGGCAATGAAAACATTCAAGGTTTATGGTAGTCAGCTGAGTTGCAATGTAAAGTGTTTGACGGCCATTAGAGTAACGTATTTTGTAGGTTAAGGTCACCCCTATGGCAAAGAAGATTTAATTTATTTTGAGATTGAAATATTAATGACAAAAGAGACTAAATTTATACAAATACATCATTCGTCATTTAATGAACGATTTGTCAGTTTGGGATGAAAAGTAATTCAGAAAACAGGTATTTCTTAGAATAAATGCTGGTAGATAATGAATGTTGTTGATATATTGTCCACTAGTAGGGGACATACCAGTCAGCTGCTTAACAGGCAGATAAAACCAAACGTTGTTCTCAGAGCAATACAACTTTTATTAGGTCATCATGTACACTACACCACATTCCAGCATAGGCTAGTAACATACATCAGTCATGTGACTACACTGAGAAACTGAATGAAATTACTATGCTCTGTTTCAAATTATGCTACATTAATTTTATTCAACATCCCCTTTTCTTTAAAGAACTAGTTATTCTGCTTTATTAAATGATTAATAGAAATACTTGGGATATGCTTGACATATAGTGTATATTAAAAGCTAAACTTTAAATCTTTGCCGTCTGAATCTATTACCAGATTATCAGTTCATATTCACTAACCAAAACAATGTAATATTAACTGACTAGGTATTCACTAACCAAAACAATGTAAAATTAACTGACTAGGGTCTATATGTTAAGAGTTAATAATTCACTTGTGGCACACAAAGTCTTTCAGATAAGCAGGCTCCCTGATGTTTCTCTTGGGTCTTACTCTTGATGCAGTTGTTGTCGTGTTATCTGAATTTGGCAATACGTCATCTTTAACATTCTCTGAGAGTGACATTCCGGAGCTATTTGATTCACTTGGTGTTGCAGTTGTTTGATCTTTGTGGCAATTTGTCGGTACATCCGTATTCTCGGGTTGACGTAAAGGTGAAGTCTCCCGGATGCATACTTTTATCTTTGTGGGTCGTATGTGCACACGATTCTGTCTATAGGTTCCTTCATCCTAACTTTCCACGATGTACGATCGTTCACTCAGTCTTTCCTTGATTTTACCAAGTTTCCATTTATTTCCTTCCTTGTGTTCAAATTATACGGACTCTCCGATACTCAGTGGTGGTAAGGTTCGAGCTCTCTTATCGTACCACTTTTTTATCGAGCGTTTTCGCGCTGATCGGTAGTTAATTCTTGGTTCCTTATTCAGATCACTTGTTGATGGGATCATTGATCGGGTGTTTGGTCCGAAAAACATTTGAGTCGGACTAAGTCCAGTATCCTGACGCGGAGTGTTTCTAAGTTCTAACAAGGCTTCATATTGATCTCTACCATCTATGGGTGTCTTCTTCAACATGTTCTTAATGACTTTAACAGCAGATTCAGCCTTTCCGTTTGCTTGCTGATGATTTGGGGCTGACGTTCTGTGGTTAATGCCCCATTTGCGAATGAACTGTGCGAACTCCTTTCCTGTAAACTGGGGTCCATTATCTGATATAATTGTGGTGGGTATTCCAAATCTTGAGAATTGTTTCTTCAGTACGGTTACAACTTGGCTACAACTTGCCATACTTAAGTAGTCCACTTCTATGAAATTTGAAAAATAGTCGATCACAAGAAGATACTGTCTACCCTTGATTTCAAACAGATCCATGCCTACCTTATTCCAAGGTCTCTCTCCATCACTGTGCTGTAAAAGCGGCTCTCTTTGGTTTATAGGTTTGCATTCCTCACATGCTTCGCACGATTCAACCATTTGTTTAATTTCTCCTGCCATTCCAGGCCAAAATGTCTTTCCTCTAGCTCGCCTCATCATACTATCGTAGCCTAAATGAGCACTGTGAAGACGATTCTTCATATCCTTTCTCAATGATTTTGGAATTACAATTGCCTCTCCTTTGACAATTATTCCATCTTGAACGCTAAGGACATCCCGCATATCACAATATGGTAACGTTGAGTATGGCACTTTGTCTCTAGCTTCAGGCCAGCCCTCAGTAATGAGTTCCATAAGTAATTGCATATCAGCGTCTTCCAAAATTGCTTTCTTGACTTCTTGCAGTCTCGCATCTGGGAAGTTGTCGAACATAACGTTCAGGATCCTTGGTCGTTCAGTTTCTATGTCGAGAGTTTCTAGATAAGCTCGGCTTAAGGCATCAGCGATAACAAGATTTATTCCTTTCACAAATCTAAATTCGATGTCATATCGAAACAGTTTCATCATGATATCTTGTAATCGTTTTGGAGCTTTGCTCAAAGGCTTCTTTAGTATCGCAGCTAAGGGTTTGTGATCATTTTGTATTATAAGTTTTCTTCCATATGTATATTAGTCAAAACGTTCTAAACCATAAAGCATCGAAAGAGCTTCCTTTTCAATTTGTGTCCACTTTCTTTCGGACGGTTTTAGTGCCCTCGACGCAAATTCAACTGGTCTACCATCCTGAAGTAAGACAACACCCAGTCCATTCTTGCTACTATCTACTTGTAGTACGACTTCTTTGTTTACGTCAAAATATGCCAGCACTGGTGCTTCGGTCAGCCTTTTCTTAATTCTCTTGAAAGCAGTCTCGCATTCTTCAGACCAATTCCAGACAGAATCTTTACGTGTGAGTTGACGAATCGGTTCCAGTTCATTTGCAAGATCTGGAAGAAATTTCGCCATATACTGCACCATGCCACATAGCCTCTTCACGTCAGAAATATCCGTTGGTGTGGGCATTTCGTGCATTGCCTTGACCTTTGTATTGTCTGCTTTGACTCCTTCACTAGTTATTTTGTGATCATGAAAAATGATTTCGGTCAATCCTACTTCTTTCTTGTCATCATTTAACATGATATTTCGTTCGATGCATCGTTTGAACAAGTTTTGCAATTTTCTCTCGTTGTCTAGTTCCGCTTCTTGTTCAGAGCTCCCACATCCAGCAACAATTATATCATCCGATATAGTGAAAACACCATCCAAATCTCCAAGTGCTTCAGTGAGTTTTCTTTGAAAGATTTCGCTCGAGACCTTTAGTCCAAATGGCAACCTCGCCCATCTGTAACGACCGAAAGGTGTAATCATTGTAGTTAGTTCACTTGATTTCTGATCCAGTCTAACATGTCAGTATGCCTCACGAACATCAAGTTTACTGAAGACTTTTGCATTAGCAAGTTTTGGAAACACGTCCTCAAGTGTCGGAAGTTTCGCATGTTCTCTCATGAGCGCAGTATTTAGTGGCTGTGGATCTATGCAAATACGCAAATTTCCATTCTGCTTTCGTACAACAGCCATCTGACTAACCCACTTAGTAGGTTCGGTAACAGGTACTAGAACTTCTCTTTCGACAAGTTTATCTATTTCTCTCTTCACGTCTTCTTGAAGTGAGAGTGGCAACTTTCTGCACGGCAATGTTTTCGCTAAAATTTCGTTGTCGACTGTAAGAGTTGCTTCCCATAGATCACCAAGTTTCGTCGTGTCGACCATAGCAATAAATTTGTCACTGTTAACCGTAATCAATTCCATTTGCTGAATAGTTTTTGATCCTAGGAGATTCATGTAACCATTTGGTACAACTACTAGAGTAGCAGTAGTTTCTTCCCCATTGCTCGGGTTAATAATTTTCAGATCAACTTCTCCAAGCGGTTTGATATGTGACTTATTCCACATTTTTAAGGTTAGTGTTGTCGGCCTAACTTGTTCTTTACGAACATACTTCTTGCAGATAGTGTTGATGTCGGCACCGCTATCTAACTGGAAACGCACTTCACAATTGTTGACATTCATTAATGCAGAAATTCTACTTTTCTGACTGGTTTCTATTGTATTAAGCCAATTTTCATCATCATCTGTTTGTCCTTCGTGCGTTGTACTAGCACTAACTAAATGGATTTTCTTGCATTTTACCCTGAAATGATTCCTTCCTTTGCACACATCGCATGTTTTGCCCCATGCCGGACACTTTTCCTTCTTGAACTCGTGTTTGCGTCCGCAGAAATTACATTCCTTAAGTGAAACGCTATCTTTACCCTGAACTGGTGAGGACAGTTTATTTCGTAGTTTGCCAATCCCAGGTTGACTGTTAGTATTTCTTTTCCTTTGGCTTCGAGTTTGTGCTTTACTTCCTTGAGTTATTTTATTTACAGTCTGACTGCTAGAGCTGGCTTCCCTCAGTTCTTTTATATGTTTATTTGACTGCTCAAACGCACGACACATTTGTATGGTTTTGTCCAGGTTTAATTTGTCTTCTCTGAGTAAGAGTTCCTGAAGTTTTCCGGTAACTGTGAAAACTATTTTATCTCTGATCATTCTATCCTTCTCGCTGAAATTACATGACGACGCTCTCGTCCTAAGCTCAGTTAGGAAACTGTTGAAAGGTTCTTGGTACGGTACATTCCAGAACCTATGTGATTCCAGGACCTCATTTTTTCTGGGGTTACAATATGCCTCAAGTTTTTCAAGTACCTTGCCGGGTTTGTTTTTGTCACCATCTGCGTCCCATACAAATTGATCATAAATATCCAAAATGTGCGGTCCTGCACAATGCAAAATTATGGCTGTTTGCACCTCATCCTCTTTATCAGTTGCTCCACTTGCAGTTAGGTAAATCTGCACTTGTCTTTTCCAATGCTTAAAGTTTTCCGAAACGTTCCCATCGGTTACATTTAATATTGGCGGTAAACGGAATGTGCTTAAGAGACCGTCGGCCATGTTAGTTTTCCGCCACAGGACCTGTAGTACGTGAGACTGTGATAAAGGATGCAAAATGCGTAACTTCTAAAATCAGTTGACCTCTAAAACTGACGAATCATCGATGCGTCCTTAATTGGCCACCGCTGCCACCATGTTGATATATTGTCCACTAGTAGGGGACATACCAGTCAGCTGCTTAACAGGCAGATAAAACCAAACGTTGTTCTCAGAGCAATACAACTTTTATTAGGTCATCATGTACACTACACCACATTCCAGCATAGGCTAGTAACATACATCAGTCATGTGACTACACTGAGAAACTGAATGAAATTACTATGCTCTGTTTCAAATTATGCTACATTAATTTTATTCAACAAATGTACACTGAAGTTAAATGACAGCAAGATCCGCAATAGAAAATTCCGCGTTCCAGCCAATTTCAGGCAAACCAAATATTCAAAAAAAACAGCGTACTGTTTAGACTCTTACCGGTATTTGGTAACAGCCGTATGTGGCGACAAAATTCAAAATGGCCACAGGACATAGCATTGTGTTATTCCGCGTGGATTTACAAGTCGTAAATCATAGGATTTAATTTGGAAATATTCTGTACATATCGCCAAAAGGACCCTTCGACCGACGGTAGCTCAAGAGATGTGAGAAATACCGGTAAGTGTCTAAAATGTACACCGATGTGTTGAGGACAGATTTGTCTGCAAACAATTCCTAGATTTTATGAATAGGTGACATCCCACCCACAAAACTTCCATCAGTATCAACACATGTTTGGGGGGGGGGGGAGGGGCTAATTTATCGGACTAGCTCCTCAGTCGACTGACTGAGGAACTAGTGGCCAAATTTGCAACAATATCTCACTTACTTGGCAGCCCATATTGACACTGTTGCACAGATTCAAGTCTAATTGCTTCAGTCGGACAATACTTACACTGATGTCCTTTTACTGACGGTATGAAATCCTGGCACAAACAAGTGGATTCGTTTTTCAAGAGACGTTTACATACATTTTGGCTGGTTGAAATGCGATGATACCCGATGAATGCCTAAGTCGGTTAAAATGGGGTAAGTTTCTTTAACGAAACGGATCTTATATAATCGCTTTCGTTAACTTTAGTGTGCATCTCTTGCAGATCAGCCACCTTGCAAATTTAAATTTTTTGGGTTATCATGAAAAAAAAACTAATAAATTAGTTGTGCTTCAACTGAGAGAATGAATTAAAAGAGACGATATTGGAGGAAATGTGGAATCAAATAAAATGAAAAACAGATCAAACTCAAATACTCAAAAGTCAATCATTCAAAAACAATTCTAATTGCAAAATGAAAGAAAATGATTGGATCATGTATGCATTGTTGAATAAAAATATGAAATGATAAACGGAAATCAATGAAAATGATAACAAATCAGAAGAAGAAAAAACATCTTTTGAAGGGTCTAGAGCGTTTAAAAAGGAAGAAATCTGACCGATAGTAAATAATACAAGTAATTATGAAAGACATCAGCCGCAAATATAGCCTATCGCAGCATTTTTCTCAGTGCCAAAGCAATAGCGTAGGTTTATTGTTATTCCGCCAATGTTTATATGGGTCTAGATAATTTGTATTATATGATTCAATGGCAACATACAGCACGACCTACTGGTTTTTTTGGCACTGATTTAAATAGTTCGGATATATGAACCAAGAAAACGAACACACACACACACACACACACACACACACACACACACACACATATATATATATATATATATATATATATATATATATATATATATATATATATATATATATATATATATTATTTCGCACACAAAATACATGCAAAAGTTACAAAAATAGTGTATGTATCCCACTGTTCATAATTTACATTTTGAGAATAATGCGTTTCGAGAAAGTAATGCCCGACTTATTCGCGACTACACTGATTCACAAAGGTGAAGCAGACGATTCTTGCGACTTTACGCTCTAAAGAATACAGTGGATTGACCATTTAATTTACCTTACAATCTTTTTTTTTCTCAACTAATATAATGGATATAACTGAGCTTTTTGTTGATATAAATCAGAGCAAGAAGGTTATTGTCATACTATATGAGAGCAGTATAATTTTTTTTTCAAAAAACATCTCGCCCCCCCCCCCAAAAAAAAAAAAATTAAATGGTCGGTCCCTAAACAGTATGCATCAGTTCTCACTCTTAAAAGGTGTAAATGCAATTTTAACATTTCTAATCGTAATGAATAAGAAAAGAACATTTCATGGAAAATATATAGATCTCAGCAATCGATAGAACGTAAACTGTCTTTTTTACAACACAGGCAACTTATAACACGTACTCTCGGACGGCACAGCTCGTGGAGATCTTCTGAGGTATAGGCAACCGGAGAATCAGAATCCCCTGGCCATTAATGGGAGAAAATGAACCTTGCACAAGGCGGCATCATCGAGCTACTCTAGATACCATTCTGGTGTAAATCAAATCAGGTTTGCATTCTTCCAGATGGAATGTTCTTAGTCTCAACTTGTCTTCGACTCTGTCTATCTGTCTGTCTCTCTCTGCAGGTGTATCATCCTGGCACTCATCCGGACTGTCGTGACATACAGCTAATGGCACTATATGGGATTGGTAACATAACTTGTGTGGGCTAAAGTCAAAGTCTGAGAACGAGTACAACGTAGACAAATCAGATTTTCCTTTGGACTTGGACTTTCGGTTGACATTACTGGATAATGGTCCTTATGGGTTTTTCAATTCGGATCAAGGAGTTTAAATGGTTACAAATTAATTTAAGGAATTGTTTTTATGCATTTGTTGTCATTTCATGTAATAATTATTTATATACGAAGACGTAAGCTCAATTTCGTTTCTTTAGAAGCATCTTGACATGAACCGAAATTTAGAATTGAAATGTGTGTAAAAGTTTCATGTTTCATGAGGCGTCACCCTGCATTGTTATCTCAATAGCCACCATCCGTTTTACTTATCGTCCTGCCATCGAGTTTCCGTATTTTGTCAGATTCACGATACTAACTTACAGCTGAATGCAATATATTCAAACAGGAAACGAAACTGAAACCCCTTTCTTTAGCTCGATGTGATAAGCTGTAGATCTGTACAGGTCATGTGGTAATAGGAGAAAAGTGTTTCCACAAAATATGTCTTTCTGAAAGCATAAGTTAAGGACGAAAGAAAACCTTATAACTTGAAATAAGCGGGAACTCGGTTGAATGAATTTGAACTATTCAAAAGCCGCGCGTTCGATGCGCTCAAATATTGTTAAGATCAAGAGCAAATACAGTACAGCAAAGTTCGGTTACACTAGGATACAATGTCACAGCCAAACAAAATAAACAAAATAAATACATAAATAAATAAATCATACTCTCGAAGTACAAACTACCAGGATGCGTTGATATTTTATATTTCACTCAGTATTGCTTTAATTTTTACCATAACTTTATATGTATCTCCATCTACAAGTTAACTTGGGAATCAGTATCTATTTCATCAATTTATTTAGATGGTGCTTGCCTCCATATGTTTATATGTTAACTGCTAGCATCACGTGGATGTGCTAAGTCAGTCACGGACAGTAACTCGGCAAAAATATGTCACAATAGTGCTTCATCTAGCAATTTATTCAAGATCTTGTTAAATTCCAAATTCGCTGTAAATTTGGTTGGAATTATTAAAAATATAATTGCCTAAATATTCATAATTCAGTCATGTATTTTAGGTCAATGAAGGGGAATATACATGTATAGAATAACAAAAATTGGCGGATAAACGCACTGATCGGACTACTTATAAATTAATCTTCGTAGTATTTTAGCATTATAATCAAAAACGGTGCTACCGGAGTATTTTATAAAGACGCCCGTTATACGTCGGTCACGAGTCATTAAATTAAAAACAAAAAAGGTTAAAGCCTACAGCGTTTGAAAGTTGTTAGGTTGTAAGAAATTCGGGGATCAAAACTCTCGAAAAAGATCAAAATACGCCAATGACTGAATCTACGATCTTGTGAAGATCAAACTTGAACGCATATTTCTTTGAAGCAACATTAGAATGCCTGATTGCTAACACGCGGTTCGATTGCCTATTTTTAGAAAAATATTGGCTATAACTCGCAAAACGTGGTCACAATTTATTGATTATCTAATTTATCTAAATCTATGATTGATTAAAGCTTTAAATCGATTTGGGTGCTATCAAACCACAAAAAAATGCGACTAATGTTCAAGTATTCACTAGGCATTTGACTGTCGATTTGATGCTGATGAAGTGCCATAACTGTAGGAAATGTAAGGTCAATGTGCTCTTGATTTCTTTCCTTGAGCCGAAGCAACATAGGATGTTTAATAAATACAACCAAAAAATTAGGACGCTGGAGGAGTTTCAGATTTGTTCATGGACGGACGTATGCACGAATGGGCTTAAGAGCAAAAAAAACAACAACAAAAACAAACAAGCAAAAACATACATTGACTATTTTAATGCGCGCTCCACTAAGCGGAGGACGACGACATACAAACGAGAACCAGGCACACGCAATGCATAGAAGACATTTCATTAGAAATGAAGATGATCTTGGCTTATTCAAACTTGAAGTATATTTAGTTTACTTAAGAAAACTTGCATTCGAAAAAGTTAGTTCTGAGGGAAAATATATGTTTTCGATTAAAAAAAATATGATCTTTTTGACTCTTTGTGTATATCTGCCTGGTTGTCTGTATGTGTCTGTGTCTGTCTGTCTTTATTGAACTTTACTCTGCTAATTTATACTTCATGTATACCTAAATGCCTTTCCGAGACCTGTGTTAAACTTTTGCAAGTATTTAAATGTGTCCATATGAAAGATTCCCTTGTCGAGAGGTGCGATTGTTTCCACAATCGATCACTAAAAATACGAAAAGGTCTAATTACGAATATTAAAAAAAAAGAATGAGCTTCAATTTAGTACGAGTACCTTTATCTAAGTTAAATGCGGGTATAATGAAGAATTAATATTGATGTATGTATCAGAATCAGATGTGATTATATTCAAAAGTGCCATGTCTATTTGCAATGGTCGAAGCTGAGTGCTCTTTATTTGTAAATCGTATCGCTATGCTCAATCTTGCCGACCAGTTAGCGCACTCTGCACGTTTAAGGTTCGCGCACGTGACCTTGTGCAATGCTGGTGTAAAATGTGTTTAAGTTGTAACAACTTCCTTATGGATTTTGTACCGAGCATATGCTTGAATATATACCTTCTTTTTGAGTGAAACGAGGAAAATAATATATACAACAGGATAATTCTATAATAGGTAAGTTTCAAATCAATCCTTTTCCTTGTCAAAATGTTGCATATAGTATTTAAAATGGCTTTCAAATAATCTTTGTGTAAAAAACAAGATCTTTATTTTTATTCCATATCCGTAAAGTCTCATATGCTGCATCTTGTATGAATATCCAATCATGTAAAATATTAAAGTTTATCCTTTTTATATTTGTATTTCCTTTTTTATGTCAGCGAGTACTGACCGCTGCTGTAAATACTGAGAAACTGACTCAAGTTACTGAAAACCTATTGGAAATTTAAGGTGTATACAACTTATGTGAAATCTGCGTTTTGCTACTGAAAAATTGTTTAGGAAGAAACACACGGTGTGCACATTGCAAGTTTTAACCAATAATAAATATCAGGGTCAACCTCTTACATTGTAGGACTAATACATGTACCGGATAAGTAGCCACGACCATTTATCATAAATGTAAAAATATAACTGGGCAACTAAGGCGTATAGAGTAATATGTGCATGTATTTGGCACTTTTCTAATGGTAACATACTTTCTAAAGATGAAAATTACACACATATGGATCAAAAACCCTTTGGTCCACTTTCCAGGCAGCAGACTCCAATAGGTTTTGTCTTGGCTTGGTGACCTACATTTTTACGAATACGATAAATGCCAAATGATATTTGGACTCTTGAAAAGTATATATATCTTTAAAATATTTTATATTTCTACATTTTTATACGGAAGACACGCTAATTTAAAATCAAATGTCTATGTATTTCTTTATGAGCAAGATTAGACAAAGATATAAACCTGTTTTCACCGAAACTAACGCAAAAATTGGACCTTCAACATAATGTACTTTTTTTTACACTAACCAGATATAGTCCCTCAAATTTAAAGAAACATTTTAGAACATTTGGGGCTTAATAATTAGAAATAGAGTTAAGTATTGTTTTCCAGGCCAGTGGAATTGTTTGTCAAGAAAATATTTCCGACTGAAAAAGGAGAAAAGAAAAGAAATCGATCGTGAAACATTAGGTCGCAATCCTTTTCTTCGTCCCAATACACGCTTCGACACAATATCCGTTTCTTTTACTCAAACTTTGACCAACTGTTGGCGGGTTGGTAATATATATATATATATATATATATATATATATATCTATATATATATATATATATATATATATATATATACACTATTTATAACGGCGCAAATACAAAACAGTTTCCCAACGTTTCGAGCTAAAAAAAAATCAACGCCATCATCTAAATGTGCAGAAGAAATTATATCCCGGTAAAGTTATGCATGTAGATACTAAGGAAGTAAGTCAAGAGCATGGTATAGAGGGATAATGGACAAGAGTTCAAATAATAATAATAATAATAATAACAACAACAACAACAATAATAATAATAATAATAATAATAATAATAATAATAATAATAATAATAATAACAACAACAACAACAATAATAATAATAATAATAATAATAATAATAATAATAATAATAATAATAATAATAATAATAACAACAATAATAATAATAATAATAATAATAATAATAATAATAATGATAAAAATAAGAAGAAGAAGAAGAAAAAAAAATATCAATAATATATGTAAAGAGTTACGGAATATTTACTTGGGTAAATATTAGCTAAAAAATTGGGTACGTTTGATAAACTGATGCCTGGCTGTAGTTTTGATAAAACTGCATTAGGAAGGTTAGACTTTTTCATTTAGGCCAAACTCCGCATGAGTTTTCAATTGAAGTATGCAGTATCGTTGCTTACGTGTGCGTTCTATATTGGTCCAATCAAGGTTGGAATCAATCGGTAGCATCTCGAGGGACTCGACTGAATGCTCAGTCGAGTTGTAGTGGTTGGCGAGTTTTGCGTTGATTTTGTTGCGAATGTGGCTCTTGTGGTTATTCATTCGTTGTCTGAAATCAACGGTTTCGCCAACATATTGAGTGCTACAGATTTTGCATGTTAAAAGATAGATTACATTTTTGGCTCGACATCATAAGTTCTGATTGATATTGTAGCTAACTCCTGTCGTCGAACTTCTAAACGATTTGGCCTCGGACATATGTTTGCAAATTAGGTGACGCTTGTCTTTGCAGCAATATGTGCCTGAATCTGTGGTCATGTATGAAGTTACCTTGGCACGTACCAGATGATCCTTCAGATTTTTATGTCTACGGTACCCAACCATAGGAACTCCTTGAAATATTCCCTTCAGATGTTCGGATGATTCAATCTGGTTCCAATGCTTCCGAATCATCTGTTGTAACTTTGGTGCGTCGGGATGGAAAGTAACCACAGAGGGGACGCGTTTGATGGTTTTCTTGGAATTATATTTCTGGAGGGTTCCTCTTTCGGGGAGTTTAATTTTTTTAATAACCTCCTCGATGTAGCTATTTATGTATCCTCTCCTTCTACGATGAACCTTGAAATCTAAAAATTTATCTTTAAATGTATGCAGACAGAAAGGATGCCATATTGGCACAGGGGCTCATTACAAATTAAATTAAGAGTATAGGTAAATGGGATGTATTGTTACACACAGTCTTTCTAACTCCCTCCCCCCATATCCCTATTTACTTTTACCGACTATCGTTCTATAATTAGTAATGAGCCTCAATGATACTGGTAAATTGTTGAAATCAGAAATCAGTTAGCAACTACCATTTGGGGATGGGTGATTGGTAGAGGAGAGAGAGGAGTTACATCTCCAATCATACCATAAGGTTGGAATTATCCATGTACCAACACTCGCATATGAGTTTTAACGAGAAAGATCTATATCCAGAATTATCATCAGTAAGCTTTTAAACACTTAATATGCTACAGGGTCTGCACCAATTGTCATATAGAACCAACTGCTACACAGTTGTTGTTAATTACTCTAAATTATATGCAATATTTTTGTTAGTTTCAGATACAAAACGTATCTTACAGTACGTGTTGTTTTTGGTTTTTTAGAGTCAATGATAAATAATGATCATGTGGTAACTGGTTCCATGCAGCATCTGGTACAACCCTCTATACTATACATTAATAAACATGAGTGTTTTTTTCGGTGGGGGAAAGTAAATATCATATCCATATAGCTGAGATAATTCTTTTGCAATAGAACACTTAGAAGTGAAATAAAAATGATTCAGCCTTGCCAGCTTAGATCATTACTGTAAAATATCAATCATCCACATTTTTCTCTAATTTGGATTAAAATATCAATCATCCACATTTTTCTCTAATTTGGATTAAAATATCAATCATCCACATTTTTCTCTAATTTGGATTAAAATATCAATCATCCACATTTTTCTCTAATTTGGATTAAAATATCAATCATCCACATTTTTCTCTAATTTGGATTAAAATATCAATCATCCACATTTTTCTCTAATTTGGATTAAAATATCAATCATCCACATTTTTCTCTAATTTGGATTAAAATATCAATCATCCACATTTGTCTCTAATTTGGATTAAAATATCAATCATCAACATTTTTCTCTAATTTGGATTAATGAATGCCCTCAGGACATTATTTTTTCTTTACATGTAAATTACCACATTTCTCCAAAAATAAGCTGATGCCTGATTATGAACCCATTCCCAACTTTTACAAACTTTTGGCAGATTTTCATCCAGGAAAGCCTTACTTAGTGAATAAACCACAGGACTGGACAAATTTTTTATACGTCGTGACTGGAAAACTGAACTTGCCCTTGGGAGATGTGAGCTTGCCCAAAAATATAAAAACGTAATATCACAACGAAAGTTAAAAAATTAGGCAATATACAAATATTGGATTATTATTGAAATTGTATTATATTTATGTTACAAACAGCTTTTTTCTTCTTTGTATCTTTTTTTTCTGCACATTAAAAGCTTATTATAGTTGCCAAGAAAGATATACCTAATTGCACATCTTGATAGATATGTAGAAGAGAAATGTGGAGAATCATTTTGAGGCTAAGGCAATTCATTTGGTGATATGCACACTTGCCCCTTTTACCTTGGTGTCAATGTCACAGTCATAAAAATATGAGTTAAGGTTTTGGCAAAAATAATGAATTTGCTTATAATTCCCAAAACCCATTAATGGTGATTTTCTTCGTAATTGGATGAATCATTAGGAAGCTAAGACAATTCATTCTGCGACATGCACTCTCATATAAAGCGCCACTACTATGAACCACATAACCAAAATTCATACCAATGTAAAACAATAAGGGTTGAAAGAAAACAAGATAAAACTTAGTCTTATATCTTTTTTCCTTTTCCAAAACACCATTATTTAACAAATTTTGTAAGTGCCTGCTATACCATGGTTCTGTATATTATGATATTCTCAATATATCACGGTTCTGTATATAACGCGATCGACGTTAATGAACTCCGAGTACCGCGTTATAACGAGGGACAGCTGTACTAACGTTTTGATTAAAGTTTGTTCATTTGCTTATATTTCCTAAACCCCTTGATGCATTGCGTTTTAAAGGAACTATGGTGGCTCAGTGGTTAGCATGCCAGACTTGTGACAGAAAGGGTGCAGGCTCGAATCCTACCATGATGTGTCCTTTGACATGACACTTTACTGCAGTCACCTCAGCACTAAATAACTTATTAGTGTTGATGTACATTAAAACACCAAAACCAAACAAAACAGTGAATGAATCATTTTGAAACCAAGACAATTTATTCTGTGAACTGCTTGCTCAATCTTTTGACTTTGAGGTCAAGGTAACCTGCTTTACAGCAATGCTTTCATTGTAGACTCAACACGCAGGCCCATGCCTTCTTGTTTTGAGTTGCTTAAGAATACCAGACTTCTAAAAGAAACCGAATGACAATGTGATCCTATCGGCCTTGGCAAGTCACAATTAATGCATCATGCTTACTTGTGTGCAACACATATTCAACTATGAACTTATATGTAGTTGTGTGGTGTTAGGAGTTTTATGGCACAGCAACACATGAAGGTTATTTAGTGCCGAAGCAATTGTAGTAAAGTGCCTTACCCGGAACGTACGATGATCAGCTAGGATGTTTTTAACACATTCCCTGTCACCTTGGTTGTATGATCATTTCGTGAATAAATACAGTGTGTGCATTACAGGTTCTCGATACCGATTACCCGAGGCATTTCATGCCCAACTTTCAAAATTCAAGCATAGAAACTGCATACTATGGGTAACTTCATGCATGAAAATGTCTTATGATTCACATGAAATTCAGCTAGAAATCTACACGTTTAAAAGCTATCTCAACAAAAGATGAAGCAACAAATTAAAGAAATCTGCATTATCTTCAGGTGGATGAACATTCAAACTATATATTTAAAAAATGATGTAAACTAATTTGCTGAAAATATTTTCACTCAACCAAAGAAAACAAATCATATAATACTGCAATAACTAACTTCACTTTTTATTAATTTTTATGTTTGTTTTACATTTAGATCAGTATAAAATAAAAAAATTTTAAAGATTCACTGGAACAAGTTGAGGCAGATTGCTGGTAGATTAGAAACTGATAGGAATTTTTGTAATATCTATTTGGGTAGACCATTTGTAAGATTCAAATATATAACCCCATAATTGTGGAAATCTTATTCTATAATGAAGGCAGATGTTTTCACTCAAATGATCTGAAGGTTCACTATCAGATTTCCAGATTTCACTCTTGGGGATTTTTACAAACAAGAGTATTTCACACACAGTTCTGAAATCCAGTGGACAGCTCTGGCATTAGTGCATGTGTGTAAAATTTCACTCCACTCTGAGATAGGGACGCATCAATGCTCGAGATAAGACTGAGCTGTATATACCGGATCTTATATGATTGAGCTGTATATAGAGTATCTTATATGATTAAGATGTATATAGCTAATCTTCCATGACTGAGCTCTATATAGATAATCTTTCATGACTGAGCTGTATATAGAGGATCTTAAATGATTAAGCTGTATATAGATCTTCTTACATGATTGAGCTGTATGTAGAGGATCTTGCATGACTGAGTTCTATATAGAAGATCTTACATGATTTTTCTGTATGTAGAGGAACTTAAATGAGTCTGTTATATGTAAAGGATTTTACACGGTTAAGCTGCATATTTAAAGTCTTATATGATTGAGCTGTATATAGAGGATCTTTTATGATTGAGCTGTAAAGAGGATTTTTTTATGATTGAGCTGTACATAGAGGATCTTATATGATTGAGCTGAATATAGATGATCTTGCATAGCTGATGTGTATATAAGGGATTTTACATGATTGGTCTGTATATGAAGGACTTATATGATTGAGCTGTAATAGAGGATCTTACATGATTTAGTTGTACATCAAGGATCTTGCATAATTGAGCTGTATATAGAGGATCTTGCATGATTGAGCTGTATATAGATGATCCTGCATGATTCAGCTGTATATAGAGGATCTTATATGATTCAGCTGTATATAGAGGATTTTACATTATTGTGCTGTGTTTATAGGTTAATGCATTTGTATAGGAAAATATAAACGAGTTTTTCTGAGCTATCCAAACATTATACCCAAAAAGTAAAACAGGAGAAATTTCAGCTTGGGTATGAGAGTCCATTTCACCAGCGGAAAATACAGCTTCTTCGTCATCTAAGCTTATCGGCTCTGAGACTCTTGATTTTCTACCAAAACCCGCCTTCTTCAGTGTCATTTTTTTC
This sequence comes from Margaritifera margaritifera, assembly GCA_029931535.1. Lineage (NCBI taxonomy): Eukaryota > Metazoa > Mollusca > Bivalvia > Unionida > Margaritiferidae > Margaritifera > Margaritifera margaritifera. The sequence continues at coordinate 2,011,612 of JAQPZY010001451.1, read as the reverse complement.
TAATTTAGTACTTGGACTGACTTGTAAAATGGGCGGTCTCTAGCCCTTAGCCTTAAGATGCCTTTCTATGCTATATTTTATATAGACTCTAGAGAGCACGGCTCATAGTCTGAACCATTTGATTTGCGAATCGTTATGACCATTTCTGCTAAATAAGTGTTTAAATGATCCGGAATGATATTTTCAATACAGCGTCTCTGACGTTTGCTGTCATAAAGCCATCACTGGGCATTGCGGATATCACGCTCAGTCGCTTTCTTGGTTGAAAGTTTCATTTGTGACTCAATGAATTCATCCACATTTTTAACTTTATCATCTCTGCTTTCAAATGGCTCAAACAGTTAGTTTAGTTCATCCATAGACAAATCCAATAAATCAAAATCTTCGGCGTCTGACATATGAGCATTAATTGTTTGTTTCTTTACAATAAAAAGTAGTTCCTAACACGCGATACTATTTTTAGACACATTTCAAGTGAATTTATGAAGTGAGTCGAATAGATTCTATCATTTGCGAGTCTTTCCATGAGTCTGGAAATGTGGGCAGAACTAATAAACTAGAATTATCTCATTTAAAAACAAGAAGTAGGTCCCATGTCATATTTAAAAACAAAGAGTATATAAGGTTACATAATTGGTGGGCAAAGATGTTAACATTGTTGTAATTATTGTTAAAGTTGACAACTCTCATTTACTTTCCACCACCGTGCAAAAATGTATAGAGTGCTTGTGCAATCTTAGTTGTGCACCCAATTTTCATGCCACAGGTGCACCAGTATACCTACATGTAGGAAAAACTTGAATGTTGAGCACTGCAAAAATGTTGGATAAGGCCAAAACAAATGTGTGGTTATGGTTACCCAAACTACCCTAATTTAATAAATGGACCAAACCATATAACTTTTTATCGCATACAAGACAAATCTGTACTAATTGTGCCCAGTTTTTCACCTTCGAAAACTGATAACATTACATTGGAAATTGTGCCTTGAACTAATATGAGCTGGATAAAAAATGTAATGATAAGAAAATCTGTACCAACCTTCCTACCCTATTTGTGTGTTTACACCATTACCAGAACCACACATTTCCTTTTTGGCCTAATGCTACTTTCTTCTCTGATGCACATCTTGCTTGAGGTAGAGGTGGGGGTGGGGGTAAGCTGCTGGAAAAGTAATATTTTTTCACTCTTGTTAGGCTAATTTAAAACAAGAATTACCAATGTTTTACTTTAATTTATGTTTTTCTTTGCTTTAACAGAAAACATGATTGAAAATGTTCATAATGACTGGAATCATGAGGCAGATGGACAGAGAAGCAGTTGGCAGAATTCACCTTCTGAAATAAGTCCTCCTGAGAGGATTTATGATGGGTGGTTAGAGCAAAAAGATCAGGGTATTTAATTCTTTTTTTCAGTGTTAGTTGACAAATCACCAAACTCCACCCATCTACCACTATCTGTCAGTCAATTGCTGCTTTTTTGAAATTTCAATGTCCTTCAAGCCAATTCTGTCATGGGTACGATGTGATCTGTTATGTAATGCCAACTGTTCTGCTAAGCTTGCTTTACACCTGGACACTTTACACAACATAACATGTATACATTCACTTTTTAATAATGTTATTTGTTTTTCATCCAAATTGCACGAAATTTTCATTAACAACTGAAAAGATATATATAGAATAAAATAATAATATTTTCAAAAGAAAAACTTCAGTTTTTACAGAAAATACTTTCAAACGTTTGGTAAAGAGTAGTCTTGTTTATTTTGGCTCTGGTGATTCACCAATTGTAGATATCACACTGACTGAAAGCAAAGGGGAAGACCTAGAGTGGATTAGGAAGAATGACTCTGGACAGAGTGAAATGGGTGTCAGCTGTGGAAGCTTTATTTCCAAGATGACTGAATAAATCTTTTTACTAATTGCAACAACAACAAATAAAGACTGGAACTTGGAAGTCCAGACTGACAATCATACACATACAGGTTTGCTAAAATGCACCTTTGCTTGCTTTAGCACATGCACATGTGCAATATTGCCTTGAATTATTCCAATATAATATAGAGAATTCAGGATTTTGGACATGACTGGGGGAGTTTATTATTTGATATGTTAAAAAGAAGATCAAGAATAATGATCCCTCCATAGGGCCTAGATTGGGAATTTCGTGTGGTAAAATGTAGAGTTGGAAGTAACACAGTAATACATACTTGTATAAGACTAGGGTATTTTACTCTGCAATAGATTTCTAGTTTCAGATGTCAGTTTTATTGTTTTCGTATTGGTAAATGTTTGGCTACAGTGTTCAGATGAGTTGACTCAGTTCCTAAGTTTGATACGGTCACAGGGATTATTATTCAGATGAGTTGACTTAGTTCCTGAGTTTTCACAGAGTTTAATATTGTCACAGGGGTCAGTGTTCAGATGAGTTGACCCAGTTCCTAAGTTTTCACAAAATTTGATTCTGTGTGATTAATGACTCAGTCCCAAAGGTTTTACAAAGTTTGATACTGTGTCACAGGGTTAATCTTCAGATAACTTGACTAAGTTTCTAAGTTTTCATAAAGTTTAATATTGTGTCACAGGTGTTAATGTTCAAATGAGTTGACCAGTTGCTGAGTTTTCACAGAGTTTGATATTGTGTCACAGGGGTAATGTTCAGATGACTTGACTCAGTTCCTAAGTTTTTACAAAGTTTGATACTATGTCGCCGGGTTTAATATACAGATGAGTTGAGTCAGTTCCCTGTGTCACAGGGGGGACTCAGTTCCAAAGATATTCACAAAGTGTGATACTGTGTCACAGGGGTTGGACAAGTGTTATTGGTCATGGGTTCAATATATGTAATATATTTGGTTTCCATTGACAACTTGGAAGTATTTGATATGCAAGACCCAGAGAAATAAATTCTAAAACTGTTTGGATTAGAAAAAATTGCCTACATATTCAGAATCTTAGTTTCACTGCCGAAAGGATCATTTTAGGTGAAACTAATGATGGTTCAACAGATAGAAATTTGTCACAAGGTAAATGGTTTATCTACAGAATGAGAGTTGAAGAATCTCTTCCAAAACTTCAATAAATATATCAACAACCTTAACGAAACAGAAAAATATATGTCAATAATGCATAACAGATGGGATACAGCTAAAGTTGAAAGGCTTCCATATATGTCATTTGTATAATTCCCATTATGGTCTATACTATATATATTTTATATAATATATATATATATATATATATATATATATATATATATATATATATATATATATATATATATATATAGTTGTATGGTTACATTCAGAGGACATATATTGTCAACAATTGGCATATATTCAGGTTTCTTTGTTAGCCATGATAGAGAAGTAATAGGGACTTATAAGCAATATAAACGTACGAAGTGTTACATTTCCTCTCTTTCTTACCTCTGTGCTCCCTTTCTCCATCTATCCCATTCATAACTTTATGTATTTAGGTATTGTAAGACAATGTATCAAGGGCTCCTCAACCCTGAAACTGTCATATATAAGGACATATAAATCTCTTCCAAAACTTCAATAAATATATCAACAACCTTAACGAAACAGAAAAATATATGTCAATAATGCATAACAGATGGGATACAGCTAAAGTGGAATGGCTTCCATATATGTCATTTGTATAAATCCCATTATGGTCTATGCTATATGTATTACAATATATACATATATTTGTATGGTTACATTCAAAATGCATATATTTGCAACAATTGACATGTATTCAGGTTTCTTTGTTAGCCATGACAGAAAAGTAATAGGGACTTATAAGCAATATAAACATACGAAGTGTTACATTTTCTCACTCTTACCTCTGTGCTCCCTTTCTCATCTCTCTCACTCTCCCTGTCTCTCAGACTGTCAAAATGTCTACATGTATTGCATACTTCATGTATTTGTGTATTGTAAGACAATGTATCCAGGGCTACTCAACCCTGTAACTGTCCCTTTTGTTTGAGAAAATAAATATTAACAAAAATTAATTCAAAAACATGTTTCCCTGGATTACCAGTTTTCGCGGATTTTCGGGTTAATACAAACCACAAATTTAAGGACCTAACAAAAAATAATTTTGTGGAAGCAAAAGGACTCTTTCTGAAACCCTTGAATTTAAGTACTAATAAACATGTTATATTTTACAAAACCAAATAATTGATATGCACAAAAATAAATAAATGAAAAGTAATTTAAAGTCTTGGTATTCTTTAAAAAAATTAAGTATACAGTGGAGTGTGGATTGCATTTTACCTTAGGTGCCATTTGTGGGGAAATTGACCCTACCACATAAGGCATCAAACTTCCCCAAACTTCATTAGCATAATGTTCTTTTTATTTGCTCAGATTTGTTAATGACATTTTTAAGTCTGATAGTGTTGATGACATTAAATTTCATACAAATCTTCCTATAATTATTTTAGATATTCATGTTAAAAGTTACGATATAATTCAACTGAAATACGGTTAATTGTACAAGTGTTTAATGCTTGTGCAGTAATTAAGTCTTATCTGCAATCAGTGCTGACATGTAATTAGCAAGTTCTTAGCTGTGGTGGACAGGTGGATAGAATCTCTGTAGGATCAATTTCCGTGTCATTTTATTTTCATGACATTTATGGTCAAGTAAAATATGGCAAAGGTTGAACCTCTCAAAAGTTATGGCAGCTTAAAAATTCATGCCATCAAAACTGCACACTCAAGAATTGAACACCATGAAAATTTCTCCATGGATGATTCTTAATCGATTAAAAATATGTTATTCTGTTCATATACATTTATGCGTTTCTGCATTTTGCAGCTATAACAAAGAAACACTTGAAGAAAAGAGACTCCCAACCCAACTGCTTCACTGAATCCTGCCAATGTAAATTCTCATGTATTAAAAGGCCTCACCATTGTAGAAGGTAATTGCTTAAAAAACAGATTTTGGATATAAAAGGAGGATTGACAGAACTGTGTCATTTTCTCTCAAGCTGTGGCAGCTAATAGACCCTGAATAGATATTTAATTGGTTAGTTTGTATATACGAGGCTGTATTTATACAGATGTCTTTAACCAATATAAGCTGTAATGGTCAGTTTAAAAATCGTGCCTCAAGTCTCTAGCAATTAACGTTGGACAATATGAGTTACAGTCTTATCAATAAAGCCTGTTTGTCCAGTTATCAATATTAAACGTATCATGAATGATTTTTTTAAATTTAATCAAAATCAAGATCTGTGGAAAGGCATATAGTATTACACATATCTATCTCTCCTTGCCATCCGTGATGAATTTCTTTTTCAACTCAGTAACTTTTGAAGGTCTTCGAGGATTTGAAAATAAATTTGGTATGAAGCTTTATTGCTATGTATATTTAATCTATGATGTGTGTTTACATCTTGTCCATAAAGGTACGTTGAACGTTGGATTCTGGTCAATGGTAAACAGAATGTTTATAAGCATTTGAGATCAAGGCCAGTCTTGTTGACAGTTAGACTGGGTGATTTTTTTCATTCTATTGCTTCACATCCTGTTATGATATAGGTCAAGTGGAAATGTGTATAAATTGGTAAACAAATAATTAATTCCTGTTTTTGATCAGTCTGTGGGAATCCATTCGTGATCAGATTTTACATTCTGCCGTTGAAATCAGATATAATTCGAGAGGAATTATTTATTTAATACTTATTCATTGGAATTACTAAAGTGTTCATTGACTCTTGAATTCATATATTACTTTGGACTTTTGTGAACTCATTCAAAAAAGTTCTGGATTGTATCATTGTGTTATATCAGGACATCCAAGAATATTGGAACTCATTCGGAACATTCTATAATTTGGGACTAGTGATTAGGACATTTAGGATTATTTAGAATTTGATTCACAATATTGTAAGTATTACTTGACTTTCACTTTGTATCACATGGAGATAAATTGCTTGTTGATATTATTTACATTGTTGGTTTCACTTTCTTTGTGTTACGTATTTTTAAGACCTAGAGTCGTAACATACGTTTGTTTAAAACATTTCAGAGATATTAAAAATTGCCTTTTATATTTAAATTGACTTTGTTCCTGGTAAAGATTTTATTTCACACATTTGAGAAATTTTTAGTGAAACCAGCAAGCATTCACAGTGTCATGTAATGTTGAGAACTTTGTTTCAAATCCTACCCAGGTAGTGTTAGAGTCTATGAAAAAGGAGGAGTTGCTCGAGCTTGCCAGACATTATGATCTTTACGAAGCGAAAGCATCTTTAACAAAGCAAGAGATAAAGAATATTTTGATTCAGTATTTGGTGGGAAAGGAAATTTTGTATAATAGTGTTTTGGGTTTGATTGGCAAGTATTGGTAGGAAATTAAGGGAAATACAGATAAAGAAAAACCCAGATGGAATTGGAATTAAGAAAGCTTCAGCTTTAGATAGAAATGATGGAAATGCAAATTCAGAAAGGGAAAGAAGAAAGGGAAATGCAAATAGAGAGAGAGAGAGAGAGAGAGAGAAAGAGAGAAGAAATGGAAATGCAATATAGATTAAAACAGTTAAAACTGGCAAGCGGAGCACTCACCCCCCACCCCCACCCCCTTTACACACAAGTTCCGGTTTTGAAGTTACCAGATATATTACATTAGTACTCCCTTTTCAGGAATAAGAAGTAGATACATACTTTCTTCACTTTGAGAAAATTGATGAAAACTTGAAATGGGCAAAAGAGCATTGGACTTTATTACTACAAAGTGTACTTATTGGCAAAATTCGTGAAGTCTACACTTCACTGTCGGTACAACAGAGTTTTGATTATGATGTGGTTAAGGAATATATCTTGAAGGGTTATGAGTTGGTATCTTGAGCATATCGACAGGAGTTTAGAAATTTTAAAAACGAAACTGGACATGTCCAATTTGCAAGGAAAAAAGAATAACTATTTGATAAGTTGTGCTCAGCCAAGAAGGTTGATAAAGATTATGATAACCTCAGACAGCTCGTATTAATTGAAGAGTTCAAGAAGTTCATCTATAGTGATGTCAAGACCTATCTTGATGAGCAAAAGGTGGAAACTTTAGAAAATACTGCTCCCATAGCTAATGATTATTCCTTAACTCACAAAGTTTCATTTGTCAGTAAGTATTGCTCTCAGCACGTTTTTGGTAAAAAGCCATCTCAGTCTCATACGAGTACTTCCAAATTTCAATCCGGTACAACTTTTAGAAATAAAACATCTGATAAGACTGATCATAAATCCTTATCTCTTCCTACGTGCACTTAATGTAAAAAGAATGGGCACGTCATTTCTGATTGTTTCAGGTTAAAAAGTAAGCAACAGAATAAAGACAGAGCTATTCCAAATGCTCTTATTTCAAAGAGGTCAATGTCACGGTCTTGTATTGAAAGCAATAAATTTGTAGGATCAAACAAACCCCAGTCTGATTCTATTTTGAAGACTTATGAACCATTCGTGTCAGAAGGTTTTATATCACTTATTGGTGATTTTGCCAAACCTATCTCTATTAAAATGGGACACAGGAGCATCTCAGAGTCTCTTATTATCATGTCTTTTGCCATTGTCTTAGAAGTCTTCTTCTAGTGAAAGTGTTCTTATTCAGGGAGTGCTGTGCGGCTTTGTTAATGTTCCTCTCCACTGTGTCAATTTGGCATCAAACTTAGTTTCCATACCCGTGACTGTTAGGGCAGTGACGTCTTTACCTATAGAAGGTATTCATATATTGCTAGGCAATTACCTAGCTGGAGATAAGGTCATGGTTAATCCAGTTGTCACTGACAAGCCTTGTTTGGATCAAGGGGTTGATCATATTGAGATTGAAATCCCTGATTTATATCCTGCTTGTGCAGTTACCATAGCTATGGCAAAAAGAGTTCTCGAGAATAGTGTGGATCAGGAAATTATTCCTTTAGCTGACACATTTATTGGTCAGACTTTTTATGAGGTCACTTTTTCTCCTGGTATTGATCAATCAAAAGACATTGATTACAGTGATCCTCTTTTTACTACTCATTGTATCTATCCTAATTAGGGTGACAAAAGACAATCACACGTTGTCGAAAACGAACAAGATCCTGAGATCTCCTGATTGTTTCAGAGGGCTATTAGTGAAACTGAAGCCACACAAGTCCCAGATTTTTACTGTGTAAAAAAATGGGATCCTTATGAGAAAATGGACTGGTCAGTGGGCTAACAAGTTGCCGTTCCGAGGTCATATCGACAGGAAATTCTAAGTCTATCCCGTGCAACTCCCTTGGCTGAACATTTAGCAGTAAAACAGACTTATCACAATATTTTGAATCATTTTTATCGACCGAAACTTAATAATGATATTTCTAAATACTGTAGATCTGGTCACACTTGTCAAATGGTAGGAAAACCCAATCAGAAGATACCTAAGGCTCACCTGAACATATTCCTGCATTTGATGAACCATTTAGAAGAATAACGGTAGACTGTGTTGGTCCCTTACCTAATACCAAGTCAGGCAACCAATACTTGCTGACCATCATGTATGCGTCTACAAGATTTCCAGAGGCAATTCCACTGAGAAATATTAAAGCTAAAACCATTGTAAAGGTTTGGTAAAGTTTTTTTTTTTTACACTTGTTGGCCTTCCCAAATCTGTCCATTCTGAACAAGGGTCTGATTTTATGTCTGGAATTTTGCAACAAGTTATACATGAATTAGGCGTCCAACAGTTTAAATCTACTGCCTATCACCCTGAAAATCAAGGAGCTTTGGAAAGATTTCATCAAACGTTGTAGAATATGATTCGGTCATATTACCTTGATACGGGAATGGATTGGGATGAAGGTGTTCATTTGTTGTTGTTTGCTGTTAGGGAATCTGTTCAAGAATCATTGGGATTTAGTCCTTTAAACTGGTTTTTGGACATACTGTCCGTGGACCAATGAAGTTATTGAAAGAGAAACTTCTTTCAAATGAAGATTCAAAGATTAATCTTCTTGACTATGTCTCTGATTTCAAATATAAGCTGTCAAAGGCTTGTGAAGTGGCAAGACCTAATCTCCAGTCTACTCAGTCAAAAATGAAATTAAGGTATGAGTCTGGTGATAAAATTCTTGCTCTCTTTCCCATACATCAAAATCCTCTTCGGGCTAAATTTTATGGTCCTTGTACAGTTGAAACGAAAGTAAATGACTTAAATTATATCATTAACACTCCTGCGAGGCGGAAACAAAAAGAACTTTGTCATATAATTATGTTAAGGGAGTGTTTTGACAGAGCACAGTAATTATTCAGTCAATTTAGTTGTACCTCTCCCACACAGTGGTGATGTAAACGATGGAAAACAATCTGACCGTAGTGGCTCTGGTTTAATTAAACATCTGAATTCAGAAATATTAAACAATCTGGACCAGAAGCTTTCACATCTTCAATAACAGGAAAGAAAAGAACTAAAATAGCTATCACATGTGTATTTCCTGATGTTCCAACACAAACAAATAAAATCCATAATGACGTTGATATTGTAGATTCTATATGTGTGAAACAGCATCTTTATGCAATGATTCGTCTCAAGCAGGAATATTTGACAAAATAAACTCAATATTTACTGGAGAATGGTTTTATAGAACCAAGTAAAAGTAACGCGCCTAAACCAGATAATACATTCCGAATGTGTACTGACTATAGAAAAGTCAACAGTGTCACCAAAACGGATTCATTTCCAGTGCCAAGAATAGATGATTGCATCGACAAAATTGGAAATGCAAAAATGTCACCAAAATTTACCTTTTAAAAGGATTCTGGCAAATTCCACTCACGGACAGAGCAAAGAAATTTCGGCATTTGCAACGCCAGATGATCTTTATCAGTTTAAAATGATGCCTTTTGGAATGAAATATTCTCCGGCGACATTCCAACGACTTATGACATGATAACATCTGGTCAAGATAATCGTGACGCGTACATCAATGACGTCATTGTCTACAACGAAATAGGGGGAGATCACTTGGAAACCATTCGGAAATTCTTTGATCGACTCAGTCATGCAAACCTGACGATTAATTTATATAAAAGTAAATTTTGCCATGCTTGTATCACATTTTTTGGATATGTTGTGGGACAAGGTCAAGTTAAACCTGTAGAAGCTAAGTTCAAGGCTATCTCTGAATTCCCGGTGCCAAGTAGTAAAAAGCAACTGATGCAATTGTTAGATATGGCTGGATATTATCGGAAATGTTGCTAAAACTTTTCCATAATTGCTGAATATCTGACAAATTTGTTGAGTAAGAAATCCAAATTTCATTTGTCTGACAAATGTCAGGAATCTTTAGACAAATTAAAGGCCATACTTGAGAGTGCACCAGTTCTTTCAGCACCAAATTTCAGCCAGTTATTTAAAATGTATGTTGATGCAAGTAATATAGCGGTTGGTGGAGTATTAATTCAAGATCATCCAGTGTGTTATTTTTCTAAACAAACACTAAACAAGCACCAGAAAAATTATTCAACAATTTAGAGTGAATGTTTGGCTTTGATATTGGCTTTGCAACATTTTAAAATGTATGTCAGTTCAGCTCTTTCTCAGATTGTTGTATTCGGTGATCACAATACCCGTATGTTCATTAAGAAAATAAAAATCAAAATGAAATATTGTTGAGGTGGAGTTAAATGCTGCAAGAATACGACATTGACATTAGACACATCAGGAAAAAAGACAATGTGATTGCAGATGCACTCTCACGTGTGTAGATGTACCATATTGCTTTATTGTGTGCATATTTTGTGTACTTAAGCAAATTGTCATTCATAAGACAACTTCTGATGTAAGTTTGATTATTATAGCATGATATGTATATTTGACAAATATGTAAAAGAAAGCTTTATTGCATAAATATTTCTTTTTCTTTATGTGGGGAGGTGTTATGTATATTTAATCTATGATGTGTGTTTAAATCTTGTCCATGAGGATAAGTTGTTCTTTAGATTCTGGTCACTTGTAAACAGAATGTTTACAAGCATTTGAGCTCAGGACCGACTTGTTGACAATTAGACTGCTTTTTTTCCATTTTATTGCTTCACATCCTGTTTTGATATAGATCAAGTGAAAATGTGTCTAATTGGATTTTCGATCAGTCTGTGGGAATCCATTTGTGATTAGATTTTACATTGTGCAGTTGAAATCAGATATAATTCGAGAGGAATTATTTATTTAATATGTATTCATTGGAATTACTAAAGTGCTCATTGACTCTTGAATTCATATATTACTTTGGACTTTTGTGAACTCATTCAAAAATATTCTGGATTGCATCATTGTTTTATATCAGGACATTCAATACTACTGGAACTCATTCAGAACATTCTATAATTTGGGACTAGTGATTAGGACATTTAGGATTATTTAGAATTTGATTCACAATATTGTAAGTATCTCTTGAATTTCACCTTGTATTGTAGGGAAATAAATTGCTTGTTGATATTACTTACATTGTTGGTTTCACTTTCTTTGTTTTACATAATTTGTAAGACCTAGAGTCGTAACATTATATTAAAAAGTCCTAGATCAAGTTTGATTTTCACCAGTTTCCAACCAAATATGATGGTGCTATGGTCCTTGTGTGACTTAGAACTTTGCCAATGTGTATTGAACCAGATGTTCTTCAGTTAGACCATATTGGCATGGCATCCATGTTATACAGACACATTTCTATTCTTGACTTTGATAATCATGCAGGCTACAACAATATATTGTGTCTCGAGCCCAGCAGTCTAAAATGCTGTGCCTATTTTACTATATGTTGAATCCAGCAGGCTACAACAATATCATGTGTTCAGGGGCCTTACAATATGTCTTTAGGCTACCATATGTAGAATCCAGCAGGCTACAGTAATATATTTTGCCTCGACCTCAGGTGGCTATCGTATGCTGAATCCAGTCGGCTACAACAATATCTTGTGCCTGGAGCCCATGTGACTAACATTATGACTCTAGGCTACCATATGATCAATCCAGTGGGCTACTACCATATATCGTGCTTGGAGCTTATGTGGCTAACATGGTGGCTCTAGGTTACTACAGTGGACTACTGCTTGTGCCTGGAGCTCAGGGGGCTACCGAATGCTGAACCCAGTGGGCTACTACGGTATATTGTGCCTCGAGCGCAGGGAGCTAACATGCTGTGTCTAGGCTACCATGTGTTGAATCCAGTGGGCTACGACAATATCTTGTGACTGGAGCTCAAGGAACTAACATGCTCCGTCTAGGCAACCATATATTGAATACAGTGGGATACTATAATATACTGTGCCTGGAGTTCAGGGGGTTAACATACTGGCTCAAGGCTAACCTATATTCAATACAGTGTGCTACTACATTATCTTGTGCATGGAGCTCAGGCTACTAACATGCTCACTCCAGGTTACCAAATGTTGAATCCAGTGGACGGCTGCCACAATTTGTGCTTGGAGCGCAGGGGATTACATGCTTGCTGTAGACTACCATATATTGAATCCAGTGGACTGCTACAATATTTTGTGCCTGGAGCTCAGGGGGCTAACATGCTGGGTCTAGGCTACCAAATGTTGAATAGAGTGGGCCACTACATCATATCATGACTTGCTTTACATTTTTTAATTTTAAACACAAAACTATACAAATATTTTACAAAGACGAATGCTTATTAATGACTAATAACAAGATTCCAGAAAAGTTGTAAAGATCACAGTTTCTCTGGGCTACTTAGTTTTAGCTAGGGCTACTTATTTTCAGCTGGAACTACTTAGTTTTAGCGGAAGGAGACAAAGTCACAATTGGAACATCGTTGACCTTTTGTGTCTCATGATATGTGGTGCACTCCGCCGGAAGCGAATCAACAAACTCATCAAATTTATGTGTATTCCAACAACTACAAACCAGAGTTATTTTTCAACTTGATGGAAATGTTTGAGCGATGTTTCAGTTAAAAGTTTAGATAACCCAGGAGTCAAAACAGCCTTAAGGCAATGATATATTCTGAAAGAGTGCAGCCTGTGAGAAACATACATATCATCTACTCGTATGATATGCATATTTTGGCCTTGTTTAGAATAATTCTTTTATACAGGGAATATGTTGCTCACATGAATCTGTGCAGGAGAAATATGAAATTTTGTGTTGAGTTACACATTACATTGTAAGAAGACCACTCCTTAATTTCAAACCGACAGCTTTTGCTTTCAGATGTGGTGAAGTTTTCTGTAGCAATTGTTTGCAGTATCAGAGGAAATTAAATGTCCTTGCCCATCCTGATCCAGAAGGAAAGCCTTATAAGGTAATGGTCATCTACAGTGTGGTGATATGTGTGCTGAGAGAGTGTACAATAAATTACCATAGATCAGTCTCTATGTTAGCAGACCTACCATCTCTTACAATTTGACCATAAGTCTTAGTGATGTGACCCTTAAATTACGGACTTATGGAATAATAGGAAAAACACGAAAATACATTTGTGGCGATCCAATATGGATATTGACTTGCCCTGGTTTGGTCAGATCCAAGTTGTTATATTAGATTCAGTGAAGTTGGTCAATAAATCAGACTAACTTTACAGGAGTACTTCAGATGCTTTAATATGCCCATGCTTTTCATGCAAACACTTGCATGATCAAGCTTTTGCTCTAATGCTGTAGCATTATCTACAAACTCCAACAATTGAAAACATGTCTAAGCTGAAAGGACAATCAGCCCTTTAAAATGTTCAAATAGTCAGCTCATAGGTATGAAACATAAGATCCAGATTCTTGGTCATGCTTGAAACAAAAGCAAGAAATACAGCAATGACATTTATTGGACGTCATGTGTCGATTTGAATATTGCTTATGACATGCGAGGGATTTAGAACTGCAGTTCCTGAAACTAAACTGTGGGTCATTAAGATCGAAGTGTCCTTTACGAACTTTGTGGTTGAACAGAATGTTGCTTTTTCTGAATCAGATCACACTTATGAACTTTTCAAATGCATGCCTATTGAGTCAACAATTGCAGTAAATAATATTTCATTACATCTAACTGAAAACTGGTCCAATTTATGAAAATATATTGACTGCCTTACTGAAAATGTCCTGTTAGGATAAGCAGGTCTGCAGTAGTGTCACTTTGCATGTTTTAGACCGGAAAGCTCAGGAAAAGCCAGCCAGCCATTCTATACCCGTTGATTTTAGTATTTTCTACCTTACTCGTTGCACGCGACGGCATGCGCGGTCGGGTTTATAAGAGCGCACACAATTTCTGAAGCTACCCTGATTTGAGGCTACCATATATTTTCGCTCCTACTTTAGCGTGTTTTTGACAAACTAGTATTTGCATATGTGTTGCAAAAACAAAACACAACAGATATTATAAATGCTTGCAGGATACTCGAATCCAAACAACTGGAGAAATATTGGAGTCGATATGGAAAATGGAAAACAAAGTAGCCCCAAAATACGAGGCAACCATACAAAATGCGTCAAATCGTGTGCTAGCAACCAGAGACGCGATTTGTATGGTTGCCTCGTATTTTCGGGCTACTTTGTTTTCCATTTTTTATATCGGCTACATTATTTCTCTAATTGTTTGGTTGCGAGTATCCCGCAAACATTTGTGGTACCTGTTGTGGAACACGTGTGCAAATACTAGTTTTTGACAAACACGCTAAAGTAGGCGCGAACAAATATGGTAGTCTCAAATCAGAATAGCTTCGGCATTTTGTGCGCTCTTATAAATCTTCACTATAACAATATTAATAGAAGAACTGTAACGGACCCTCAATGTTACCGACGTGAAAAAATAATCGAAGCGGATCTGCAACTGCGAAATGAAATTGTTAAGATAACTGCATTGCTCGTGAAATACAAACGCCTGTGTGTGGTTGTTGATGCATCGCCGAAATTCCCGTCGCGTAATTGCGATATAAATTTTCCTATTAAATTTTCTTCCAGTGCTGTTTATTGCATGTCATGTAAAAGTGTTTCTAGGTTTTCAGTATGTTCTCTACCAATTTTGGTTGAAATTGGTCCAGTGGTTTTTGAGAAGTTAAAAATAGCAATTGTTAATGGATACACAATGGATTCAAATTTCTTGGCCAACTACTCTTGGATTTTGCTATTAGTATAATCAAATGTCTTTCAGGTGAGCAATGTCATGCCCTCTTGATTCTCTTGTTGTTCCAGTACTTCTTGATTATGTGATCAATTATCTCATCCTTACTCGTGCACATTCTGATTATTATTATTATTATTATTATTATTATTAAGGTTTGTCGAACTTGTTTTGAAGAAGGCAAAGACAGCCCGGGATGTGCTTGGAGTTCATCTGAAGAATTCAAAGTTCCCAGAAGAGCTAAAGGGCAGCAACTCCGCCAAAAATATGCCAGCACCACTTCATCACGGAGAGACACGTAACTCTTGTATATTATGGAAAATATATGTTTGACTTGATCATTATATCAAACTAAGAAAAGTTGATTCAGTGAATGTTGCCAATTTCCTAAGTAATGAAATCTTTTGAGGTAGAAATAAAATTTCTAATTATAAGGATGCCAACGAGGAATAAAAATTACAGAATCATCAAAATGTCAACTGTTGATAGGCATAGGGTTAGTAAAATTATATTGTATTATCTGCACACACCTTAAGTGCACAGCCTGCTTTTAGCCAAAACTTAAATATGTTTTGATCCCAGAAAGCCTAAGTGGAGGGAAACGGTATCTGAAATTCACTAGAAGATTGTGATTGTTGATGAGCCCACATTAATGAGAAGTGAGATAAGGCAGACACGTTCCAGATGACAACAGCAGCATCATTGGTGTTGTCAACATTTTATTAAGGTGTTGGTTAATGTTTCATATGCATAAATTTCCTAAAGACCTTGATAGATTTACATCATTTATGACATGAATCATTATGAGCTTTAGACAATTTATTCTATGACATGCTAGCTCACCCCATTTTTATCTTGGGGTCATGGTCACTATCATAGAAAATTTGTGTTAAGGTGTTGATTAAAGTTTTTCATTGCTTGTTTTTTACTAAACCGAATCTTAAAAGATTTTCTTCATACTTCGAATAAATCATTATAAAGCTAAGACAATTCATTCTGCAACATGATGGATCATCCCACTGTATTTGTGGTTAAGATCACTTGTCGAAAATTTTATTGAAGGTTGTTGTTAAAATTTTATTCATTTGACTATATTTCCAAAACCCCGTGACAGATTATCATCATACTTGGCACGAAGAATTAAAAAGGTAAGACAATTAATTTTATGACACTCTCGTTTGCCTCTTTGAGCTTTGAGGTCAAGGTCAACCATATACAATATATGTTTAGGTTTTGGTTAAAATGTTTCATTAGCTTCTATTTCGTAAAACACTTGATGGATTTTATTCATACTTGGGATGAATCATTATGAAGCTAAGACAATTCCTTCTGCAATACACTCGCTTGCTCGTAGTCATTAAAACTGTGTGTGTAGGTTTCGGTTAAAGTTTTGTTTTTTTTTCATTTGCTTATGTCTTCTAACCCCATAGATGAAATATTTTTTATACCTAGGATGAATCATTTTGAAACTAAGACAAATTCATTCTGCAACATACTTGCTTGTGCCCTTGACCTTGAGATCAAAGTCCCGATCATAGAAAAACTTCCATCAAGGTTTTGATTAAAGTTTTGTTTCACTTGTTTATACTTCCTAAACATCTTGACGGGGTTTCATCATACTTCGGGTGATTTAATATGATGCTAAGACAATTGAATCTGCAACATACTCACTAATCCTTTTAACTTCGGGTCAAGGTTACTTGTTTTGCAATAATACTTTGATTGTGGGCTTGACATGGAGAGCTAGCATTTTTGTCTTGGATTTTACCACCATGCATGTCCGGTCAACCATTGCATTTAACTTTGTCATGTAAATCAGTCTCAGAAATGGGTCTTACATGTGCTTAAGGTAATACTAAACAGGTTTGTATAATTGGACATGGAGCAAAGTTTGTATTGTAGAGACATCCATAGTTTGACTCCACATTTCTCACTCGTTATTTATAGAGGTGTCAACAATGCATGGTTTCATGTTGTGTATACAAGGCGACAATTCTAGTAAAGAAACACATTCCAAATTAAGTTTTGGCCTATAAGGTGCATGGCCAGCGTATTTTTCCCAGCTTTGTTTTACTCATTAATGCAAATTTTCACAGCAAGTGATTTTGTGGGAAATTGGTCCGCTCATAGTCCTGTTTCTTCTTTGTCAAAATAGTATCATCAATGCAATTATCTGAACGTTATATGTGAAATCTCTCTGATTGTATTCAGGATAGGTTATTTGCATGTTGAAATTAAATTCATTCATTTTAGGGATTTTCACACATAGGTGATAAGGGGTTGTGTGACTCTCAAGGTGGTAATCACAGAAGGATCATCCTTGCCATGCCAGTCTATGTACTGATCTGAGTTTTCCACTCCCTGACCAGTTTGAAATGCACTGGCATACTACCAGTTCTTGTCCATAACCAGTTTTTGTCATGGTTCTCAAAATACAGAGATTTCTAAATTCGAATTAATTTCTGTGTTTTCTCAGCCTTTAGTCACTTTTAAAGTAAATCTAAGAGCAACAAACAACATTGAATTGTAAACTGATTTATTAAACAGGTGGATCTGATTGGTAGTGAATGCATCTTCTTTCCATTGCAGTTACAGAGGGAAACATGCACGGAGTTTGTGTATGCCTAATAGGAGACCAATAAGCATTGAACAGCCTGTAGATTGCCAGTTTCACAGTTAAAAACAAAATACAAATTTGGCAACAAAATATACATCTGACAGATAATAGACAGAGAACAGGGAAAGTATTGTCTGCTAGTCAAGTCTGCCTTGTGTCATGAATTGAATTATTAGTAGCTAACAGTTCATTTCCACAGTTGTGTAGTCATGGTATGCGGCCAAACAATCAGGAGCTTGTGCAAATAACCTTTTAAAGTGCCTAGCTTAGAAAAGAAAAACTACTTTAAAAATTTGACAACATTTCACATAAAGCATCCTGGCATTAAGGACTTCAATTTTATACAAATGATGCCGATTTACCATCAAATTTGTCCGCCATTACTAAAAATGGAAAATCCTTTAAATGACTTTTAAAAAACTACTTAACAGAATTTGACCAAATTTGACAGAAAGTGTCCTAGCATGAAGGACTTTCACGTTATACAAATGATGCTGATTTGCCATCACAAATGTTTGCTGTTTCTAAAAATTAAAAAAGCAAACTTTAAATGACATTTCTCAAATACTACTAAACAGAATTTGACCACATTGGAAAGAAAGCATAATGAGATGAAGGGCGTCCGGTTTATACAAATGAGACTAATACATCAAGAAATATGGCCACTGTTACTAAAAATAAAACCATCTTTTAAGGGACTTTTCCTCAAATATCACTCCACAGAATTTGACCAAATTTATATAGAAAGCATCCTTACATGAAGAGCTTTTTAAAGCTTGTACAAGTGATGCAAATCTACCATCCAATGTGGCTGTACCACCCAATGTGGCTGCTGTTACTAGAAATAGAAAAACCTTTAAAGACATCTCAAAAACTGCTCAACAGAAATTGTACTAATTTGACAAAACGTATTCTAGAGTGAAGCCCTTTCAAATTTATGAAAATGATGCTAGTCAGCCATCGCACATCACTGCTATTGCTAGAAATAGAAAAGCATTTCAACAAATTTATCTAAAACTCTGCAAAACAGAATTTGACCAACTTTGACATAAATCATCTTGGCATAAACGCCTCTCAGTATTGGAAAAATGATGCTGATGTGCCATAAAATATGGCTGACATTACAAAAACTAGAGAAACCTCGAAACAATAGTTTACATATAATTTGCAATTGAACATTGGAAGAAATTCCTAGAGAAAGCATCCTGGGTAGATGTCAGTCAAGTGAGCAATCTCAGACCCATTTGGGCCTCTTGTGTTTCAAAACAAGGTCTAACCCTAAATAAGGGGAAATAATCATGGAGCATTATTTTATTACATCTTATGACAATTAACACGTCCAAAGATACCGTTGACTTAACATTATTTTGAGATCCACCTGTGCGGGAGTATTTGGACAACCATTGATGCAAGTTGTGATGTCATTTCTAGATGTATTTGGACAACCATTGATGCAAGTTGTGATGTCATTTCTAGATGTATTTGGACAACCATTTATGCAAGTTGTGATGTCATTTCTAGATGTATTTGGACAACCATTGATGCAAGTTGTGATGTCATTTCTAGATGTATTTGGACAACCATTGATGCAAGTTGTGATGTCATTTCTAGATGTATTTGGACAACCATTGATGCAAGTTGTGATGTCATTTCTAGATGTATTTGGACAACCATTGATGCAAGTTGTGATGTCATTTCTAGATGTATTTGGACAACCATTGATGCAAGTTGTGATGTCATTTCTAGATGTATTTGGACAACCATTGATGCAAGTTGTGATGTCATTTCTAGATGAATGTGTATCTTGAAATGATTATCAGAACCAAAAATGTAAAAGTAAATGCACTCACTGAAATAAAAAAAGTTACTCAAATAAATATGTTACAGAAACATATGGATGGAGAATGAGAATTGGTTCAGCTGGTTGGGGCCCTTGCCTCCAATTTGGATCTTTTTGAAACTGCCTTCACAGCAAGGTATTCATGATACAATTGTTTAGGTGGTAGTTTCTTTTGGATAAAAAAGTAAACTCATTTTAATTTTTAAGTATTAAAAATACACTAAATTCCGATTTGAAAAAGTGAAATAATGTTTGTATTGTTGACAAAGAACTGGTAGTATGCCAGGATACAGGTAGTATGTCAGTATATAGGTTGTATGCCAGGATACAGGTAGTATGCCAGGATACAGGTAGTATGCCAGGATACAGGTTGTATGCCAGGATACAGGTAGTATGCCAGGATACAGGTAGTATGCCAGGATACAGGTAGTATGCCAGGATACAGGTAGTATGCCAGGATACAGGTAGTATGTCAGTATACAGGTAGTATGCCAGTATACAGGTATGAATATGTGAAAAATGTACAGCTGTAAAGTACAATACGCGTAGGTTTTTATAAATATTTACCTAGCTTATTAAATAGATGGAGTACTGAAGAATATAATGGTTTTCATGTGCCAAAATCAATGTAGCAACATATTTGCCCATAAAAGTAACTACCCACTAGCATATATCAATTCATGATTGAGAGATGGCAACAACATGAGACCATCTGGGGCAGACTGGTGATATATGTACAATTCAAAATAATAAAAAGACTAGAAATGAGTTCCTCGAACATGATTGCCCCCCCCCTCCCCGCATGTTGATAACCCTGCAGCCAACAGTGCACAAGTGACTGATTTAATCACAAAGCTTAACAGAATATACATATGGACGGATATATATGCATATGCACAGGGTTCCAAATATAGAGTTGGAAGTAGCAAATTTGCAACCTGTTTTATAGTTAGCCTACCTGGTGAAAAATTCATTTTTCTTTGCTACCATAAATTTGCGAAAGACAAAACTCTCAGTGACACAATGTTTGAATTTTACTGATCAAAAAGAACATTTCCAACACCTTTTTTCTGATGAGGATACAGATAAAAATTTCAGATATTTTACATCAAAATGAAAGTCAGGCAATGTGTTCCGTAATTCCCAGGAAGTTTCTAGCAAGTACTTTCACAGTTTGTGCATGTACTAATGAAAATAGCATTTTTTTAAGAAAGCATCCATAAGGTATGAATCATTGAAATTAACGCAGAATTCAGTGTCATTTCCACACAAATGTAATTGCAGATCCTTTGTTCTACATGAGTGAACAATGACTATATCAAAGAGTTAACTTGCGTAAAGTAAAAACTCTTGCTACTTGGTAAGTCATTCTGCTACTGGATTAAAAATTAGGCAAAAAAGTTTGCTGCCTACTACTTCATGTTTAATTATAACCCTGGTACAGTTGATAGACATATGGACAAGGTTAACTCTATTTACCCCTTCCACATTCATGGCAGGGCATACAAGGATAACCCACACAGTGAATGTGAGGATAAACCTGACGATATAACGTACTCAGATCTGACAATGGAGAGAACTGAGTTCAGTTTTAAAGCTGCGGGGGACGAAATTTACCAGGTTTTGCCGGCTTCAGAATGCCATCCGCCCCCGACCGCCATTTAGGCCGATAAGGTCAACGCTTGGGTAGACTTAGACTGGGAGGAGAGTCCCTCCTTCCATCTTCGTCCGCAGTCCTCTAACATTAAAGATATTGCAGACCATCTGTCCAACAAGATATGCGGTAAAGGCAATTCTAAGGCTTTCTTCTCAGAAAGCCAATTATAAGCGACCTTTTCATCTCCTTGGCAAAAACAATCATTCGGACCCTTTTATATTGAGTTTCTGGCCTTAAACAAGAATTTTACGGCTCTAAATATGACTGCTCCTATTTGCTATAAAGTTGATAAAAATATTTGTCATGTTACATCGAAACTGATACATGATGTAGCCACATCATTGGTGTTGGACTTAGCGTCGTTACCTATTTTCCGGCTTGCCAAATTAGCACGTAGCGATCATGCCTGGGAGTCAACGGAGTGGATTGCGAAAGTCATCAACAGAGCGGATCATTCCATGGTGAATGCTTTGACTGCCTCTGTCAACTTGGAATTTGTGCAACGAGATGCATGTCTGCGTTCGATATCACTTAAGCCGCATCATGCCCTGACATTGAGAACAACGCCCTTTAGGTCGCCATTTATGTTTGGATGCAAACTTGAAGAGGCGCGGAGACAGGCAGTTCAGGAACTGCCCCTCCAACTCGCCGTTAAGCCTCACAGTTGTAAAAGCCCAAACGATCTCAACCTCAAAGTAGAGATGAAGAGATAAGGGATCGTTGATTGTGCACTCACAACCAGTCTCGATCCCAATCAAATATCAGGAGGCAACAACCTACTCAGTTTAGGAGGCAGCCATATAGAAAGGGCATGAAACAGTGTTTTTTTGTTCCCCAAGTCTCTTAACTCCTGCCGTTGACTCACCACCCCGACCGCCCGTAGACAGCCTACCTGTAGATGCCAAACTTCTGCATTTCAATTATCATTGTATTGCTCGATTTCTGCTGAACGGGTGGGTAATCAAAGTCACTTCAGAGGAGCTCCGGATTTCATTTATCCAACACCCTCCTTTTTCGTTCTCCATGCTCTTGACGAACATGCCGTCACATTCGGAGAAGAACGACATTATGCAGCAGGAGATCTGGTCATTAGTCGACAAACGGGCGGTAGAGATTGTTCAGGAAAACTGAACAAAGTCCGACCTCCATCCATCCTAGGATTCCGTCCATATTGGTATGGAGTTTATCACCAATCTCTATCTCTATCTCATACGACTCCCCCACGTTTGCGTGGTACAGATCGTCGAACTCATAGGGTCAATTTCCTACAGGTGGTACAGATCGTCGAACTCATAGGGTCAATTTCCAACAGGTTGTACAGATCGTCGAACTCATAGGGTCAATTTCCTACAGTTAGTGGATTACAGTTGGAGTTTTTGCAACTCCTTGGATTATTAAATGCGGCAGTGGATCTGATTCCGCTGGGTCGTCTTTTCATGCGTCGGTAATTTGATGATAATCGAAGCAAACTTTTTTGCCTCGTACAGCCAGGGGTTTTATCTCCGTGATTTAACTTTCCAGATAAAAGATTTTAATCTGATGGGTCCAATGGCTACTATTCAGTTGACATCAGCACATACTCCTCATGGACATTGATTACCGCTTTCGCTGGATTCACCAAATAAAATGTTTTTCTGTAAGAAGAATTTAATAATCCTCTTAGAGAGGTATAGTTGTCGCAGATCATGTGACTGTCAGCTGCGCTGATTTCAAGTTAGGAGAGCGGGTTATCTTTCATATAAGAAATCCAGCCTTTCTTCATTCGAAGGATAACTGTGGCATAGGTAGGATGCTCAGCATTCCCTCCTCCTATCACATATTCTCCTAACGTTAATGTGATCGGAAAATGTATTTGAAGGAGAACGCAAATCTTTCAGCAAATTGTTTCTCCGAGAGTACTTACCCAATCACATTACTTTAAAAAGCTCCCAACCTCCCCACCATGCGAGTATTCTCCTTGATCTATTGCTCAGCTTAAAACTAACGACATCGGGCGGTTGCAAGGGAGGTAATGGGCAATAGTTACTGTCCTTCGTCTATATGATATAGACGGAAAAGACAATTTTCGTCTTGGAAGTAGCAAGCTTTTCTTCCGAACATTAGTGTGATTAGATAAGTATTCTCAGAGAAACGTAATTTGCTGAAAAAGATGCTTTCCATGTTTAATCTTTGCATTTGGAGCATGCAGGAGTAAGTGGACACTCATTCAAAGTCAGCATTTCCATGTGTTTTACTTGCTCCCTCTGTTTCAAAGACCATCTCAAACCAACAGTGGAGTCACGACAAGTACATATAAGATCTTTTTGTTCAGTCTAAAATATATTAAATTTAAACTTATAAAACTTGGTAAAATTTAAGCTAAAAATTGAAAAGTATTAAGAGTCAGACCAATCGATACATCTGCCATTACCTTTTGCCTTTCCAACCAATCTACTTATATCTATTGACTTGTACAGTTTTGCCAAACTTGCATCTTTTGTCATATAACTTGTTATCCATTTCAGACTAGATATAAAGCAGGAGTGTCAGAGGTTACTGATGGGCTTCAGGAAGAGTATTGGTACATCAGAGGTCAAGAGAACTCTACAGGAGTTGAGGACTGTGATTAAAACTCCAAAGTGGCAAAAGTCATCAATGTGGAGGGTGAGGTCTTCAGTCTATTTTTACCACAGTTTAACATAAATGCTCCCACCTCCTCCTCAATTCTAGCCTCCCAAAGTTCATCTTTATTCATTTTGTTTCTTGACAATACCAGCCAATCATGAATAGCGCCCATATTGTTGGTCTTAGTCATGGCTTGTTTTCTAATGTTACACTGTACAATACAGAGTAATCTCTTTTTCAGTCTGATTACAATCGAGATGTACGTATAGTACATTAATCAGATGGGCAGCGATGCGAGGTCAAACTATGGTGACCTTTTGATTCACCAATTACATTACAGATTTCAGTTTTCTAAAAGTAAAAGATGGCATATGGAACATATCATTACAACTCTTCACTTTATACAGTGGTAGTCGGGTTCCATAATCGCCTACAACGTTATGTACCTAACCACGGTATAGCAAAAATGATTAAAAATTATATGAATGAGTGTATGCGTGTGTTGGGGCGGGGATGTAGACAAAATGCCAATGAAACGTATATATATAAATTTGAGTAATATATATAAATTAGGTATGTTTTTTGTCACTGCATGATATTTATATATTTAATCTTGTCCAATTAGAATGGTTTAACATGGAAATAAAGATACTGAGCTTCATGCTGTTTTTTTCCAACCCATATTGTCATACATTTGATAGATCAGACCATATGAGTAACATTACAAAAATGACGTAAACCCCCTGTACATTTTAATAAATATCCTTGCCAATTGTATTTTATATCTAGAGCTGTATTGTCATCAAATTTAAAGTGATTTAAATTGATACAAAACATCAATCACTTGTGACAAAAATAATGATTAAATTCAGGTTGCACTTGAGGTAAATGCATCCTGACGTTAAGAACGTGATTCTTTTTTCAAGTAAGAGCTTAAAATCACATATTTGCCACTTCTTAACACATTTTGCAATAAAATAAACGAACATCTTCTTTAAAAATAGTGCAATGACTAATGCAAAGTCATTTTATTTTATAAATATCTCGTCTTCAGTACAAAATACCAGTTACATATGCTGATTAGCGACTGAATGACGTCACACCATGTGCAGCACGCTTTAAGCAACTCTAAACACAGAAGAACGGAAATAACAAAATAATAAACTTACATATATGTATGCAATCCATTTTAAATCCAATGATGCCCGAAACAACACATTTGTTCGCAAAAGGTACTAATGCAAATAGAATAAACACTGCTCCTTCGCAAGATGTGTATTCACTACTAGAATAATTTTGTGATTTAATGTTGTCTGAGACCTGATCATTCATGCTTGTTGTAAGTCTACGATATTTCGCAGTTGCGTTAACTTGAAAGGCTCATGTCTGGGCTTTATAGCCACATGGATCCTTTCTCCTATGCAAATATGGCTTCGGAAACAGCGGGGTGGGGGGTTGCATCCAGTGGGTCCTCCTCATTACTGTCAATACTTCAGCCTACTTCGCCCTAAAATATATCACATAATTCAAATTTAGTTGCTTCAATACATGTGTTAACGAATTTTCACTGTTCGCCCCAGATTTTTAAATTCTTTTCTTTAGTTCATTTTAAATGTTGAAATAATTCCATGATCCAGGGGCTGTATCTTGGGGGTCGTATTTTTTGGCAAAAGAACAGCTTTAATTTTTCTACTGCTGCTTACAAGGATTTCGGCGGATGCGTGGGCGGGGCATTTATCAAGTAACAGAATCGCCTTCTCTTCTAGTCCTTTACTTCTTAAATATTACCTCACAGTTTTAATTTCTTGAAAACTAGTTTTCAAATATTGTTGCTGTCATTCAAAAGCTCGTTTGCTATAATTGTACAAAAACGGATGTGTTTTCTTGTTGACGTGATGAACGCACCATGGAGATTTCAATCTACCAGTAGCCATGGGTTGCATAGGTTTCCCATCTTGTTTGTGCACGCAAGGATTGTTATTTTGTCTTCCATTTGTTTAAATCCATGTTTCTCCTGCGCATCGCATCTCATGGCTGGGGTTTTGTCGAGCAAGAGTTTATAACACAGTCCAGTTTCCTCGCCATTATAGAGCTGCTCTTCACAATATTCTCCATCCTGGATAATCTGCCTCAGTTTCCGTGGATAAACCTCTGCAGCAGCACTGTCAGCTGACCAAATGTCTCAACATATTGCATAAGAGCTTATCACGTGCCGAGATTGGAGGCAATATAGCCAACTGGTGCTGACTTTAAATCCCTAATCTTGCCCGTCTAACTCTCTACCAATCTCCTCTGTCTGTGACTTCAACATTGCACCTGAAATGGTACTTCCTACGACCTTTCCTGAAGCATCCAAGTGCACAGAACACGATCCAGGTCTGTGTCTCTTACTACTCTAACTTATTTTGCATTTTAGTCCAGCATCTGCATCTAAACCAGTCAGCATATTGTTAAGTTGACTCAGGCACACCTTCCGTTTATACTCGATTATAAGTCGACTTGACTATAAGTCGACCCCCCTCTTTTTTGCTGGGGTTGCAAAAGCTAATTTCTCTTTGACCATCCTATAAATCGGGGTGTACTTTGCAAATTAAATCCATCTGTAAGGGGTGACTTGGAGTTGCACTTTGGAAAAATAAACAAGCCAAACTGGATAGATAGATATATAGATGGGTAAAATAAATACAAAGCCAGTGTCAAATAAATAAAGTTATATTACTGAGTGGAATATGTCACAAATAAATTGAGAACTTACATTTTCTCTATTTTCGTGTAATAAAATCCATATAAATCCATAATGCCTGACACTGTAAATTCATTTATATATTAAATCCGTGATTGTTATATAGGTCACATATCGGCATAAAAATAGTAGTCCAGAATGATCCGATTCACAATGTCCTGTAATATGTAAATTCCAAACCTCTTACAAATAAACAATGAAAGTAAAGTCCACACTTTTGTGATTCGCAGTGTCCTTTAAATATCATTGTCTAATGTCATCTGTTACAAACCCCAAGAATTCATCCTGATCGACGTAAACATAGTCTGACTCCGATTGCTCATCTTTACTGTCATATGCGGATGCTTATGTGAAGACTGAGCTTGGGCTCATTAAGTGTCATTTTGAGCATACATTCTGTAAAATCTATTAAAGGATATGCCGCAACTGAACATGTGTGTCACTTTCATCACTATCAGTTCAAATAAACTTTGTTAATTGAATATGGGACTCTTCGTAGCACTGAACGAGTATCAAATTCGCAGCTCAATCAAAAGGTTGTCACATGGGAAAACAGAATGCTGCCTTTACAAGCTAGGGGCTTTGCACTGGCAGATAACTTAGGATATATTACTTGGTAATTAAATCCGGCTGATGAAAAAGGTAAATATAAATCAAATTCAAACTTATTGCATCAAACACAATCCATTTTTGTACATCAAAAAACAAAATATAATACGAATACGGGTTTTGTCGAATTTCAGAATAGCCATATCACTCATGCATTAAGCAATCTACCAAGTGTCCTATGGAACCCAATGTCTCACCAGAGTGCATGGAACTCGGTGTCTGACCAGAGTCCGTGCAACACAGTGTCAGACCAGAGCCCATAGAACCTGGTGTCTCACCAGAGGGTATGGAACCCGATGTGTCTCCGGAGTTCATAGAATCTAATATGTCACCAGAGGTCATGGAACCCTGTGCCTAACCAGAGTCCATGGAATCCAGTATCTAACCAAAGTTAACGAAACCCAGTATCTCACCAGAGTCCATGGAACCCAGTGTCTGACTGGAGTTTATAGAACTCGATGTCTGGCCAGACTTCATGGAACCCAAATTCTAAGGAATTTTAAACAGATTTCTAAAAAATATAATGAATTCTAATGTAAATGGAAAGTAAATACTGGATTTTGTTGTAAATAAATAAACAATGTTACAGATTTACCTAAATTTTAGATTCTTTATGCTTTTTTTGAAAACCTGACTTCAAATATTTTTTTGTGAAGGTTGTGAGAACTTTGGTTTATCAATATTATTTAAGGTCAGAATCTGTACTTGGCTACTACAAGAGTCAGTACCATAAACCAGAGTAAATTGTTCCCTACGAAAATAAAAAAAATGTCAACATCATTGCTCTGTTAAAAAGAATTCTGTCAGTTAATCCAACATTTAACTGCAGTTGCTTTTTTCACAAATGATTGCTCTTCTTGACTTTCAGTAACTTATTTTTCATTCAATATGTGCTGTACAGCCTTTGTGTACAAGTTATAATTGTTTAAACTATATTTGTATTCTTAACCGTCAATAATGTCTTTTTTCTACTCAAACAAATTATCTCTCCCTTCCATCGTGCACATGACTGCAAACATGGTACATAATAATAATAATAATAATAATAATGAGGACTTTGTATAGCGCCTAATCTTTAGAAGCTCTAAGCGCTTTGCAACATTATATAACACCTAAAAACATATATAATGATATGATTACGAAAAGAAAGAAAAAACAAACACCATGAAATTAGAAAACAAAAAAACATGCTGAAAATAGTTAAGGTAAGAAAACATTAAGTGTTTAGGTCTATTCTTGCAGTCGAAAAAGGTGAGTTTTAAGAGCACTCTTGAATGAGATCACTGTGTCTTTGTGTCTAAGTTCAGTGGGCAATTCGTTCCACGTTGCTGGGCCCTGGCATGCAAAAGAACGTTGTCCGTATGACTTCATTTTGGTATTGGGAATAATGAGAATACGGGTGTCGGAAGAGGAGTGTAAGTATCTTGCTGGTGTGTACACATGGGTGATGTGAGATAGGTATGTTGGACTGGTGCCAGTCAGTGAAACGTAGCACAGAGAACAAATTTTGTGTTTGATTCTGGATCGAATGGGTAGCCAGTGTAGGATACAGAGCAGGGGAGAGGTGTGCTCTGTTTGTGGTACTCTAAGAATGATCCGAGCAGCTGTGTTTTGAACTTTTTGAAGTTTCTGGAGTAGATACTGAGATGAACCAGATCGAATTGAGTTACAATAATCCAGTCTTGAAACTACTAAGGAACACACAAGTGTTTAAGTGGCATCAGCTGAAAGATAATTGCGAATGGAGCTGATCCGTCTCAGCTCAAGGTATGCAGCTTTGCATATGTTCATGACGTGTTGGTGCAATGAGAGTGTACTGTCTAGAGTAACACCTAGGTTTCGTACTGACTGTGTGAATTTAATATTGGTGTTGCTGATATTTATTGTTTGAGGTAAAGGATGTGAATGAGAAAATCTTTGTGTGGTAATCAGAATGGTTTCAGTTTTATCATCATTCATCTGCAGCTTGTTACATGTCATCCATGATTTCACATCGGAAATACACCTCTCTACACCTTGGATGGTAGCATCAACTTCAGTTGGGTGGCTAGATTTGTATATTTGGGTGTCATCAGCGTACAATTGGTGAGACACTGGGTGACGATCTATGACACTTGAGAGCGGTTGAGTGTATAGAATGAAGAGAACAGGTCCAAGAACAAAACCCTGTGGAACACCAAAACATAGATCAACTGGGCTGGAGTGTTTTCCATTTGTGGACACAATTTGTGTCCTGTTGACCAAGTAGGACTTGAACCATAGTAAGGCTGTATCGTGAATGCCAAATACATGATGGAGACGGTGAAGCAATATATCATGGTCTGTTGTATCAAATGCTGCAGACAAGTCAAGAAGGGTGAGGACTGTAATCTTTCCACTATCCAAAGCACAGAGAAGGTCGCTAACTACTTTCAGAAGGGTAGTTTCGGTACTGTGGTGAGGATGATATGCAGACTGTACATCACTAAAAAGACTGTTTGAATTCAGATGAGATACAAGTTGGGATAGAACAACTTTTTCTAAGATTTTTGACATGAATGGGAGGTTAGAAACAGGACGGTAGTTCTTTAAATCGTTATGGTCAAGTGTTGGTTTCTTCAGCAGAGGCTTTTCAATGGCAGTTTTGAAAAATGATGGGAATTCCCCGGATGAGAGAGAAGTATTAATAATATCAGTTAGTGAAGGCAATATTGGATCTAAGCACTCAAGCAGCAGTGATGTCGGAATCGGATCAAGTTCACATGACTTTGGGGCACTCTTCATCATGATTGTACGCACTAAATCCATAGAGACCGCTTCAAATGCTGCTAATGGTTGCCGCTGAAATTCTGTATCGCAACTGTATGGTGACCTATTTTACATAGGTAAAATGGGAATAAAATACCAGTTTCACTCTGTATAGCAAAATACTAGTGCGTTTTGATGATGACAGCTCTGAGAATAAGTCACATGAATTACAACAAACAACATATTCAATCGGTGAACAGTTTATGAAATTTGAAATCATTTCGTTCTAAATCATGAGATTCGATTATGGTGAGTATTGGTAATGTGATTCCCAAAACACTTTGCAAAAGCACCAGCGAAAATATTTCCCACAATTGAAATACTGTCAGCTTACTGTTGCCACCAAAATGGTGAAAAAAACATTGACATAGTTTTCTTTGTTATGATCCCCATGTTCTGGTCAAAGGGTTGACGCGTATTGCAATGTGAGAAAAAAAAACTCCATACTTTTATTGAACCTATCTCTTCAGTCATTATTTAACACTATTAGTAAAATTTATTGAACTATTACTTTTTCAGCAATAGAACATGTCAGAGTTCTGCCTTTACACTTTAAATAAGAATGATTGTGCTATTACTTTTCAGCAAGTGAACATATCAGAGTTCTGCCTTTACACTTTAAGAATGATTGAACAATTACTTTTTCAGCAAGAAAACATATCAGCGTTCTGCCTTTACACTTTAAGTAAGAATGATTGAACAATTACTTTTTCAGCAAGAAAACATATCAGCGTTCTGCCTTTACACTTTAAGTAAGAATGATTGAACTATTACTTTTTCAGCAAGAAAACATATCATAGTTCTGCCTTTACACTTTAAGTAAGAATGATTGAACTATTACTTTTTCAGCAAAAGAACATATCAGAGTTCTGCCTTTACACCTTAAGAATGATTGTGCTATTATTTTTCAGCAAGAGAACATATCAGAGTTCTGCCAATCATGTAGAACAATGTTCACCTTGCTGAACACGAAGAGACACTGTAAAGTGTGTGGTATGGTTCTTTGTAAATCCTGCTCATATAAAGAGCTGCTTATCTACCTCCCTGATGAGAGCGACACAGAGGAAAGTACACAACCACAGCTTAGAGTGATACAGTTCATTGGGGTAAAGAGATCCTATGTTTTCTTTATGCTTACACTACATCACCTTCTAATGCATGAATAGACAAATAATATTTGCAACACAGTCCACAGATACATGGTTTTACACTTGTTTAAATCTTCATATTATTTCTTTACATTGATTAAATGTGTCTCTCTCACTTTTTTCCCCTGTGGCAGAGGTCATGAATGTCAAAGATCAAGAGTATGTCACACTAATGTTTTTTTCATTAGGTAGGAAATTTACTAAACAACTTAAGCAAATATAATTTGCAGCAAGCTTCATTCAGCATGTGGCATATTATATTAGTCAAGGAGTTTCTTAAATGTATTGCTCATTAAACAGGAATTTGAGATTCTGTTTATCACATACTGTAACTGCAAGGACTATACATTGTTAAGGGTTATTCCATTTAAATGTACATGGCAAGAGTGAATGTACTTTGTGCTGCATGGGGTGGGTTCTTTGCCTGTATTTTTTCCCAATTTCAATTATTTTCTAATGGTGGTACCACTAAAATAATGTGGTCGACTTAAAGGAATATCCCTAAATGCTGCTGCTACACTCTGTGATGCATTCTAAGGTGTTAGATCACAATGTATGCATGACCATTTTTGCAAAATAAGCCCACATCGTCTAACAATAAATGACATGATCAATGCATTTTGAAATCATCTATATGACATTACATTGTTATCTAATTGTATTTAGCTCTATGAGTTCTGAGTGATTTGACATACAATGACGTAGTTGCAACTTCAATCTGATGTTAAATAATGACAAATAAAAATAGTTAAGCGGTTTTAATAATCACGACAACGGTCCCGTGAAAGAACATTTTTTCTTTGTGTTTTTATAAGAGGCATCTCTGATCTTCAACCAGTACAAATTGGACAACTTGCTAAATACATGTTCAGCTAGTATTTTCTACATAATTAGTGACAGGGTACTTTTAATTATTGACAGGGTACTTTTGTATAGTGAAGGGGTACTTTTCCCCATACTTTTCTATGCTGTGACACATACTTGAGATAGATATTCAACTTAAATTTGCTCAAGAAAATGTACACAAACCTATTTTGAATTTTTATGACTTTGATATTGTAAACTCTTGGCACCTTAGCTATGTAAAAATGTAATTTTTCATGAAGTTAAATACTCCAACTTTTCACAAGTCCTCATCCTTAGCAAACAATGTTTTCATGTAATGTGATTACACTGTAAGGGGTACAGACCCTAAATTATGAAAGTCATGTAGAATTCAGTTGTATAAAGCTCATAACCAGAATTAATGAAAACCTAAGTTGATTTTACTTTTCAAACCAGTATACAATACACTAATATTATATTCTGTCCAGCATACTCATAGAAGAGTCAAGAGAGGAACATATTTAAAACATTTAATGTACCAAAAAAATATATAAAAAAACCCTTAACACGGCAATATGATTATATTAGGCCCATAAACATTGACATGGTAATAAGTGCACAGTACTGTTAGTGCACTGGACCTATCTAAACTGGTTCTACTAGATTCTACATGAAGTGTGTTCTGTTCCAACACACTGAGCTTATTAGACATGCATACATATCCGGAATTACACTGACAATATATATATATATATATATATATATATATATATATATATATATATATATATATATATATATATATATATATATATATATGGCTTTATTCACCACATGACTTTGCCTTGAAGCATATTTAGAATAATTTTATACTATTTTCCAAATATGAATGTTATTGTTAAACCTAATCTTAAGTAAGGTGCAAAGGGAAAATAATAGGTTTAATAGGTTTAGATCAACATGGGGTATTTTATTCCTTAGAGAAGAGACACTGCTATTTAACAGTGAGTTTTCAGAATAAAGGAGAGTACAACCAACATGAGGCATTTAAATCCAAAGAAATAGAGAGAAGAGACAATATAATTTAACAGTTAATTTTCAGAATAAAGGAGAGTACAATCAACATCAGGCATTTAAATCCAAAGAAATAGAGAGAAGAGACAATATAATTTAACAGTTAATTTTCAGAATTAAGGAGAGTATGACTAGCATGGGATATTTGTACACAGGGCGAAAGGAAGAAGAAGAAGAAAAAAGAACTTAGCACATAGGAGACAGTAAAGTTGAAGCTAATGGAGTGTTGAGATACTTGGTCTCAAATGTCTTTACCCAGAAGAAAGTTGCTCTCTCTAACCGGGTGTCTTGTATAGCCGCGCTGGCCTACAAAAAAAATCGAAATAACCTCAACAAATAGCTAATTAATGCAAACATAACAACTATCGTTCAACCAGTTGTTTTGCTTCTTAATGAACAGAACTTATATCAGCTGATGCAAAAGAGTCACGAGAGTTGGATATGCTATCTGATTTATATGTGACATGGTGAATACGTGTGTACATATAACATTCGTAAATCATATAATAAAAATAAAGAATTTATATTTAAAACTTCAGTATCTCGATTATGATAACAATAATACCAATGCATCCTTCATAATACTAAAACATCATTTTATAAAAGATGTTTTGATGATTTGCTGTTGCCAGTTTGCATGATTTTGTAAAATGGCGACAAACATTTGTCGGGAATAATTGAAGATCCCCCGAGTGAATGATTTGGGGATCTCCCCCCCACCACCACCACCACCACCACCACCCCAGCCCGCCAAAGTCATTTAATGATCACAAACAGTGTTCCATCAGAACATTTGTATAAAAAAGACAATGAAAGGTGGATCTTGTCTTTAAAGAGGCATTTTACTTAAAAAAAGGAGCGTACCTGTTCTGTATATATATTTTAGAGCTTCGTTTTCTTTCTCTTTCTGTAAAATAAGAAAAAGATAAAATGCTCAAACATATTTAATTCGGTACCTTAGGTGAAAGAAAACCTTATCCAATCCACGTCAGCTGTGGAGACAATAGGACACTTTTACTCAATCCATGATTTTAGGTAATAACAGGATTTTCATTGTTTATGAAACCATACAAGTTTATAGCCATATTAATAAATGCATTCATAGGGGTTAAAACGTTTGGTTGCATATTAATATATGTTTTTCTTCTCTTTGTTGACCCAAACCATCTTTATTTCAGTGTCCAGCGGTTGAACCAAAGATTTCTTTGCTTCTTCGTATCTGTAGCCTGTGTAAAGAGAAGCTAGTGGTCATTCAACTATCTGCAGTAGAACTTGGCAGCAAATCTAAGGATGCCTCGGAGTTCATCAGCAATCTTCTAGCTGTTGATGGAATCGCATCAGATCTTCAGAACAAGATTGTTCTCCAACTTACAAAGGTAGCAAGTGGATTAGGTCAAGTCAAGTCAATTATTTTTATTTCAAGTCAGTACATGCTAATAAAATTAAAAATACAAGCTCTTATGAGGACTTTCTTTCAATTATAAAACATTACTTAATTATGAACGTTACAACAACGCAAATCATATAATAACAATACACTGGTCTCCAGAACAATTCAGCCACATACATGCTAATCTTGGATCGCATTCGTCACAATGACGAATCTTGCATCCTTTACAAGCCATGACATTGTTCTTGATGAGGCAGACATAAAAGCAACCGCCATTAATGGGATGCCATCATTACCGGTGGTTATATCTGTGCAATCTTTATTTGAAAGAAATGAAATAAGAAATAAAATTTGCTGATAATCTCTCTGCAACTATATTTTTACACTTATTGCAGTTCCAATTATATTTTATTTTATCAGTGTTGTCGTTTGCATTTTATGCATTTGTTATTTCATTAAAGCACACTTTTGATAAGACATAAAAGCAGTAATTCTCTCTCTTTACCATTCTCAAAAACAGAAAACCTGACATCAATAAATGCATTACCATTTTGTTCCAAACAAGTGAAAACGAAAGGAAACGATGGTTGGAAGCAATCAACGGAAAACCTGAATGGACTTCTGAGATCATAAACAAAAACGAAGAGATGATGGATGAAACGCAAACACGAATGGAATCAAAATGGAATATAAATGGAATATAAAGGAAATGAATTCTGAATGAATTTCAAATGTAAATGAAATGCAGATTTGGTAAAATTACCTATCACGTTGTGTGCGGGTCCGTGTATATATATATATATATATATATATATATGTGTGTGTGTGTGTGTGTATGAATATATATAGACAGACAAACAGACGGACAGATAATTGGTAATAATAGCTGTGAAAACTGGGGAGGTGATTTTTCTATGCTGCAGATTTCAATTTTGAAACTGCACCTTTTATGTTCTTTATTTTCGTCTCTTTGTAGTATCAGGAGATAATAGAATCCATGGAGGATAATACAACCAGGACATCAAGAGTTGTTGATGAGAATGTGTTGGCTAAAACTCAGGTTAGTCTTTATAGGTTTGCAATATGGCAGTTTTATGCAGCAGTTGGCTAACAATAAATTGGATTGGATCTCAAATTATGGTAATAGGCCATATATAGTTTTCATTTGCAGTCATTTTTACCTTCCCAGAAAAATCTTTTACATTATCTGTCAACTGCTTGTTATTGATGTCAATTGTACATTGTCATATATTAAATGAAAATGGGCCATGAAAACACAGTGTTCAGGATTGATATATTAAATGAAAATGGACCATTACCAAACAGACTGTTAATGTTTCATATATTGAATGAAAAAGGGCCATTGAAAGACAGAGTGTTGATGTTTGAGTGTGTTAGCGCCCATTGTCTCATTCATGAGAATCATGAGATTCCCCGCATATGTGGGAGTGGTTAACGACAGAGATTTCCATTAAATTTTGACGAAATCACTGTCTATTGTCCTTCAGCAATCAATGAAGCATTGTGCCAGACCCTTATGTGGAGGAGATCTCATGGAGTCACATGAGAGTCTGTCAGTAACAGCAATTATTGAAGACTTTTACCAGACCCTGGTGTAGTGGAAATCTCATGTAACCACGTGAAGGTCTGTTGGTATCAGAAATAATTGAAGCATTTTATCAGAGTCTCATGTGGTGGAGATCTTATGCAGTCAGATCAGAGTCTGTCATTAACAACAATCTTTCAAGTACTTAACTAGACCCTCATGTGGTGAAGATCTTACAGAGCCACAAGAGATTCTGCTTGAACAATTCGCATCAAATTTACCTCGACATGACAAAAGATGCTTACCATCATCTGGGTCGAATTTTCATAGAATATTTTGTAACTGGAATAGTGACTTGTCACATATATTATATTATTGGGCCACATGTCTACAGTGTATCTCACATAGACCGTTGCTTGTGCATGTTGAATTAGCTGACGCTATCTTAGCTCTACTAGGCCCTTGTTGATGGTGCACTGTGAGTATCGGTCGAACATACAGACATTCTCAGTAGAGATTCCAGATTCCATCAATTTGGCACGTGAGGCGTACTGTACTACACTTCTGAATCTATTTTAACCAAATAAAAATTTCCACTGTATTAAACAACTATTTTTCTACTGTTTATGTCAGCTTTGAATAACACGCTCAGAAGCCTACTCGTTTTAATGAGAGATTTAGAAAGGTTGAAATAGCTGCAGTTGGTCAAGAAACCAACGATATCAGAAAATAAAAGCCTAAAATGGCAGGTTTATAACTTTGTTGCACTCTTCAGCACTATGTAAAAAGTGTGTTTTAATACAAAATCAGTTTATATTAGTTAGATTGATGTAGAAATATAGTTCAGCCAGCCTAAAGTACCAGAATCAATGGGATTTGGCAACTGCGCTAGAAAAAGTCGATATATTTGACCTTTGCACAAAAGCCCCCATCTTCGATAGCACAGAAAGGGACTTATAAAATAAAGGTAACAACATCAGCCAAGTTAGAATAATTATTAGGGTTTTTTAAGGGACATAGTTTAAGTCTTCTAGAAATCAATAAATTATTGATTGGCTGGTTATCTGCTATTGACGTCATATGGACAAATGTCCTCCAACATGAATGACAGTATTAACAAGGGAAGTAATTATAAAAGTCATCACAAAAGCTGTATGACGTATTTTGTGAAAAGAATATAGGACCTGTTGAAGAAATTGTTTTACAATGAACTGAAGTAAAAAATTGTTTATTAAATGGTAAATAAGTAATACTTAAACCCAGGATTATTTCTAGACTTACTTGAGCCCAGGTTTATTTCTAGACATACTTAAGCCAGGTTTATTTATTTTTAGACAAGGATTTTATTGTCACAAGGATTTGCATGGAATCAACCTATTGGATGATTTATCAGTTGAAAGGAAGCCAGAACGTACCACATATTTTCAGTTTAATACATTTATTTGTTAGTGGCTAATTAGTAAATATTCTTTGGGTGAAAATGCGGATTTTTAGCTCTACAGACTTGGAATTATTTTTATGACATGCTCAGCCAGAATTGGTTTCAGGCGCAAATTCTTACAGTGGTGTTCCTTCTATAACAACCAGATAGAAAACCTGTTTTCGACTTCACTGGAATAGCTGAGGCAATTTTGATTAAACTTGGTAGGAATATTCTTTGGATATGCTTTACCAGAATTGTATTTAGTGTGGCTTGTCTTGGAATGTTGTGGCTACCTTAGCAACCAAGGGGAAAACCGACAAACGATACTCATTTCTCATCAAGTAAAACTACTGTTACTAATATATATATATATATATATATATATATATATATATATATATATATATATATATATATATATATTCAGACTTAAAGGAACAACATTCTCTCCAAAACTGCACATAGTCCTAGCATTCGTGTGCAAGAAAAGATGTTAATACAACATCTAGTTCAGCTGAAGTTACTCAAAGTTGAAGCACAGTTGGACAACATATACCACTAATTTTAACGAAATAGCTGGAATTATGCTGACATGGGTGCCCTTTTGAACCCACCCCTGTCGAAAAAAACGTGAAAAGGAGACATGGTATCAGTGTTTCCGTCCATTCATCCATCACACTTTCAGTTCTACACTTTAATTTAAAGCCATTTGAGATTAAGGAATGAAACTTGGCACATTTATGCAACATTATTAAAACGTGTGACATGTATCACTTTGGGGATTCTATCTTCAAGTTCAAGTTAATAGCTCAATATTTTCGGTCTTCCATCGCACTTTCCCTACAGCTCTATAACTTCAAAGCCATGGTATCTGTGTTTGCAACCATTCAACCATCACACTTTCAGTTTCGCTCTTTAATTTAAGTCATTTGAGATTAAGGAATGAAGCTTGGTACATTTATGCAATATCAATAGAACGTGTGACGTGTATCCCACAGGGAGTTATATCTTCAAAGCCAAGTTCACAGCTCAATATTTTTGCTTTTCCATCACACTTTCCCTACTGCTCCATACCTTTAAATCCATTTGAGATTAAGTTATGGTACTTTGTATACTTGTACAGCATCAATAGAAGGTGTGTTGCATTACACATTAATGTTCCTTACTTCAAGGTGAAGGTCATGGCTCAACATTTTATGTTTTTATTATGCTTTCCCTTCCACTCCATAACTTTAAAGCCATTTGAGATTAAGGGATGAATCCTGGTATACTGATACGTCATCGCTATAAGGCGTGTTGTGTACGACACTGGGAGTGTTATGTTCAAGTTCAAGGTTAAGACTCTATTTTCAGCTATTTGTCTTAGTTCCCGTTCACTCAATAATTGTAGAACCTTTTGAAGTTAAGGGAGGATGACCTCACCATGGTAGGTGAAGAACATAACTTTACTGAATTTGCTTGTTATTACTATATTTGACTTTTAGACCGATGTATGCTAGGTCAATGATAGCATGCCCACTTGGGACTCTTGTTATGACAATATAGCATCATCACAAACTATTTGTAGTGTTCTATAATTTTGTGGCATTGCCATGTGATGCTTCTTGCTTGAATACTCAATTTGTAGTTTTTTCTAAACTTAAAATAAAAAAATTAACAGTCTAAATATGTAAATCAACATATTGAGATGTTTAATCCATTAACTTATCCAACCTAAAGTTTTAGACCTTTTTACAAATTTGCCTTTGTTCTCCAACTCTTTTCTTCTCAGATCACCTTTGAACTTAATTTATGCAACACCAGAGAAGTCTTTTCTTAATTTTTCTCACAAGGTGGGCAATGGATACAATTAGCTGGGTGATTATAATCAGTAATGTGAAATAATAGTTGAAACTTCAAAGGAAGTTGTTGGTTGAGTTAAGAACTGACCTTGATATTTTACTGCATTCTTGAAGTCATGGAGCTTGAAAATCAAGTATATATCGTTGGAACAACCACAATGAAGCAAAGGCTGTTCATGTATAGTGTGCAATTGATTTTCAAGCAAAGACTGTTCATATATAGTGTGTAATTGATTTTCAAGCAAACACTGTTCATATATAGTGTGTAATTGATTTTCAAGCAAAGGCTGTTCATATATAGTGTGTAATTGATTTTCAAGCAAACACTGTTCATATATAGTGTGTAATTGATTTTCAAGCAAATACTGTTCATATATAGTGTGTAATTGATTTTCAAACAAACACTGTTCATATATAGTGTGTAATTGATTTTCAAGCAAACACTGTTCATATATAGTGTGTAATTGATTTTCAAGCAAAGGCTGTTCATGTATAGTGTGTAACTGATTTTCAAGCAAACACTGTTCATATATAGTGTGTAATTGATTTTCAAGTAAAGGCTGTTCATGTATAGTGTGTAATTGATTTTCATGCAAATACTGTTCATGTATAGTGTGTAACTGATTTTCAAGCAAACACTGTTCATATATAGTGTGTAATTGATTTTCAAGTAAAGGCTGTTCATGTATAGTGTGTAATTGATTTTCATGCAAATACTGTTCATGTATAGTGTGTAATTGATTTTCAAGCAAAGACTGTTCATGTATACTGTGTAATTGATTTCCAAGCAAAGGCTGTTCATGTATAGTTTGTAACTGATTTTCAAGAAAAGGCTGTTCATGTATAGTGTGTAATTGATTTTCAAGCAAAGGCTGTTCATGTGTAGTGTGTAATTGATTTCCATGCAAAGGCTGTTCATGTATACTGTGTAATTGATTTCCATGTAAAGGCTGTTTATGTATAGAGTGTAATTGATATCCATGCAAAGGCTGTTCATGTATAGTGTGTACATGATTTTGAAGCAAAGGCTGTTTATGTATAGTGTGTAATTGATTTCCATGCAAAGGCTGTTTATGTATACTGTGTAATTGATTTCCATGTAAAGGCTGTTTATGTATAGAGTATAATTGATATCCATGCAAAGGCTGTTCATGTATAGTGTGTACATGATTTTCAAGCAAAGG
This sequence comes from Margaritifera margaritifera, assembly GCA_029931535.1. Lineage (NCBI taxonomy): Eukaryota > Metazoa > Mollusca > Bivalvia > Unionida > Margaritiferidae > Margaritifera > Margaritifera margaritifera. The sequence continues at coordinate 1,971,211 of JAQPZY010001451.1, read as the reverse complement.
CTGTTTATGTATAGTGCGGAATTGATTTCCATGCAAAGGCTGTTCATGTATAGTGTGTAATTGATTTCCAAGCAAAGACTGTTTATGCAAAGAGTGTAATTTATTTTTAAGCAAAGGATATTCATGTTGTTATGTATGATGTTTATATAATATTATAAATATTTTAGGAAATTGTAAATGTTTCTTCACTTTAATATTTGCTTAAATCTTAATGTTATCAGGAAAAACATGTTTAACTAGTGTCCTTGAATTAGGTTGTTTTGATCAATATGTTTTCTCAATTTGAAGGTCAAGGTTGAATTTTGTTTACAGTTAAAATTCCATTAAGATGACTCATATTCTAGAACATTCTGTCATGTGACCAATCTTTATATATATATCATGTTTGGTGGACATTTTTTCAGTTTTGACATTACCATCAGTCTTGTAAAGAGCTATTACAGTTGTGAAAGTTCATTCCAAATTCTAAGAGAGGAATTATTTTAAATATTCATTGGATTATAACAGTGCTCATAAACTTTTGGATTTTGGATTTTTAATTGACAATTTTGGAATTTATGTGAACTTATTCAGATATTTTGGAATACTTCATTTTGATATCAGCACATCAAGATTTCTAGTACATCAGGACTTTGGAGACCATTAGCACATCATAACATTCAAGGACACAGCCGTGAATTTGGAACATTCTATATTTAGGACTTGTGATTAGAACAATCATTCTTATTGGATTATTAGGATTTCAAAACACATTACTGTAAGTGACTTTTTGATTTTTCATTTTAATTATCTAGTAATAAATTGCTTGTTGATTTTTACTTGATTTGTTGGTTTCACTTTCTTTCTGTTACATTTTTTTTAGACCATAGAGTCGTAACAATGTATAGAGTGTAATTGATTTTCAAGCTAGTCTGTTCATGTATAGTGTGTAATTAATTTCCAAGCAAAGACTGTTCATGTATAGTGTGTAACTGATTTTCAAGCAAAGGCTGTTTATGTATAGTGTGTAATTGATTTTCAAGCAAAGACTGTTATGTGTAGTGTGTGACTGATTTTCATGCAAATGCAGTTTATGTATAGAGTGTCATTGATTTCCATGCAAAGGCTGTTCATGTAGTGTGTAATTGATTTCCATGCAAAGGCTGTTCATGTATAGTGTGTAATTGATTTCCATGTAAAAGCTGTTTATGTATAGAGTGTAATTGATTTTCAAGCTAGGCTGTTCATGTATAGTGTGTAATTAATTTCCAACCAAAGGCTGTTCATGTATAGTGTGTAACTGATTTTAAAGCAAAGGAAGTTCATGTATAGTTGGTAATTGATTTTCAAGCAAAGACTGTTCATGTACGTAGTGTAATTGATTTCCAAGCAAAGGCTGTATAGTGTGTAATTGTTATCCAAGCAAAGACTGTTCATGTATAGAGTGTAATTGTTTTCCAAGTAAAGGCCGTTCGTGTATAGTGTGTAACTGATTTTCAAACAAAGACTGTTCGTGTATAGTGTGTAACTGATGTCCAAGCAAAGGCTGTTCATGTATAAGGTGTAATTGATTTTCAAGCAAAGGCTGTTCATGTATAAGGTGTAATTGATTTTCAAGTTTCATGACTTTATGAAGACCTTAAAATATGATGTTCAAATCTCATAGTTACAAATATTTGAAGATAAAATAATGAATCTCAACAAATAAATAAGAACTATATTTGTCAAAGCACACAAGGGTGCATGAATACGTAGTTCCTTTCTGGTGCTATGAACCAAGAACTTCTAGTTTTCTCCATCACATGTTGATTTTAATCAATCTAAATGCTTGTTACGAAGGCTTGGTAAGATTGTGTGATAATTGCTGAATAGCGTAGGAAAAGTACCACCAGGCATCCTTGACTGCGACAGCCTTATATTATGGATACTGTATGCATACTGTCACGTTCAAATTTCGTTTCTTCCTATTTTTTTAATAAATCTTTTTACTTTATGCCCAATGATCACCTCAAGTCAATCTGAGCAGGTCAAATAATATGAGTTCATTTTTGTTGTAACAAGTAAAGGCAAATAACAGATGTTTGACTGTAAATAGCATCGAGTTAATTTGATTTGAGAAAATTAGTAGATTTCAAAATATTCTTGCCTTCATTCTGATTTATATTAAATTCTGTATGCGTGGGAATCTTTTACCTGTTTTTTATTTTCAGAAGGATTTGTCTGATTATCTAGGGCAATATGCGTCGAAATTAGAGCTTGCTAAAAGTCTGAAGACTGCGGCCATTAGTGATACACAGAAAATACTAATGACGAACTATCTGTGGGTAAATATTTCTGAAACTAACTTTTTGCGACTTTTTGAGTAGATTTTATGTTTATACTGTTTTCTGTTTTTAAAATACAAATTCTGACCTAGTTTCAAGTTGTTAATTTGAATTTCTCACAACAGAAGCAGCATACAATTTTATACATTAATCTCATCATCCTACGTCATGAGCATGCGAACACTCTGGCCGTCTTGGCAGTGACTTTATGTGTTAGCCAGTTGCAACTGTTGGTCAAAGTGTTAGAAGAAATCAGAGCTGTTCAGAGAAGAAAACCAGCTGAGATAAATATTTACATATTTTTGAAATTCTGCTGAATTTATTCAGATTGTCAGTTTATCGTACCGTTCGTTATTGTCACGTGTGATTTAGATCGATAACATACAGTTTTCACCTGTGCAATTTTTCGGCGCTGTACTTTTCAATAATTACATTTCTATGTCGTTTTGTTAACACTGGGTTACATTTATTTCGACAGTTTATACATATTTGTTGTATGCACTTGTTTGTGTTTTTTGCTCTCCATTGCAGAGATGACAACAAAGTGTAAGAAGTGTAAGGGGTACAAAGTCGTGGAGGACGTACATGAGACGTGTCTCCTTTGAGCCAAGTGCTTATCAACACACACATGCAATATGTGTGCCGGTTTTTGAAGAAACAGCTCAACGGGCGCAAAAAAGGAACACTTTCCACTTCATCACAGCAAGAAATTCTTAGCTTATGACCCACGTCCGAATCGCTGCTTAGTCTCATGGGTGATGTCGATATGCACTCCCACCCCTACATACCCACCCCACACCATGAAGATGCAGAAAACAGCATCAGAACATACTGTATTACAGTAGAAACCAAAGGTGATTCCAATCAAGCATTAGAATTGCGTATGATCTCATTGACTCAATAGGCTTTATCGTCGAGATTATCGACGAGTGAACATTACGATTTGTGTTGGAATCCCACTGGGGATAAGACTAGAACCCAGCCCACGAGGCGTGTGGTTTCACAGTCAAATATTACCACACCGTGAGGCGTGAGCATGAGCATGTCCGTGTATGAAAATATTCAAGCTGGACGTGAAGGTTTACATTTTGACTTATACGGGAGGACGGACGGATGGATGGCCGGCGGACCGAACCGCAACTGGACTTGAAATTACTGGGCGCCTCTCAAAGACAATTTGCGACCCCGGTAATGCAAAAGCCCTCTTCTCGGTGAGTCAATTACCAGTAAGTTTCTCATCTCACTAGTACAAATCTCACAAAAACACACACTGGTCGGAAATACCAAGCGTAGATAAGGATATTTCCGGATTCAGTATGACTGCCCCACTCTGTTACAAAGTAGATAGGCAAGTCTTTGATGCTAGTTCAAAGCTACTAAGGAACGCTGTGTCACTTGCTAACAACCTGAGTTAGCGTCTTTTGCGGTATTTAACTTACCTGAAAAGGCCTCAAACAATCATGCCTAGGATTCTGGGAGCCATATTGCCAAGCCCACCACACAATGGCTAACGCCCCCACGGCCTCTTGCAGTATGGATTTAATTAGAAAAGACACACTCCTCCTCTCTTCTTCAATAAAACCATATCATGCGGCAATCTTGCGTACCCTCCCTTTCGGTTCTCCCCTTCTGTTTGGAGGTCTAATTGAGGAGGTGCGAAAGCAGTGGCCCACGAGTTGCCACTCTAACTGCAAGCTCCCATATCTACAAGTGGTGGAGGTCGTATGAAAGCCGTTTACACAGGGCTTCTATTCCAGCATCTTTCTGGTCACGAAACCCAATGGCTAATTGAGACCTGTAACAGACCTAAACAAGCGCAGTCAATGTATTTATGTCCCCAAAATGCATGATGGAGACAGCAAAGTTCGTCCGTCTTTCAGTGCAACGCGACAAGTACGCGATCAGTCTCGATCTATCAGACACGTACTTCCACATACCAATTCATATAGCATCATGAAACTATCTCCAATTCGCATACTGGTGAACAGTATACCAATTCCGCGCTTTTCCTTTTGGCCTCAATTTAAGTCCTTGGACCTTCACAAAAACATTAGTCTGCATAATATCCAAGTTCAGGACGACCTCCTCCGCAGCAATGGAGGCGTACCTGGACCACTACATGTACCTGGTTCACTACATGAACAACCTTCGTGCTCTTATCCACAGTCTAGGGTGGATAATCAAAATGGATAAGCCCGACCTTATCTCCTCTCAACATTTATCCATCTAGGTACGGAGTTTTTAGCACAAGTCAATTTGTACCTTTTCCTATGAAATGCATTGAAAGTATCGTTAATGCGTCAGAGTGGATTTCAAACAAGGCGTTTATTTCGGCGCAGGAGTTCCTTCAACTCCTCGGCTACTCAATACGGCAGGGAATTTGTTAAACTTTGTCCGCCTTTACATGCGTCCCTTACTGGTGGCCATTCTGTAATAACGGCTACCAATCACCAGCCGTCCAGATCACCTTATTACGATCTCGACCACTATTAAACATTTCCTTGTATTCTGGCAAGACAGAAAGTGGCTAATGACGGGAATACCCCTATAAAACCCACAACCGGAAATAACGATTTATATAGATGCCAGTTTGTTGGGGTCGAGAGCACACTTGCTACCGGACTTTGCGACAGTCAGTGGCAAGTAGACGCTTCAGGAGAAGGCTCTTCATATCAACATCTTGGAAATGAAAGCCATTCGTAACGACTCTAACTCTTGGATAGAACGCATGCAAGGAAATACGGTCATGATAATGTTGGTCAATTCAGTCATGTTAACGTACCTCTCCAAACAAAGAGGGACGAAACTACTGGACCTTTGCGTCATGGTAAAGGATTACCTTCGATGGTGTGCTCAATACCAAATAAATATTCACATCTGACACATATCTGCCCGTCTCAGTGTATTAGCCGACTCATTACCTAGTTTTATGTCAAAGAACAGGTTGCTATCACTAGGCAGTCAACACATAACTATTCGCTTCATCTCCTCGGTCCATACGTCGAGAGAAGCGAAATTGCAGGATCCCGAATGTGCTCTCAGATGCTACTTGAAGCGCACGGAGAGCATCCGCAGTGACTGTAAAAGACTATTAATACCACTGAAGACAGGAAAACAACACATAACACCACAAGCACTAGCTGCTTGGTTAAAGGGGTTATCACATCAGTGTACTCAGAAATCTCTTAGGATTAGGTACGACTAATAAAAATTTCGGCTCATGAAATACGAGCCATTTCCACGAGCTTGGCCTTTAAACGTAATGTCTCAATTCGAGACATAGTGGAGTATGTCTGATGGCACGCCCAGACTACTTTCTCCAGCTTCTATCACCATGACATTGCCTCTCAAATGAGAGAACTGAACCTTGTTGGCTCGTTGTAGCTCCCCAGACAGTGACCACGCCCCATTTATGAAAGCATAACCTTGGGCCCAAGCAGAAATTTGCCATTTTCGCTGGATTCGCCGGGAAACCTTTTAATGGTAACACAATAATCAAGTGCAGAACCACAGTTGGATCCCTCTCGCACGTGTATTAGCAAATTGTGTTTGAATGTGCTAAATAACAGTTAGGAGAAGTTCATCATTTTAGTAGAGCAATCATGCTTCTCTACTGGGTGACACGGGTAAATGTAAGATCCTCAGCATTTGCCTCTTCATCTTACCTATTCTCCTGATGTTAATGTGATCAGGTAATGTATTTGACAGAGAAAGCAAATTTTAAAGTAAATTATGTTTCTCCGATAATACTTGCCTGATGACATCACACAAAAAAACCCATTCCCAACCTTCCCCTCAATGCGAGCATCCTATTATGGGTTTCGTTGAATTGAAAACTGGCTACATACGGGTATAAATGTAGCCACCTAGTGGGTAGAAAGGGAGTTAACTTGTAAGAGTTGCTTCCCTCTGTGTGTGTGTGTGTGTGTGTGTGTGTGTGTGTGTGTGTGTGTGTGTGTGTTCAGAAGTAGCAGAGAGTAATCCTAATGTTAATGTGCTCAGGTGAGTATTATCAGAGAAATAGAATTTACTAAAACAATTGCTATATTTTGGTTGTCTTTAAACTGACTCTGAAATACAAGCTTGCTCCCTTATCATTGATAGTTTGTCATATTTTAGTAAACATTATCTTAATCAAGATGCAGATCTAAAACCTATGCCTGATGAATGTTACTTGAGAAAGCAAATTGTTAATACACCACATCGGTAAAGAAACTATACAATAGGCACTGAATGTGGACAGTTGACTCAATACACATTGCGGTAATTTCACTCGTTGAAAGGTAGATTATGGTTAGTAACAGAATATCCAAGTGCAGAAACTTAAATCCAGCATACAGACTGTTCCCCTCCCCACTTCAAAAAGCAGACAATATAGAGGATTCAGCAGGTAGACAGTTCTCATTTTTACTTCTTACTTTTCACCAAAACATTTTGCAAGATGCATATATATTTTGCCAAATATTTTGTTTCTTGCAACTTGACAATTTGGCAGCCAACAGTGGAAACACTGGTATATTTATTACACTCCCTAATTCAAAACGCCGCACATATACATGTCCTTGGTTTTATCTATCTTTTCGTTCCAGGCTGTAACTTCTTTATTAATATTCCTTGTTTAAAATTATATAATTTTGGTTCCTTGCCGTTGCCTTCATTTAAGTACAGTATTGACAGCTTTGAGTAACATTGCCTCTGTATCTGTAGCATCAGGTGACATTCCAGAAAATATTACATACACTGCAGAGTTACCTGTACAGTTCAGTTACTAGAGCCCTTGCTAACAAGCATTTTGTTCTGTTATAAAGTATCAAGACAACATAGACAGTAGGTAGCAGAAGACATAAACAGTGACTTGACAGCAGACAAAATATTTTGTAGAAGATAATGAAGAGCATTGGCAGAATTTAGTAAACTAAGATTTCCAAGTAATTTATCAAAGAATATTTGTTTTATAACTGATTTTTAATGCTGCATATTAAACAGAAACCAGCAGTTATACTTGTGGGACGGTTATACCTCATTATGTTATGAATTTTTTTTTTAATGTTGTGATTTGAATTTGAGGCCGTAAATCAGGTTTGAGATAGAAAATTAAAGATAAGAATTGAAACTGTTGATGTTAAAAAAAAAAAAAAAAATTCAAATATGCAACAAAAAATTAACACCATCAATTGCCTATTAACTTCTAAGAACTTGTTTTATTCAAATATTTGTTTTAGGACAAGTCAAGGTTTTATTCGGACAATATGTACACATTCTGCAAGATGAAGGCCAAGTTAAGTAACTCAGCACCAACAGAAGTCCTGGGCTCTATACGGAGGAGAGTGGCTAGACATGTGAGAACTCTTTTGTCTACCATACTTTTCGTGCAAGATTTATATTAGATTGTTCATGAGTATCACGTTTTAAGACACTATAATTTCCTAGATAACAGAGGTCATTCTGTTATAGTGCCGCTCATTCTGCAGTGAAACGTTGGTCTTATAAAATTGGTGGTCTCTCTTCACAGGGACAAAATGGTATAAATATACCTTTTGGGTATCAAGCAAGGTGACCTCGGGGAGGTGGTAAGAGAGGGGCCTTGCAGGAGGAGGAACACTGTATAATCTATCCCTAAAATCAGTTTTTGTTTATTTTTCTTAGATATTTCTCATTGTTGAATTATCGCTACTCTCTCCCCCCCCCTCCCTCTCTCTCTCTCTCTCCATACACAGTTGACTAAATAATGAATACATTGATTTTGGTAAATTGTAGGGTATAGATTAATACAAGTCCAAAATGAACAATACAAAAGTGCAGGGGTGGATTCGGGACTTTTCGTATGAGGTTTGATTTTGTGATGGGGGTAGTTTGTTTAGATTTAAAATAACCATCTTTCTGTTTTTCTCAATGAAAAAATGTAGTATTTTAACCGAAAACAGAGTTTTACTGAAATGCCTGAATCCTTTCCCAGATTCTCTCCAGAAAATGTCAGTTCATATAATAATATAAATCTGGGAATTTCAAACTAGGGACTCATTTGTGGTCAAATACTCAAACTCTGCTGACAAAACCGACCTTGGCCACAATGTAAAATTGTCTAAGCATGTACTGTTCCAATAGATTGATACTGCAATACTAAATACTATACAATAAAATTAAGAAACGGAATTATGTATCATTTTGTTTTTAAATAATGATATAGTTGTATGATCTCTGCATAATAGTCTAACAGCTGTCGTCTTGCAGAAAGTACATATACGGTATATACGGTACATGTGACCCAGTACATTAGTCTTGGGAAAATCAATATTGTCGGTTAAGCATGAATCATGTCACGTGACCTAGCGCGTGAGAATTTGTACTTTTGACCTAGATTTCGCAATCCCAGAGGGATGATTCATTTTTGTTAAGCAGAAATTAGAGTTTAAGATCACAATTCTGATGTGTTTGTTTGAGACGTAGAATAAATGGGGTTTTATTCGATTTACGCAGCCAGAAGCTATATAAACAGATGTATTAGAGCGTTTGTCATTCTAGCATAGTTCATCAGCCTGAGAGGTCATAAACGAGATTGGTTCATTTTGTGTGGATATTCTGCTTCAGTGATATTATTATTATTATTATTATACAGTACATTCTAGATTCAGTACTGCTACTTCAACTTTAAGAATTATACAGCTCTGTGAAATTATCGGAAACATTTCTAGAACTTGTGTGATATTCCATATTCACAAGGATTACTTGAAATTAATAACACTTGGATATAACTGATTCTTGTTAATACACCAGCACTTTGGAGGTTTCATTCGGAACCTACTTCATTCGGAATATTTGGATTAACTTCCGGATCAGTGAACTTTAGAACAATTTAGGACTTTTAAGGATATTCTATACTGTAAGTTATTTTTAATTCTTTCGCTTTGATTGTTCGTTGAAATATTTTAATATTTTAGGAAATTAAATATTTGTATTTTAAATCTTGAAAGTTTGTTTGAGTCTTTTCTTTTGTTACATTACCCCTAGTCGTAACAATATATATATATATATATATATATATATATATATATATATATATATATATATATATATATATATTACATATGTCATGTGATGTCTTGTGCTATATTACTAGTTTAAGTCAGGTGATATCTTAGTCGATGCGATATCTTAAGTCTTGTATGTTGTATATGTACATCTAACAATTCATCATAAATTTCAAATATACAGCTGTGCATTCCTCAAAATTGTTTTTATTTTTTATTTGTACAGGGCAGTAAAACATTATGTAAATTAAAATGCTAATAAACTTTTTGTATACTTGTGATATAGATGTTCTTACAAGAGTGTCAGTTCATTGGATGTGAAATTTATCAAGCTAGTTAAATAATGGAAACACATTTATGTACAGGATTTAATGGCACATCAGCACAATCATGGTCATATAATGCCAAATTTAGGTCTAAAAAGAAAGGCAGGCAAATAAAGATAAAGGCAATTGGAATAAAATCTTTAAAATACAATGTCAGATTTTTTACATAAACATCACTCTTTTAAACAGTTCGAGACCTTCTAAGCTGGAACATCGTCTCATCTCCTGGGGAAAAGGGTTGCCTCCATTAGTTGTCTCATACCATATAAATACAGTGTCAGACCCAGATCTGCCGGTGCATTATGTGACAGCAGATCTGGGTCTGTGCAATTTGTGTTTGGACTTGACATATAGGCGAGCATATACAGTATCACTGTGAAGTCACTCACAGCCATGGGATTTTCATTGTGTTAATGGTTCCTACAAACAAAACATTTAAAAGACAAAAAAAAAAAAAAAAAATACAATATCCATTGGGGGGGGGGGGGACAATAGGTCCTGGATCCTTTTTCCTTATCAATCAATTGTACTACAGTATCCAACTGGGTAGATAATAGGACCCGCTTTTCTTATTGCTCAGTTGTAATGCAGTATCCATCTGGGGAGACAATACAACCCTCTTTCCTTCTCGATTAAGTGTAGTTCAGTATCCATCTGGGGAGAAAATACAACCCTTTTTCCTTCTTGATTAAATGTAGTTCAGTAGTCGTCTGGAGAGACAATACAACCCTTTTTCCTTCTCAATTAAGTGTAGTTCAGTATCCGTCTGGGGAGACAATACAACCCTTTTTCCTTTTTGATCAATTGTACTACAGTATCCATCTGTGGAGACATTAAGGCCATCTTTCTTTATCAATCTATTGAAGTACAGTATCCGTCTGTGGAGACAATAGAACCTTCTTTCTTTATCAATCAAGTGTAGTTCAGTATCCAGCTGGGTAGACAATAGGGCCATCTTTCCTTATTGATCTATTGTTGTACAGTATCCATCTGGGGGGACAATAGAACCCTCTTTCTTTATCAATCTATTGTAGTACAGTATCCATCTGTGGAGACAATAGAACCCTCTTTCTTTATCAATCTATTGTTGTACACTATCCATCTGGGAAGACATTAGGTCATCTTTCTTTATCAATCTATTGAAGTACAGTATCCATCTGGGGGGGGGGACAATAGAACCCTCTTTCTTTATCAATCTATTGTTGTACAGTATCCATCTGGGGAGACAATAGGACCATCTTCCCTTATCAATCAATTGTAGTTTAGTATCCATCTCGTTAGACAATAGGTCCCTCTTTCCTTATCAATCAATTCTAGTAGTGACAAAAGGGTGAATTGTTTTGCAAAGTAAGAAAATGTATACTCATGAAAATAAATTCATAGTAATTGCAAATACTTTTAAAACTCATTGGCAGTACTGTGTGACATTGCTGATGTTATGTAACATTGTTTGCTGTTATGTGAGACTGCTAGATGTTATATGACACTGTTAGATGTTATGTAACACTGTTAGATAGTATGTAACACAGCTAGATGTTATGTGATGCTGCTAGATGTTATATGACAATGCTAGATGTTATATGACATTGCTAGATGTTATGTGACCCTGTTAAATATTATGTAACACTGTTAGATATTATGTCGCAGTGGAACATATTGTAATATGGAGCTATGAAGCAAATTTAGTCCGTATACAAACAACTGGGCAGTATCTGAATGTTCATAATGTATCTATGTAACCATTGCTCTGATTGGATGCATGCAAAAACGTTTTCATTTATGACATCATGTTTGTCAATACATCATACACCAAGCTTTGAATAGATAAGGAAAAGCCTAGCAACAGGCAACAACAAAGCAACAGTGGTCAATGTTAATTTAATTTTTAAAGGAAACAAATGAGATCACTGTATTATATTAAAAGTTCATTAAAGTTATTTTAAACAATAATTCACAGCAATAGAACATACATTTTGATAGCAATCTGTTTTTAAATAAATAAAATTATTTCTCTTTTATTAAAAGAGTATCCAAGGGGAGTAAACCTTGCTGGAATAAATGTATATCAAATTTCTTACTAAAAAACCCCACAAAACACACACACACAGTATGGTGTAAAGGTCCAAAATAGTCTTATTCAGTCTGTGAGTCTAGGCTATTTATAGTCTGATTTTGTTTGGTTGTGGGTTTTATTATACAGAAATGCATGCAGACTATTTTTGTGCCAAGACAATTGGAGTAAAGTGTCTTGGCCACGGACACACCACCGTAGCCAATATGGACTGATCTGACCATAGGATTTGAACCCACACTGTTCTGGTCACGAGTCTGGCATAGTAACCACTGAGCCAACACAGCTTCCACATACATGGTAACTACTGCACCACCACAGCTTCCACATATATGGTAACCACTGAGCCACCACAGTTTCCACACACAACTGGACTTTGTGGACTTTATGTTATTCATAGTTCCAATAAATAATTTTGTATACAATTTTTGAAGGACAGTGGTCGCTACCAGATAATGTGTAACTGTTGAGAAAACAAACTGCATCGGATGTTTCCACCAATTTCACAAAATAATACATTATATGACTCGATGAAACTTAAACAGAAACATGAATCTGACATATGTCTTTCATTAACTTTGAGGCCTGGACATTAGATAACACAGCTTAAGTAAACATGAGCCTGATATTTGCCTTTGATTAACTTTGAGGCCCAGATATTGAGCAGCACAGTTTAAGTAAACATGAGCCTGATATTTGCCTTTGATTAACTTTGAGGCCCAGATGTTGACTAGCACAGTTTAAGTAAACATGAGCCTGATATTTGTCTTTGATTAACTTTGAGGCCCAGATATTGAATAGCAGTTTAAGTAAACATGTGCCTGATATTTTTCTTTGATTAACTTTGAGGCCCAGATATTGAATAGCACAGTTTAAGTAAACATGAGCCTGATATTTGCCTTTGATTAACTTTGAGGCCCAGATATTGAACAGCACAGTTTAAGTAAACATGAGCCTGATATTTGCCTTTGATTAATTTTGAGGCCCAGATATTGAACAGCACAGTTTAAGTAAACATGAGCCTGATATTTGCCTTTGATTAACTTTGAGGCCCAGATGTTGAATAGCACAGTTTAAGTAAACATGAGCCTGATATTTTCCTTTGATTAACTTTGAGGCCCAGATATTGAATAGCACAGTTTAAGTAAACATGTGCCTGATATTTGTCTTTGATTAGGTTTGAGGCCCAGATATTGAATAGCACAGCTTAAGTAAACATGAGCCTTATATTTGCCTTTGATTAACCTTGAGGCCCAGATATTGAATAGCACAGTAAAAGTAAACATGTGCCTGCTATTTGTCTTTGATTAACTCTAAGGCCTGGATACTGGATAACACAACATAAGTAAACATGTGCCTGCTATTTGTCTTTGATTAACTCTAAGGCCCAGATACTGGATAACACAGCTTAAGTAAACATGAGCCTGATATCAGATGTTGATTAGCTTTCAGACCCATGTACTGGATAGCACAGCATAAATAGACATGTAAATTCATTTATTGTGTATAGTTATCAAATTTCAAGGTTTTGTAGAAATTGATATTTGTGTTGGCACTTAAGTTTATCTAAATGCTTCTGATATGGAAGGTGTCCTGTTCTTTTCACAGATTGGATTATTGTCCATTGGGTCTTGAAAGTCAAGGTTTATAGCAAACATGAAATCCATGAAATATTGCATCCCACAAATAACAGTAAATTCACAGTACCGTATTTTGGTGTGTATAACGCGCACCCCGATTTTCGACCCAAAATGAGTGAAAAAAACGTAGTTCTGCCATATAACGCGCATGTGATATAATACATTTTAAAATCGTGACTACCGGTATTTCGCTTGGTTATCATAGTGCAACAACAGTCGGTCATTTTGGATAGTGAATGAAAATGTGGCAATATTGAAATTGTATCTTTCCGATTTTATGGTTGGCCCTTAAAAGGGCCCTTTAAAGGTTCGTCTAGTTGATAAAGTTCAATCTATTGCATCAAATCCCTTTTTTTTTTTCTTGTATATAACGCGCACCCCCACCTTAAGATAATAAAATTAGGTGAAAAAACTGCGCGTTATACACACCAAAATACGGTACATTGATTTTGGTTTTGCTGGTAGGTGGTTTACTCTGGGTTCTATTGTTACCACAACCTCAGAGGTCATCTCATGCCAGCATCTGAGCCTTTGACACAGCATAGTGTAAGTTATAGCCATTGACACAGCATAGTGTAAATTGTAGCCATTGACACTAGATAGTGTAAGTTGTAGCCATTGACACTAGATAGTGTAAGTTGCAGCCATTGACACCACAGAGTAGCCGTAGACAACACATAGTGTAGGCTGTAGACACTGACACTACATACTGTAAGTGTAATAGTGGAAGTTGTAGCCATTGACAACACATTGTGTAAGGTGTAGCCATTGACTTGGTGTCAGCAGTAAGCATTGTCAATACATAGTGTAAGTTGTAGTGAATAATACTACGTAGTATAAGTTGTAGCCATTGGTGTACATAGTGTAAACTGTAAGCAAAAACATAGTGTCAGCTGTAGGTACTGTCACTACATACTGTAAGTTGTAATAGTGTAAGTTGTAAGCATGACACTATATAGTGTACGTTGTTGCCGTTGACACTACATAGTGTAACTTGTAGCCATTGTCACTGTATAGTGTAAGTTGTACAGACGTGTTGCTCATTTAACATAAACAGACAAAATTACTTACTGCACATTCTGTCAGAATCGGCAGAAAAGAAAACAAGTTTATACGATGACGGGATACCTCGAGTTGTCAGGTCAAGATGTATTCAAGGAGTCTTTCTCAACCTCCAACTTCGAACAAAACACAAATGAGGGTTTTTATGTATTGCATATCCCCTCTTTAATACTTTCCAAATATTTGTATATGTGAATGGGATTAAAAATAAGTTGGGATTTTTAAAAATTCTATTCTGTACATTTGAGAATATCGATGCACGAACAGTCAAGATATCTGATACAGAAATACAGATAAATCATTTGTATTGAATTCCAGATCAACCATGTAATAATAAATGTGTACTGTATATACTTGCTTATAAGATATATCCAACCCCGAAAAACACAGACCCTGATCTGCTGTTGTATAATATGCCCGTATATCAGGGTCTATATTATTTATTCTACTAATTAGTCGTAAAAAAACTGCATGGACAAAGATCTGCCGGCGCATTATGTGACGGCAGATCTGAGTCTATGCAGCTTGCGGTTGGATCTAACTTATAAGCAAGTGTTTATGGCATGTAATAAAGTAAATAAAATTGGCACTTTTGTGACTGATAAATACCTTCATGCACTGATATAATTGATAGTCAGCATCTTCATTTTAGCCCTTTTATCATGAAGTCCAGAGGTCACAATTTCCTAGTTACATTTGCTTCAATTATTATTAGAAAATAACCTCTCTCTATTTTACTTGCTTACATTATCTTATGAATGTCAGTAAGGATTAGGGATGGTGTTGTTTGTTACTGAGCATAGGGTTTGGACTGACAGTAAGGATTAGCGATAGTGCTATTTGCTACTGAGCATAAGATTTTAGGCTGACAGTAAGGATTAGGGATGGTGCTATTTGCTACTGAGCATAAGAGTTTAGGCTGACAGTAAGGATTAGGGATGGTGCTATTTGCTACTGAGCATAAGAGTTTAGGCTGACAGTTAGGACTAGGGATGGTGCTATTTGCTACTGAGCATAAGGGTTTATTCTGACAGTAAGGATTAGGGATGGTGCTATTTGCTACTGAGCATAAGGGTTTAGCATGACAGTAAGGATTAGGGATGGTGCTATTTGCTACTGAGCATAAGAGTTTAGGCTGACAGTAAGGATTAGGGATGGTGCTATTTGCTACTGAGCATAAGAGTTTAGGCTGACAGTAAGGTTTAGGGATGGTGATATTTGCTACTGAGCATGGTTTGAACTGACAGTAAGGATTAGGGATGGTACTATTTGCTACTGAGCATAAGGGTTTAGGCTGACAGTAAGGTTTAGGGATGGTGATATTTGCTACTGAGCATGGTTTGAACTGACAATAAGGATTAGGGATGATGCTATTTGCTACTGAGCATATGGGTTTAGGCTGACAGTAAGGATTAGGGATGGTACTATTTTCTACTGAGCATGGTTTGGACTGACAGTACGGATTAGAGATGGTGTTATAATGTTACTAAGAAATAAGAATTTCTTTTTTAGAGTTTCCAGATGCTTTATATTCACATCTTCTTTAGGAAACACACTATTTCAATCTTTAATTTTTATAAGTTAAATGATTGTTCAAGGTTTCGTGCCTAAATTGTCATGTAGCTTTTAACCTATACATACTGCACTTTTAATATGAAATCTTAAACTATTATTATTATCTCCCTTGAAGTATTGTCTGCTTTCTTTTGTCTCATGGGTCATTCTTCTGTAATAGGAAATTTACCTGAAAGAAGATTATATTTGTGAAAACTGTTTAAGTGAACCATGTGAGAAAAGTAACTTTCGTATCAATATAAGTATGAAATGCTGACCCATATGAAATGCATACAGTTCAAGGAAACTGATTTAAATGGATGACATTTGCATTCGTGCATTTTCATGGATATACAATTTAGTGGATTTGCAGAAAATAACATCTTTGTCAGTGCCTTAAATTGTGACTGCATCAAAAGGGGGTCCTGTTGTCATCCAGGTGGATCATTGTTCATTTGGTCAGTAAAACAGTGGCTATGCCTCTGATTGAGAATGGGATTCTAGTGTCTTCACAGGTTGATAATTGTTCATCAGATCTTTAAATTAGTGATTATGCCTGTGATTGGGAAGGGAATACTATTGTCTTCAAGTAGATCATTGTTCATTCGATTTTTAAATTAGTGGATACACCTCTGATTAGAAAGCAGATCCTATTGCCTTCCTAGATCATTGTTCATTGGGTTTTTTAATTTGTGACAAGTCTCTGATTGGAAGGGAATCCTTTTGTCTGCACAGATGGATTATTGCTCATCAGGTCTTTAATAAGCAGAATATGTTTCTGATCGGAAAGGTGATTATGTGTCTTAACAGGTGGATCATCGTCCATTAGGTCTTTAAATTAGTGTTTATGTCTCTAATTAGAAAAAGGATCCTTTACAAGTGGGTTAATGTTCATTGAGTTTTAAATTTTGTGAATATGTCTCAGACTGGAAAGGGATACTATTGTCTTCCAAGGTGGATCATTGTTCGTTGGGTTTTTTAATTTGTGAATATGCCTGTTACAGCTCTAGGTCTTAAAAATTTGGAACAGAAAGAAAGTGAAACCTACAATGTAAGTAAAATCAACAAGCATTTTATTTTCAGACAATTAAACTGAAAATTCAAAAGACACTTACAATTTGTGAGTTAAATTCCAAATAATCCTGAATGTCCTAATCACAAGTCCAATATAATAGAATGTTCCGAATGAATTCCAATGGCCTTGAATGTCCTGATTATACCACAAAGATGTAATCTAGAATGTATTTGAATCAGTTCACATAAATCCCAAAATATTGTATTAATCCAAAAGTCAATAAGCTCCTTTATATTTCCATTGAATATCGTAAATAAATACTCCTCTCAAATTATATCTGATTTCAGCAACACAACTAAAATAGATTCCTTACAGACTGATCTTTTAGAACTGAAATTCTAGAATAGGAATGAATTTGTTTACCAAAATCTGTATATAAATACACATGCCTACACGACCTATGTCACATCACAATATTAATAGTTTCAATGGAAAAATACTAGCCTACCTGACATATGTCACAAAAGTCTAATTGTGAAATGCCTATGAAAATACTGGCCTACCTTATACATGTCACAACTTACAAGCATGGACACAAGTTAAGTATGTATTTTCAAATAACCAACCAACTTACAATTATAGACAAAAGTTAAGTATATAAACATCGTACATAACAATGTCTCTGATTTTGAAGGGGACCCTATTGTCTTCACAGGTTGATCATTGTTCATTGGGTGTTAAAATTTGTAGATATGTCTCTGATTGGGAGGAATCCCATTGTCTTCACAGGCTGATCATTGTTCTTGGGTTTTTTATGTTTGTGGTTTGCGGCAGCAAACACAGATTCAATGAAAATTGGTACAGCATGAATATTAGTGAGCTGACAGTATATCAAGATCCAATTTATTGATTTGTCCAATTGTATTGATTGGGGATGGATTTTGAGGACAAGAAGCTTTTTTCAAACTAAATAGAAAAAAAATATAGTCATATTATAGTCTTACTACCCACAAGAAGAGTAGCAATTTAAGCATTTTTTAGCCCTTCATCTTTGACATCAAGATTTCAGCCCTGTATTGAGGATTATAATACTTTGTTTTTCTTTATGGTTTGTATATCGGTTATGTTTTTTCTCATTTCAGACAGCGGCCACACAGCAGCAACCAGCTCAAGGAAGTTGAACCAATTCTTTCTTATGACAGCCAACTTAATAGACAAGTTGAAGACTTCAATATGCTTTATCTGTTTTACTCTGAAAGATTTATTAATTTTGCTAGGAAATTCCTTGCTGGGTTACAAACATATTGTTTGAAGGTTGGAGAACAAAATAGTCTGCCAGTTTACGTGTACGCATCTCTTGTGTTACAGTCACTCAGCAACAAATTTGTTGGGAAGAAAATAGCTTTACACACTGCACTCTTTACATGAATAGAAATGTGTTACAGGTTTCCTTTTTACATGTGATACCAGATGACAAGACATAGGTATAACTATTTATGGGACTTGGGACTTCAGCAGCAGCAGTATCAACAGTGTAAACGTTTAAGACAAAGTTTCAGAAAAATTCATCTAATACCGTAAACATGTAGAAATGTGTATCCTTTATAACCTCAAACATAGAAAATTATTGGAAAATATAATTTCATTTTTCCTTCTGAAATTCGAAGTTCTGCTATTTCCTAAAATCAGAATGTTTTAAATTTTGAACATTATAATTTTGTCAGTTTAAAAATCAGCAATATTATACCATAAATATTAAATTATCTAAGATAGGTCTCATATGTTGAATGTGACTATGCTGACACCAGTAAAGGATTGAAGTTAATGAGAATAGGGAGTACTGCACAATGTACAATGCAACAACATAATGGTCTTGATAAAACTAATGGATATTTCTCACTTAAACTACATTATTTACCTTAAAAACAGTTTATCATTATCATTCTATGAAAACATCTTAATCAGAAAAAGAACCACACAGGTTGTTGTATGGTTTCAGGTCTTCATTATGCCCTGGATCCTACTCAAGTTGACCATTTCTGTACTCAGTTATGAGACAGTCGCAGTCAAATTCATTCATTGATAATGATAATTTCATTTCTTAAATTTACAAGGCATGAAATAGACACCAATTCCCCATTTGTTTAATATTATCCTAACACTAAAGCTATTGAAATATGAATATTAAAGTGATTTGATCCACATTTTTTGGTACTGGACAGCATGACCTGCATTTGGTTCATTGTCCTGATCATTATTTAATTTTACCAGAAAGCATGGTATACTTGTTTTCTTTCCAAACGGTTTCTATGCAAAAAATAAACACCTTTGAGCAGTGTAATGATAGAGTTTACACTTCAGCAAAGAACACCAGGATCAGAATCGGCTTTCAAAAAAATCTTTGTTAATTTGTTGCTTGTTTATAGTGATAGAAATAGGTTTGCTTGAGAATATGACTGTAGTAAGCCGATAGATAAACCGAAGTCTTTAACTTACTACTCAAGCTATTAAGAACATTTATTTATTTATTGATTTGGAAATTATCAGGTGAAAATAAAAATAAAAAACATGGATATATACTTTTTCTATGCTGGGATTTTTTGGTTATCTCACTGCTGTCATTTCAGGTACAATTTTAGACATCCAAATGTTTCAAAAAAAGCAAATTATGAAACAAACAATGAAAAATAATATTTGGCAGTGTTTTTATTTGTACAGGTTTTAACCATATATATCATAGGTCTGTTTGCAGGTGAGGCATCATGTTCCATGAAACGAGTCATTTATGTTTGTGTATAATTATTTAGCCAATTTGATCTGTATCTCTAGGATTAGGAATATGAATGTGACAAACCTATGAAATAGGTCTCTTTGTTGAGCGATTTTATTTGTGGACACCTAGCCTTTCCCAGCATATATGGGTGGTTAGAGCTTTAGAGATGTCCCCTCATAAATTATCCAAATACCAAAATGGCTTTAATATTTAAATTTTGATGATAAATTTTAAAAGAAAATTTCGAATAAGGTTCTTCTGATTTTCAATTGTTTTCCTAAGTGTCGAGTTTTCCAGAGCATAGGGTTTCCAGACCAGTACCCTTTAGGTATATCCTGTTGGGCGGGTTTCCTTACCCTTCTCCCATATATTATTTGCAAATCTTTGTTGTTTAAGTTTTGAAATCATGAAATTTATCTGAGTTGTAATAGTTACCTTTTCTTAAAAAAAATTTCCCTTGTTTTTTTGTTTTGTGCATGCATGCTTTAATGCGTGCATTTTCTTTCTCGAATAATACTTGCCTGTTTACCACATAGATATATATTTTTTGTTTTCCATAGATATATATTTTTTGTTTCTTTCATCATTTTTTTCATTGTTATATTTTTTGTTTATATATATATATATATATATATATATATATATATATATATATATATATATATATATATATTCTTTTTTCATAAATATTTGTATATTTTTTCAGTGTACATGATTATTACAGTTCATTTCCTGAATATACTGTGTTGATACATAGTGATCCCTGCGTCCAATGATTGTGACTTTTCTGGATATATCAGCATTCTCTCCAGTAGTTCTAACTCTTCCTGATCCAGCTCTATTATTTTCCCAGAAGGTTGTGGTATTTGCATTTTCCTAGGTGTATCATAGTTGATTATCTTGCTTACTATTTGCGGAGGGGTGGGCTCCTCCACCATAGTATCTTGTCCTTGTGGCGATGCTGGCGTTTCTTTGCCTTTTAGCTGCTTGATCTGACGTCTCTTTGTATGTATTGTCTGAGCTTTGCTAGTCTAATCCTGTTTCTGTTGGTTTCAGCTTACTTCTCTTATTCTTTTCTTGTCTCTCACTTGTAATTCTTTTCTGTCAGGAGGTGTTGTTCAAGTACTTATCTCCATCGGTTCCGTTTCTGAGTTTGCTGGAGCGATATGTTCTGCATTCGTCTCCATCAGTATTGTTGTTGTTGTTGCTGTTTCTTCAGGCACTGTACCAGTAGTACATTTCCTAGGGTTCTGCCCTTTTTGTCCACACTTGTTACATTTCCTCTCATAGATGCAGCCCTTATACCATGATTTCACAGAAAATCCATGTATGTAGAAGAATAGATTGATCTTCGTAGCTTGGTCCTTCTCTACTGGTATTATTCTTTCCCCTGTTTTTACTGTAGTGTAGTCCGTGTATGTAGCCATTCTAGATTGTTGAATCTCTATGTTGTAATTCTGTTGGATTATTTCTGATGTTGCTTCTAACATAATCTCTATAAGGATCTCCGTGGTCCTCCTACTTAACTGAGATATTTCTTTCAATATCCGGTGCGTCAATTACCTGTATTATTTTGTCATTTATTCTTAAAATGACTTTTGGCAACAATGGATTCTCTCCCTTGGGATGTAGAAGAATTATTCCTTGGTTATACCTAGTAAAGGCGCCCAGTTGTTCCACATCTATTTGCTTTCCTGGGAGTGCATTTAGAATCTCTCCACGGGTGGGTCTTTCGTTTGCTGGCAAAGCAGTAAGGTCAAACCCCAGTGTGCCAGCTCTCTAGCTGGCCATGAGGAGCTTGCCTTTCTCTGTGTTTCTCGCCGAGGTGTCAAAAATTGCTCCAGTGCTGGAATTTTAAAGGTATTTTGGTTAATAATAATAAAGGTAATATTCCACTATAAATGTTCAAAATACAGTTTCACTAAACGTTTCACTAAAGAAGTATAACTAGTCACATGTTTTTGATTCTCCCTTACATTTTCAGTGGCTGTTCAAAGTAGACTTCGTATGTGCCATGGTCGTTTTTTTTTCTTGTTGAGGGAGGTATCCTGATTTAGTATGACTGAGTACATGTATCTTGATTAAACTTGCTAGACATATTAATCTCATTCTAGACATATCTCATTCTAGACATATTAATCTCATTCTAGACATATCAATCTCATTCTAAGGCAGCCGCAGTAGCTCAATGGACCCTGCTTTGTAAGTCCCATAATTTAGAATTTTGTGTATGCTAATTGCATACTTGTGAATTTATCAAGCCAAAATTATCCAAAACATAAGCATTTGAATTATTGTTTTGTTTGAATGTAAATGTTAACATATCAATGTACTGAATTAGGGTTATCAAATATTGTTGAATTACATAAAATACATATACAAACCAGTTCACAGATGTGCGCCGTCCCAAATTCAGCTCATTTTTTGGGAGTTGACCTTGTGCCCTCACAAGGGATTGAGACCTTGGTGCTTCAAATTTCTGAATCAGTTCCAATCATGATGTCATTGATGTACAACAAGAAAAGCATTGGACCAAATAGTGTGCCCTGGGGTACTCCGGTAGCTACCTTAGACCAACCACATATGGAACCATTTACTACCACACATTGTTCTCTGAAGCATAAGAAAGTCTATCAAGCGCCGAGTTTTGCCTGCAATAATTTACTCCTTAACAATTCATGGAGGAGAGTGTCGAAGGCTTTAAAAAAGTCTATGATAAGCATATCTACTTGATTACACGAAGTCGTATATAAATGATTAACCCAGTCATCAATATACAACAAAGTTGTGTTTCACAGCTGTGAAGTTTTCTGAATGCATGTTGTTTATCATATATAATAGAAAATTGTCTAAATGGTCCATAATGTTAGGACAGTATGATCAAATTATTTTACAGAGAAAACTGGCATGTGAAACTAAATGGTAATTACATAATCGTATCTATATTCGGAGATAGAGAACTTGTATTGATTGTTTTATGACAGTTATTTCATTACAACGCATTGTACAATGATTATGTTACCATGCAGATCCAACCACGCCATCATGTGTGAAATCTCACTCATTGCATTGTTGTTTAATTGTGGAGCCTATGTGTGGGAAGCGAGACATAGTCACTTTCCCAACTGGTACGTCATCGTCATTATCATCAGCAGCTGGAAAAGGTTTTTCATTTGCACATATTTCCTAATATATTGGCATGCAATTCCAAAACTCAGTGATATATTCTCATCAGATTTGGCATGAATCATCATGAAGGAAAGGCAATTAATTCTCTTATATGCTCATGCTCCCCTTAGACCTTAGGGTCAAGGTCACAGTCATAGCAAATGTATGTAAAGGTTTGGTTTAAAGTTTTTTTTCCATTACCTTTTTTCCCTAATCTCCTTGATGGATTGTCTTCATACCTGGGATGAATCTTTATGAACAAAATTAATTTGTTGGGTGACATGCACGCTTGCCCTTTGACCTTGAGACCAAGGTAACAGACATCGAAAAATTGCCTAAAGGGTTCGGTTAACATTTTTGTATTTGCTTATATTTCCAACACCCCTTGATGCATTTTCTTTATACATTGGATAAATCATTATAAAACTATAAAAATTCGGTATGTGGCATGCTCTCTCAAACTTTTGACCTTGGGGTCAAGTTGATGCGTTTTACAGTAATGCCTTGATCGAGGCTCAACATGCAGGCCCTGGCCATCTTGTGATTTTTAAATAAAGCAAGCCTTCAAATGAACTATCCTGTCATTCTTTCCATGTAGTCTTAGCTAATCAATAGATACAACGTATCTTTATAAGTGCATCTGAATTAAGATTATGCAGACGGTAGTGTGAGAATGAGAATAAACATTTCAAGCTAGAGCCTAAAACGCACATGCTAGGCACCATCTACATGTATATACTTTTTTTCAATATACATAGCACATTTATAGAGAATCGGCATTTCAAGCTAAGCCCAGAGCACAAGCTATGCTCCAATCTATACGGATATACCTTTTTTCAATGATGCCTAACTATACATAGCACATTTATAGAGAGCTAGGGTTGATTACGAAACATCTTAATCAACCAGGTAGGCTACAATCTGCACGCAGATACGTGATGTTTTTGTTTTTGTTTTTGCTTTTTGCTTTTTTGTGGGTTTTTTTTTAATTTGATTTTTAATTTTGTTTGTTTTTGTTTGCTTTTTGTTTTTTAGGCATTATTTTTGTTTAAGAAAAAAATAGAAGTATAAATAAGATGAAAACTGTTTGAAGAGAATACTTAGAATCATAAATATCTTGATGAGACTTAAAGCTTTCAAGCATTCAGCGTTTGTGTTTAGAAAATATATATTCTTGGACATATAGCAAATATAGTATTGTCGGACATTATATAGATTGTTATGTTGTAATTCACTTATGTATGCCTTTGTCTTGTTTTCACCTTTCTTCCATCAGAGGAGTATGAGAGATTTACTTTGCAGGGTTGTTAAATCTCGATCCTAGAACTAGCAAATACAGCTTTCGGACGAATTCGTATACTCTTTTGCCTACTTGAAAACCAAGGCCTTATCATGTCAATTACACAAACCTGGTCTGAATGAGCTCATTTGCTCGCACAGAACGATTGGTCGCTTAGGGATTGATTGGGAAGGATATCTTGTATCGGATAGCACAGTTTTCAGCTGTTTGAGTGTAGACTTCCTAAAAGGAATCACTGAATAAAAGCATTGCAAACGAATTATTCCTTTCTAATATATATATATATATATATATATATATATATATATACATATATATATATATATATATATATATATATATATATATATATATATATATATATATATATATATATATATATATATATATATAAAGACAGAGAGGGATACTAACTTTGAGGGTGCAGGTCTCTTTCGTTTGTTGCTGTCATTCTTCTTTCAAAATCATAAAGATGTAATCCGTTTTTGATTGATAAGTATGGAAGGTATATTAGTATCCTGAGCTACTTTAAAGTCATTCTCAACATCAAAAGTTTAACTCTGTATACACATCTCTTGTTATTAAACAGCTTGATTTGCATGTTCTCTGTCCCGATCAGAAAAGGTGTAAGTAGTTATACATACACCGCTCCTTCGATAACTCGCGCCCGAATAACTCGCGAACCCGCTTATAACGCGGGTCAGGCGTACATTGAATTTTTCAAAATATAAAATACAACAAAAAAATTGGTTTTTTTTTTTTTTAACGTGAAAAAAATCGTGATCAAAGTTAGTAAATGAAACCTTGTAATATCGCTCGTTTTATCGTCGAAAACAGTGATTAGTAAACGGAAATTGGAATCAACATCATCATATTTCCATTTTTTAATAAGAAGTCATATATTTTGTTAAATTTTCTATCCAAACAACATTGTCATTACACTGTAAATACCAATATTCGACGAAATTTCAATCAGTGATAATGTCACTAAAGCCTACTGGTGGTAGCACTTAAAAAAATAAATACCAATTAAATAAGTGCTGTCAAGTGAAATTTTTGTTTTAGTTCGATCTTTGTAATTAGCAAAGGATTATCTAAATATTAACGTTCTTAGTATTTGATCAATTGTTTAGTCAATGCAATTTGCTAGCCACACCCTTTTAATAATTTAAATTAAATTATGATTATACTGAGGTGTGAATACCTACATAATTAATTGGTAATTATTTCTTTCACGTAAGGCAAAAAAAAAAAAAAAATTGGGTGTGTTTCCTATTGCACTGGTTTTAAAACTAAGGTAGGCAAGTATTTTTTTTTTAACATTATATATAAATCAAATAATATTTCAAGCTCTTCAAAGAAATTAGAAACACAGTTCATTCCCTGGCTTTACGATAAACACTGCTTCAAATGTCATAAGAGGTGTACATTTATCTTACTTGCTAGAAGTAATAATGATCGCTTGACATATGCACAATTTAACTCCAAGCAGCAAGCACAAGGACATAAGAAAATATCATAAAAAGAATTGTTATTTTTTCACACCGAATTTCCAACTATGTACTAATTCCTCGAGTACTAATGGTGTTAAACTGTGTCAACAATAGCACGTGTTTGGGTAATACACAACTTTTAATGAAATTCTGACGCAATAGGGTCTCCTGTGAACATCATCAACGCCCTGGCTTTGGTATGTTTTCTGCACATAGGTTGTCGATTTCAGGATTCTACATGGAACGCGTGTCATTTACTTTATGTCGGGCAATTGGTCTGTAAAACTAATTATATAGCCAAGCAATTAATGGCGTAACCTTGATGAGTCCCGCACGTGAAAAATTAATTGCGATAATGGTTTTGAAGTAACAGCTAAAATGAGCATTTATTTAAAGTCTGAGAAGATCTCTATCGCTCTCTCTCTCTCGTTAACGATCTGAAATTCCTTTTTTATTTCATTCGACACAGATAATAATTTTTTATTTCATTTGACACTGATGTTTCTCTAGATCGAGATAACATTTCTCAAGGCGTCATTTCTTTCAACAAAAATATCCTGCATCCAGTTCTTTCTGTTTTTCTAAAATTTCCATTAAAATTTCCATTGTAACTTTAAATGAAGATAGTTTCCTGATAAATTTCAAATAAACAACTTGAAAATGAAATTCCTCTACTTTTTTATTTCTACCGATTTTCACGTTGATTTTCCTTGTATGAGGACTGTCTTCTATAACTGTAGACAATAGTGAGGATTCTTGCAAAATATTCGTGTTCACACGGCATTTCCTCTATGTTGCGCCTGAGCACATCAATACCTTTCACATCGATTATTTTAATCGGTCTTTCCTCTTCTCACTTATTTTTCTTTTTAATTTATTTATTTTTTCGATTGATGTTATCACTTACTGAATATGTTCTTTTTAATGCAGCTCGTGACCAGTATAACCTACTCCTCTCTCTCTCTCTCTCTCTCTCTCTCTCTCTCTCTCTCTCTCTCTCTCTCTCACACACACACACACACACACTACTGAAAATACATGCTATAATAATTTGTACTTGCGACCGATGGCATTTGTCTCCATACACTCACAATTGTCGCATGATGAGTATGCGCTCACTTTGCTTCAGCTTTGAGAGTCCAGACGTATACATACGAGTGTATTTTAAGAGTTCTGAATATTATTGCGATGTACAACAAAGTTTTTTATTAGTGAACAGTACGTCAGTGCATCCCCTCAGTGTACTTCCTATGCACCTCAACACTCTGTCTCAGTCTGATTGTCCAATTAATAAATGCCATTTTGTATTCACCTTTTCGTATGTTGTTCATACACCGGAAAATTACACTGTCAACCACATGGTGGTTTTCAAATCGCCGGCCCTTCAGCAAATCTTTGATAATGGGATTCAGCCAAAAATTTACATGGAGTTAAATCAGGGTGGTATTGATAATATTATGAAAATAATATAAAATACATAAATTTAAGCGCCAATGATTCTGTCCATTGTGATTCTTGTGAAAGTTGGGTACACGCATTGTGTGAGGGCATCAAAGTTAGTGAATTAAATGTTCTTTCCGGGAATTATAATTGTATGTGCCAAGTTTGCATTAAAAACAATGATGAAGAATATAGCTACTTGAACGCTCTTTTCCGACTGAACGAGGGAAGTGATAATTGTATAGTTTGTCATATATCTGCTGTATGTACATATTTTTATATTTTAACTATGTACAGTTAAATTATTTAATAAGCCCTCAGGTTACACACTATAAGTAAATGCTGGTCGTGCTGAGCAAGTTGTCATTGTTTAATGTGAATTAGCAGTTTGTTGTATGTCATTAATAATTACCAATTCCACCTTGGCGGGTAAATAATCCGTGCTCCTGTTTAATCCGATTAGCGCGTCTTACTGATTAACACGTGTCAATATTAGCAACATCTTTAACATGGCAAAATTATTTCATTATTACATCATGTATGAAAATGAAACATAATTTTCGTTAATTTAATGGAATTCTACTACAAAGTGTCAGCTCTTTTAATCTTAAAGCGGTATCTCTCTACGTGACAGAGATCGTTCTATCTTACAAAGATAGTTTGTATTGGAATAAATACTAAGTTTGCTTGCCATACTCGTTAATATAGGATCAGATCGGAAAAACCCACTTGTATAACGAAACTTATTTTTCATAAAAATTATATATATTTATTTGTATATGATTGTAGGCTGCTTCATTCAATGTCGATCATCTCCGTGTTATTGCCCATCGAGAAAAATGTCTTTTCCCGCCTCTACAAAGAGATCATGTTAAGGACACTTCAAGTCTTCGTATAGATTTCACTGCTCTAGGATTCTTGGAATGTAATTCTCGCAACGAAACTGATCTTTTGCAACCGCTGATGACCACGGGTGATGGGAACTGTTTGTTTAATGATTTGTCTATTGGACTTTGTGGCAGTGAAACGTTCAGTGCAGAAATTAGAGCACGCACGTGTATTGAAATGTCCGTGAATTGTGACTATTATATCACGCAACCGTGCGCAAAGGACTTTCAATTATTCTCGACATAGTTTGCAGAAGCAACTGTGAACTGTGCGAAACTTGGTAGGTACTCTAGTGCATGACAATTCAAGCCGCATCCGATGAGTTGCAGTGTACAATAATGCTGTGTATCCGTTTGTGAATGGCGCAGCGAACTTCCAAGCTAAACTACTGACAAGAACACACGAGCAACAGCATAATAAAAATTAGTCTGAAGCGCTTAGTGTAATGTGGTCTAGACTAGGTTGCAACAGTGGAAGGATCACAGGGGCTCGAATTGATGCTTACAATTTACCTATCAGTCATACATGTACTATATAAAACTACGTGTAGTTTTATATAGTACATGTATGACTGATAGGTAAATTGTAAGCCACAATACGAGCCCATGTGGAAAGGATATTGGGAAGGATATATATAGCTTCCAAATTATTTTGTGAATTTGATGTCACGAAAACCAGAGAAGGTCAGTACGCCAGCCAAATCGATAAATGCCGCAAGCATGACGTGCGATAAATCGCGCATAAATAATAATTCAATATTACTCGATGGAGAAAATGTTGTGAATGTTTCTACCACCACGGCCAGTAGCAACATCAGTGATTTAAGTGACAATAAATCGCTAACTAGCAGGTTAGATCGTTCACTTAACGTGAATTTTAACGCGTTCGTTATAATATTATGATAATCTAATCAAATAAACCATAAAAAGTGTTCAACTATATCTACTTCATTTAATCAGCGTGAAAAAAATGTTGGCATTCATGTACATTAGTTCATAATAACCGTTTTTCCGAGCCTGTGTATGTTTACTTATTTCCGGAAGTGACGTCCATGGTTCGTGACACTGACTAAAAAGTCACGTTGCATATGACCGGACCGTGCCAGTTAGACTAAGGTATGGATATTATTAGTTTATAGCGTCTCCGTGTTTTTGAAATTAAAAAAAAATTAAATTTAAAAATGAATAATTTTTTCCCGTTAATTCTATATGCAGTTTGTGTACTTACATTACTGCTTGCTTGCTCTTTACCATATAGATTCATGACTCAATAGACTGAGAGAGACAGACAGACATACAGAGAGACAGAGGGAGAGAGAAATTTAAAAATAGACACTGGTGAATGGATACACATTTTATTATAATATATTCAATGTCTTTTAATGTAGAATATATGTTTATTATGAAATAATACTGAAACGAAAAAGTCCGTAGAGAATATACATTTCGAGTGTAAATAAAAACTCCATATGATTAAAACCAAATATTTACATTGGCTATCCAGTTGTAGAAATTCCAAAAGTGGATTATCCTGTTCAAAATATGTAAACAAAGCCAACATGTGATCGACGGCGCTATCTTTAGCATATAATAGAAAATTCAAGGCTAAAATGTCTGACATAAAAAAGGCATTAGTGAAAACATAGATTTTCATCATGAATTTTTTTTTTAATTACATGAAATTACCATTTTAAATCTCATTTTTTCTGATTTTACTCTTTAATTCATTCCGGTCACTCTTTATGAACGCTGGTGACACAGCTGATGACGTCATTATCTCGAAACAAGCGCGTTATATCACGAGAATCATGGCGCACGATTGAAGGAGGAGCGCGACAACGGGCTGTTGGACGATACAAATATAGATAACAACCAAAAGGATGATACTTACGCGGATTGTGACACCACATCATCTTCTAGAAACAAATATATCGCAGGAACATATTCGTTACCAGCAGGTCGACCGCTGACTTCAGAGCAAATAATGGACATTATTGTAATTTAAGTTCGGGCCGTGAACACAATAGCTCTAGGTATTGCCTGACCCTCATAACGAGGAGGAACGGCACGGAGAGTGCTCAGGGAACCAGACTTTATTATGTGTAAGAACTCTTTAGTGAAGAAGGTGTAAAAGGAATATCACATGAGCCTACTTTCGTTATGCGTAAACTGGTAAAAAATAAGAGATTATTTTCAAATTGTCCTTTGACTGACATTGAAAAATTATATTAAGAAGAATATTTATGGGTCACCTAATAATAATCACGACAGAAAACTTTGCATTTTATTGGATAGATTGCTCCAAATTCTCGGTGACGCTGAACTCCCACCCACGCTCATCATGTATTCTATGAACACTCACTTGAAGTTGATGTAGGCCAACAAGTTGTTCTCCTCACTTTTGTTATTTTCTGCCATTTACTGGCCGTGCCTAGTTATATCACAGGGGCTTGTATCGTTGCTTACATTTTCTCTCTCTCTCTCTCTAGATATATACAGGTACCTGGACGTTTCGGCCCAAGACATTTCGCCCACTTCAATGGACGTTTCGGCCCAAGACATTTCGCCCCACATTCAGTGGACATTTCTACATTTCTTAAATATCTACAACGATATCTCCATTCCCAACAAATATAATTACCCTTCATCATGAAGTTTAGATTTCGTAACTGCGAAAATAAAAGTATCGCAGTACAGAAAATATTGATCACTGTAAACGATAGATTCATTTTCTGATCAGTCTTATTACATAAACGGCTAAAACACGGTATTGGTGCTGATAAAGGAATTTTCATGTTATATGCATGAAATAGAAAAATTAAACAAGATATGAACCAATTTTAAAGATTGGTAAGCCTGGCATATACCTCTCTTACTTTCCTGAAAATTTCAAGAGGTTAGTGTAACCCATTGTTGAGATATGCATGGAAACAAGCTCTAAAAATGGCCATTTTTGAGCGTTATGTAGTCTCACTCGAAAAAAGCTTGAATATAAAATAGAGAATTCTCTAAATATCATACTGAAATTATGCATTTATTGGTCTGGTTTTATGCGGAATTCTATCCTGCAAATATTGCTTCTTGAATTAAAGAAATCGGTAAAATATTATGGATTTTATAAGCAAAATACCGTCAGTAGAAGTTTTGTTTCAACACTGAAATTCAAACACTAATCTGTTGTTATATGCCAACATTTTGTACAAAATAACATTCATTATAACTTTTATTGACATCTAGAACTCGACTTTATATTATAATAAGTAGTAAAACCATTCAAATCACATGGCTAGCCAAGATATTCGATTGAGAGCTTGTTCTTTGTCAAACTTTCCAGTTCTAAATTTTGTAGTGTCTGTAACCTTTACAAGTTTATATGGCAATAATTTTGTTGTTTCATTATGGAAAAGTATAAATCCTACAAAGGCTCATGTGTATCCATGTGATGTCCAAGTTGGCCAAAATTGGTGGTGCTGTATTGTACCATTAAAAAACAGCAACTCAATAAAAAAAGTTACAGACACTACACAAACAGGTATAAAAATGAAAGATAAAAGTATTGTTCTACTTGTCATTAAAACATTGTTTTTCTCAATAGAAAGTTCCATCTTATGTGATGTAATGTTGCATCATCTATTTACCTCTGCAGCCAAGAGCAAAAAAGTGATGCAATAACTCTCTTGATTGAATATTGCATCATTCTTGCAGCACTGTCTGTTTGAGTAATTTACTACAAGACAATGTAACCTGAATTTCTTATCCTAGAAGAAGCTGCCTAATTACTTTTTCTGTTCTTTACCATGGTACATCCCTAAGACATGGGAAGACGACAAAAGCAAACCTCTGGGAACAACTCTGGTAAGTTTGTATTGAATTGGTAAACCACACTCTTAAATTGTAGTGTCTGTAACCAATATCCCTTTTTATACTGTCTATGACTTTATCCCTGTTTTTTTTTAAAAAAATGAAGCCAAATTATGTTTCCTATTACAGTATTGATGTGTAAGGCTAAATTTTGACATATTGTCTGTCTGCAATTTGTAATATTTTGGTATATTTATAGTTTCTTTCATCTAGATTTCTGATAACAGGCAACATTTTCAGTGATTTCTTACAATATGCAATTGAAACTGAGTATTTTTGCATTCCATATCATTAGACTAGTAAATTCAAACAGAAATATTATGAGAATTCAATGAGCTCAGACTTAGTATTGGATACATTGCTGATATTGTCAAATGGTTACAGACACTACTAGACATGTGAATTGACCCGACTGTTGTTTACATTATTAAGGAAAGTGTGCAATCATTGTAAATGCTAGAACATTGAATAATCATCAGGTTTTATGCTATTTCTTTTTCAATCAGATACTTTTCTTTAAGAATCTACAGGTTATTCCAGTTTGCTTATGTATGAAAGCATATTGCGTACTCATTACAAGTATGTTTTGTAAAGTCTAAATTTCATCCGTATACATAGAGGAACAAAAATGAGAATGAAGTTGTTTGCTTTTAGGAAGCAAAGATAAGCCAGAAGAAGATGAACAGAAGATTAAAGCTACAAGGGAGAAGACGAGGCTAAAGGTACAAGCCTGGAGAAAAAAACAGAGGGAAAATAAGGCGAAACATGAGGAGCTAAAAAGGGTTGATAGAGAAAGAAGAAAAGATGCAAGACTACTAAAAAAACAGCAATCACTTTCCGATTCAAATCTTCAACAAGAATTAAGAAGGAAAAAACGTGAAGAAATGAAAAGGTATCGCCAGAAAAAGAAAGAAAAAGCAGCCCTGGCAATATCGGTTAATAAGAGTGTTGATTTAAGAAGTCCGAAAACTGCTGAATTAAGTAGAAAGAAGAAAGAAGCTGTGAAAAGAACCCAAGCATGGAGAATGCGTAACACGAAATTATTTCGAAACATCACATGGAAAGAGTGTTTGCGATGGTCTCGGTGCGACAGTCAAGAATGCTTGCTACAGAGCTGTAATCAGCAATAGAAAGGTGATAGGTTGTGCAGAAGATGTATATCATTTCTGTACAGAGAAACTGAAAATGGAAAATACAGATAATGAAGCTAAAACAGTTTCGAGAAGGGAGTTCATCCTTGTTAAAGATGTTGAGAGAAATAGAGAAGAAACTGATGTGCAAACACTGCAAGGTACAAGAAAATTACATGCTGTAAAGTCAGGAAGCAATGATTATGAACTGAGCATAAGAAATCTGAGCTGTTATTGTGAGCAATGCATGAAGGTTGACGGGAGATGCAACTTCAGCGAAAATGTTAATGCCTGGGAAATGAGAAAGTTAGTACTCAATAAAGATAATTTAAGTCAGAAAGGAAAATAACTTAAAGACAAGAATCCATCAACAATAGAAAATAATGACAAGAAAAGAAAACAAGGAAGTAACCAGAAAGATCATAACTCAGCAACAAGCGAAAAGCCTAATAAGAAACGGAAGTCAACAGAAAGACAAAACATTGTGACAAAGAAGATCAAAGTTGACAAAAAAGCACCAACCAACACAGAGAAACCAATAGAGAAATACCACCCTGGAGAATTTGTTGCTGTAGGACTTAAGCCAAAGAAGGGACCTCTAGATGTATACTTAGCAGAAGTAATAGACATTCTTCATAACGAAGTTAGACTTAAATACATGAGAAAGTCTGGCAACATGTATGTTTGGCCTGAAAAAGATGATTATTCACAAGAGGCTCTAGATGCTATCTTGTACAGGGTAAAAGCTCCACAAATAGTCAATGAAAGGGGTCATTTCAAGTTTAATGCAGCTGAATTGTCTAAGCTCAAGTCAAATCTGGAAAAAAATCATAAGCACTTCTATTTGAAATGACAATATAAAGTCAAGGTTTAATGTGTAGTGTCTGTAACCTTAAGATCAATCACATATGGGTCTGTGTTTGAGTCAGCACCTTGGGTTGAACAATACTTTAGTGACTATGATTTATTGAACATTCATTATACTTCAATATTTTACTCTTACAAACACTATTTAGTATTAAACTTTCAAGTGCTATTTACCAGTTCATAATTTTAACACAAGTATTGGACATATACCTGTTACAATGTGGTTTTATCATTTTATTAACTAATCAACATTCATTTAATGAATAATTCTAGTCAATGTGTTCATGTTGAATTATTTTTGAAGTGAATTTTATGGAGATATGTATGGTTCTGCAGCTGTATTGAAATGCTATAGTTTTGTAGTGTCTGTAACCAATTTTATGGACAATGTACTTCTGACTCTTATGGAAGTTTGCAATACTTTTGGCCAGTATTAATGATTTTGTTTGTTTAAATATTCTTCTTGGTGTTAGATAAATGCCTAAATAAGATTATTCTATGTCTTTTATGTTTGTTATGCAAAAGTTTCATGGTTAGGTTTTTTTTTCTAAGTGATACCTTTGTCATAGATGTTTTGATTTTGTTATTAAGTTGTTTACCACTTCCAGTTATGTTGTTTACTTTAAATGTTGATATCCTGTTACTGATGTTACTGTGAAAAAAAATAAAGTTTTAAAGTTTTCATGCTGTTTTTCTTGCATGTTATACACCAAGTGTAGTGTCTGTAACTGTTGTTATACCAATGAATTGAAATAATGGTTAAACAAAATCGCATGCATGTTCAAGCTAAATCTAACTTGATCTGACTAGGGGACACCCTAGGGTATATAATGAGCTTCATTGAAATGTTCTATCAAACATTTCAATTTTTTAAGTGAGTGAGACTACTCTCAGCACCAATACCGTGTTTTAGCCGAAACGAAGAAGAAAGGGAAAATATTGTCAGATATAATGACAGGTTGAATGTAAATCAAACAAATTGAAATGGGTCCGTAAATCGAATAGTCTAAGTATAAGCCTATTCTTCTTCTTATTATTAATATTATTATTACTATCTCCTTCTGATAAGAGGATAACTTGCCTTAATCTCTTTTCTTTTCTATAGTCTTCATCAATTATTTGCAGTCATTAGGTCCATACACTAGAGGGTGACAATACATGGAAAAAAAATACATTTTGAAAATTTTTCTCAAAGACTTGTTTCAAAATTAATTATAATTTCAAAAGAACACCATTTTAAACAGACATGATTATCTAGCAAGTGTTCTTTGGGCTTAATTACAACCAGGTAGCATGTTTGAATTTTGTAGTTAGAGAATCCACTCAATGTGGTATGAATGTATTTAAGCTGAGGCAAGGTTTTGAGTAAGTCGTGGAAGCTTTATTGTAAAGGAAATAAAATATTAGCACATATGTTTTGAATAAAAAAAATAAATTAATTTAGACATTTATATTTATTAAACGATGTCAGAACATACAATGGTCCAAAATGTCCAGTAAAGTGGGGCGAAATGTGCATTGAAGTGGGGCGGAATGTCCATTGAAGTGGGGCGAAATATCTTGGGCCAAAACGTCCATGGGGATAAACGTCCCTAATTCATATATACACACACATCTATAATCAGTGTTGCACATTTGAGCACAGGCTCATTTTTGTCCTATGTCCCCCAAATCTTGGGTGTCATGATTTACCACAATCAACTACAATCTACCACAATCCACTCCAATTTATCATAATCGGCCATGAAAATACCACAATCGGCCATGAAAATACCACAATCTACCACAATTGACCTTGAAAATACCACCACCTTCCACAATTGACCTTAAAATACCACCTATATGGTATATATACTGTGTTTTTGGTGGCCACTGACAGAACTAAAGAATACCGGACACTCCGTTGCACACACAGTCTACCACAATCGGCTATGAAAATATCACAATCTGCCACAATCCACGACAAATACTGATCAACACAATTTCTACAGTTTCAAACTTCTCGGTAATGAACAATTAGGCCCAACAAAGAAAATACGTGTTTCCGGTCGGCTGACTGACCCTGTTTCTCGTTGCCAACCCTAGCACTCCCCCCCCCCCCATTTTTTTTAAAAAAAAAAAATAAAAAAATCACATTGCCAAAATTAATTTGAGCATCTAATTCAGCCGGTTTTGCCCAGTACTTTGAAGCACTTGAAATATTAATTTATTTACATAATATGTTAAAAAAAAAAAAACCCTACCTGCCGACCCTAATTTTAAAACC
Organism: Margaritifera margaritifera; assembly: GCA_029931535.1. NCBI lineage: Eukaryota > Metazoa > Mollusca > Bivalvia > Unionida > Margaritiferidae > Margaritifera > Margaritifera margaritifera. The sequence continues at coordinate 1,935,027 of JAQPZY010001451.1, read as the reverse complement.
AGTGCAATAGGAGACACACACAATTTTTTTGTGTGCCTTACATGAAAGAAATAATTACCCAATTAATTGTATATAGATATTCACACCTCAGTATAATCGTAGTTTAATTTAAATTATTAAAGCGGTGTGGCTAGGAAATTACATTGACTAAACAATTGAGCAAATACTAAGATCAGTAAAGGAGATGAAGTTTGTTGAGGTTCATAAAATAATTAAATATTTTATTCTGTGCTATCTGTAGTTTGTATTTTAAATTTTTATACCAGTTCCAATGAGTCATCTTTTATAACTACCGACAGATGGATACTGTTCAAATAGTTCAAAGTTAATGGGACTGTATTTGTGATTTTTCTTTTGCATGGTACCCGTTCATTTATTGACATGAATGAACATGCCCATTAGTGATTACAAATTATTAATTTTTTACCAGGTGATAATCATATAAAAACCGCACATGCCAATAAAAAAGTGTAATGATTTTTTTTGAATATTGAATATAATTAACCAAAATTTGTAATGAATAGTTTATGGAAGTTACATTGATATATAGTGTTTAGATGTACTGAATTTACAAGACCAACTGATATCAGTGAAACTAGTTATCATTCAATTTATAAGAAAGACAAAAGATTTGAAAACTGGATTATAGTAGCAATTCCATACTGTATACATTGCATTCACCAAGACAATGAAGATGATAGCAAATTTAATATAGCAATAAACTTCTTTTAGTACAGGTCCTGACATTAATATATATTTTATATAACAATATATTTTTTATTTTTTCATGCTTAGTATAACTTCTGTGTGTGTTGTTTTTATTTTATTTTTACATTTATAAACATTTGATGTCATATTCATGTCAAAGAATAGATAAAGTAAAATAATATATGAGGAATTGCTTCGAATTCATGCAAAGACTATCTTCAGAGACATATAGGACTATATAAGGCTGTCATAGTACCTGCCTCTATTTCTATCTACTCGCTTTAATAGAGAAACCTTTCTCATACAACGTATTATTGAAAGTGAGTTAAGTTAAGTTTGACTGCCCACCATTCTGCTAGAGGAAGTTAGGAAAATATCAACACTTTGTGTTTAAATAATGATTTTAAAAAGTTTACCTTCTGCAGTCTGTGCATTCCCATGTAGTAGTCAAATTCATTGTCATTGACATTCAAGGAATGACATTTAACACTCAAGAATATTAGGTCTTTGTCAAGATCAATCCATGTTGACAGTTCTTCTTTTGTGATGCCCAAACAATTTGCATGGTACCATAACTTGCACATTCCACATTGTAAGCACTCTCTTATACATTTTGTCTGGCACTGACCACATGGAAACTTTTGATTGAGTTTTTGGACCCATAATTAATGAATTTGAGCGGTGAAAAAGATCATACCTAAGTTTAAATAAAGGTCATCATGAAATCGTAATAATAAGTCAAACTGCTTGTACCTGCATCACACAGACTTTTGAGTGCAACTAGAACACATTTACATGCTAAAGTCAGAATGTATAATGTTTGCTGGGCTGAATGCTTAAATTTATAAGAACAAGTGTGACTCCAACTAAAACAACAACACAGAGTATTGCACCCTGCTGGCCTCAATTAAAACAAGAGGACCTGGTATTGCACCCTGCTGACACCTGGTAAAGCAACATAACCTCTGCCATGTTGTGATTTTGTGACCTGGATTTCATAACTTCAAATTACACTGGACATTACTAACCCTTGTGACTTATTTTTTTTATCCTGAATTTCACACCTTCCAGTTACCTTGGACATTCTAATACATCTAAGAAACATAAAATAAATCCATACAAAATAAATCCTGAAAGTACATAGGTAGTAACTATTCTATGGGGAATTAATGTGGAAGGCGTTTGGAGATGAGTAATAAAAGTTCCATGGGTTATGATGTAAAAAAATTAAGTTCTAATATAATATCATTATGTTATCGTATCCATGTGATGGTCAAATCGTCCATTTAACAGAATGGCAATAACAAGAAATTATATTCTTTACAATTTGTAAAGCTTATAAACTCATTTGCATCATGCCTACTGTATTCACAAATAAAGCTATTTAGTTACAAAACATTTTATTTATAATAATAATTATAATAATTATAATTAAATTATAATTATCAAAATAATATTCTTATTTATAAAACATTAATTATATACTGGTAGATTGTGGTATTTTTATGCTTGATTGTAGAAGATTGTGGTAGATTTATCTGATAGGCTACTAACAATAAGCTAACAGGAAATTTGAAAGGCCACCCAAAACACATTACATGTGATTCTACCGGCGTTAGGCCAAAAATGCAGTTTTAAAGGCCGTCTACTGCACATACCGTTTAGTAGTTCAAATCTACCTCTTTTGAAATTTTTAAAAAAAAAATTATAAAATAAACCCAAACACTGTATTTTTAAGTGTTCCATCAACACATTAGAGAAACCAGCCAAAACGAGTCTACTGGGGACCGGAAATGTTCCACCAGTACAACGACCGGTGCAATGATGTGTGACAGAGCAATAGGTTTAGAATTGTTAAAGAACAGCTGACATGTGTACACAGCAAGCTGCTAATTGATTACCTTATTGTTGGAATTTGAGGAGTTTAAGGACAAATGCTGGATGTTTTTTTGAGGTCTTGTAAGTAATAAAGGGATAAAAGGTGGTCCATGATGTCTTCTGAGCCTTTGATGAAAATCGGCCGACCCTTAGCAGATGGGAGATAAAATGAAGAGACCGACCATAAAAAATTTTTGGCAGAGACACTAGAGCAAGTATTTTGATTTTTGTCTTGTTTAATTGTTATTGTTTGTATTGTTCAAGATGTTTTTAAGAGGACAACTCTTACATTTTTTGTTCAATTCATGTCAAAATGCCGAAACGTGTGCTTTCTCCCAATGCTAAGAAATCACCAGCTAAGAAATATTACAAGTTCAACAATGCTTGGATATCAGAGTTTAAGTGTGTGCAGGCGAGTAGCAAAGGTCCTGACTTTGCATTGTGTGTTTTAAAGGTATGCATCTTTTGCATTTCATAAACTATTTGTTTTCATGCACATAAATTAAGTTCAAGCCCTAGATAAAATTTATCAGTTTTAAAAATATATTACAAGATAATTAATTTTTAAGTTTGGATAAATTATTCATAAAAGCATAAATACATCATGTATTTTTTTCTTTCATTTTTATTTCAAGTCTAAATCAATCTTTATTTTGTTTTATTTACAGTGGTGAAACTTGCTAACAGATTTTTGGATCTGAGCCATGAAGAGGAAGAAGCCTTTGAGAATGAGACTCAGGAATACATCCCAAGTCCAAGTCAAGAACTTCCTCCTCGGGGTGAACATAGCTTGGAGGAGTATTGGAGAGTAGTCAGCAACCTTGCAAAATCAGCAGCAGGAAAACTGAAGTTAGAACTTCTTTGTAGGCTGAATGTGGTTGTCCTGTCATTACAACATTCAAATGCTGATACAGAGAGGACATTCTCCATTGTTTGCAAAATACAAAGTGATTCAAGGGGAAATCTGGACCAGAGAACTATTGAGAGTCTGTTAAGTGTGAAGTTTAATAATCACAATGAATGTCATTAGTGGTCACTTGACAGTGATCTTGTGAATGAAACTAAAAATGCTATTTGATTTTATACAAGAAAATTCTTTGCAGTGAACTCTCAGATTAACAACTTTTCCTTTTTCATTATTTGACCATATACTGACTTGTATTAATTATTATTGTAACATTATCCATTGAAATCTGAATCTGATTCATGTTCAAACTTGCTATTTTAATATAGTATAAAGAGAATACATATTATTGCACAAGAAAGCACTTGTTTTGTTTTCCATCCCCCTGAAACATAAAATTTATGCCGATAAAAATCTACTGGTTTAGAGGCCAATCTACTGATTAAAATTTGTAAATCTACTGGTTTGAAATCCTGGCTCTGTCACATGTATGCACATAGTATGTATACAGTACATGTGGTATTTTAAGGTCATTTGTGGAAGATTGTGGTATTTTCAAGGTCAGTTGTGGTAGATTGTGGCAAATCATGTTGCCACCAAATCTTGACCCTGTGCGCCCCCCTGGGTGTGCTTTTTCATCAGAAAAAAAATACAAAAATATGTCTACAACTTTTCATTTGTGGATGTCCATCCATGTCTGTTGGAGCTAGCAATGGCCATAGTCAAGAAAGGTGTTAAAAATTGTAAGATGGCAATGAATACCTATTTTAAAACAATGTATCTGGCAATGAAAACATTCAAGGTTTATGGTAGTCAGCTGAGTTGCAATGTAAAGTCTTTGACGGCCATTAGAGTAATGTATTTTGTAGGTTAAGGTCACCCCTATGGCAAGGAAGATTTAATTTATTTTGAGATTGAAATATTAATGACAAAAGAGACTAAATTTATGCAAATACACCATTTGTCATTTAATGAATGATTTGTTAGTTTGGGATGAAAAGTAATTCAGAAAACAGAGGTATTTATTATAACAAATGCTGGTAGATAATGAGTGTACACTAAAGTTAAATGACAGCAAGATCTGCATTGAAAAAATCCATGTTGTAGCCAATTTCAGGTTAACCAGATATTCAAACATGTTAATGTTTTGATGGGTTATTTGAGCACATGATTCAACTTTTATTGCAATAATGTAAGTGTCCAAAGAAAATATGATAGTACAGTGCCGACCACAAAGTTAAGGTGGCAAAACTGTTGAAGAAAAATAAGATTATCTCATTGTTATAGTATTGTAAGTGCATTATGTACCGGTACTATTATTTTCCATTGTCCCTCTAAAATGTTGCATGTCCCCCAATATATATATTGATACAAAAATATAATGACGCAAATTCACAATGGTTTTCCAATGTTTAGAGCTAAACAAGCTCTTCATGAAGGGAATAAACAGCTTTCATATACAAAACAAACACTGAACACAAAATCTAAGAAAAATTCTGGAGTCATGCATGTTGGAATCACTTTGGGGAATTTACAACAAGAGATATAATAATAAAAAGTTGTGTAAGAATAACAATAATAAATGAGCAGGATATTGTGTCTAGGTAAATTATATTTCTGGAGGGTTCCTCTATCGGGGAGTTTAATTTTTTTAATAACCTCCTCGATGTAGCTATTTATGTATCCTCTCCTTCTACGTTGAACCTTGAAATTTAAAAATTTATCTTTAAATGTATGCAGACAGAAAGGATGCCATATTGGCACAGGGGCTCATTACAAATTAAATTAAGAGTATAGGTAAATGGGATGTATTGTTACACACAGTCTTTCTAACTCCCTCCCCCCCATATCCCTATTTACATTTACCGACTATCTTACTATAATTAGTAATGAGCCTCAATGATACTGGTAAATTGTTGAAATCAGAAATCAGTTAGCAACTACCCTTTGGGGATGGGAGAGGAGAGAGAGGAGTTACATCTCCAATCATATCATAAGGTTGGAATTATGCATGTACCAACACTCGAATATGAGTGTTAATGAGAAAGATCTATATCCAGAATTATCATCAGTAAACTTTTAAACACTGAATATGCTACAGGGTCTGCACCAATTGTCATATAGAACCAGCTGCTACACAGTTGTTGTTAATTATTCTAAATTATATGCAGTATTTTTGTTAGTTGCAGATACAAAACGTATTTTTGCTTTTCCTTTTTTAGAGTCCTGGATAAATAATGATCATGTGATAACTGGTTCCATCCAGCATATGGTACAACCCTCTATACTATACGTTAATAAACATGAGTGTCATTTTGGTGGGTAAAAAGAAAAACTCATATCCATATATCTGAGATAATTCTTTTGCAATAGAACACTTAGAAGTGAAATAAAAATTATTCAGCCTTGCCAGCTTGGATCATTACTGTAAAATATCAATCATCCACATTTTTCTCTAATTTGGATTAAAATATCAATCATCCACATTTTTCTCTAATTTGGATTAAAATATCAATCATCCACATTTGTCTCTAATTTGGATTAAAATATCAATCATCCACATTTGTCTCTAATTTGGATTAAAATATCAATCATCCACATTTGTCTCTAATTTGGATTAAAATATCAATCATCCACATTTGTCTCTAATTTGGATTAAAATATCAATCATCCACATTTTTCTCTAATTTGGATTAATGAATGCCCTCAGGACATTATTTTTTCTTTACATGTAAATTACCACATTTCTCCAAAAATAAGCTGATGCCTGATTATGAACCCATTCCCAACTTTTAAATTTTTTTGGCAGATTTTCATCCAAGAAAGACTTATTCAGTGAATAGCCCACAGGAATGGGCAAACTTTCTAAATGCCAGTTTAGGCTGACTGAAAAATTGAACTTGCCCTTGGGAGATTTGAGTTTGTCCAAAAATATGAAAACATAATATCACAACGAAAGTTTAAAAATAAGGCCATATACAAATATGGGATTATTCTTGAAATTGTGTTACCTTATATTTACCAGTATGTTACAAACAGTTTTTGTTTTGTTTTTATCTTTTTTTTTTGTGCATATTAAAAGCTTATTAAAGTTACAAAGAAATATATATCTAATTGCACATCTTGATATGTTGAAGAGAAAAAAGGAAGGGCTTTAATTAAAAGCTGATGAATATAATGCATAGATAATTAGCTATGCATAAATATTTTTCACTCTTCAGATGTTCGGATCAACAGTTTGTTAAGATTTTGGTTCAAGTTTTTAATTTGCTTATATTTCATACACCAAATGATGGATTTTCTTCATGAATGTGATGAATCATTTTGAGTTATTTAGTGTCGAGGCAATTGGAATAAAGTGCTTTGCCCGGACATACGATGGGAGCCAACCCTGGACGATAAGATTGGATGATTTTAACTCATTCCCTTTCACCACGGTTGTATGAATATTTCATGAATAAATACAGTGTGCGCATTACAGGTTCTCGATAACCAATTATCTGAGGCATTTCATGCCCAAATTTTGAATTTCACACATAGAAATTGCATACTATGGGTAAATTTTGTATGCTGCACATGAAATTAAATTAGAAATCTACATGATTAAAAGAAATCTCAACAACTGATGAAGTGACAAATTAAAAAAACATGAATAATCTTCAGGTGGGTGAACGTTAAAACGATATCATGGTGAAAGTAATATGAAGGATAGTCTAAAAGTTATCATTTCATTTTAACTTGACCAACTTAAACCCTGTGAAGACTTTGCTGCTTGCAGCACTGCTTTCCGACAAACTAAACATTTGACATAATATACTGTCTTACAAACAGTAAGCACTATTATTTACCAGAATAATGAACAACAGAGGTAATAATAAACACCGAAAAGAAATGCAAAAGAGAGAAATTTACAATCTACCATATATACTCACCTATAAGCTGATGCCAACTGCAAACTGCATAGACCCAGATCTGCCATCACATAATGCGCCGGCAGATCTGGGTCTATGCAGTTTGTAAGGACTAATCAGTAGAACAAACAACATAGACTCTGATCTGCTGATGCATTATGCAATGGCAGATCAGGGTCAATGTTGTTTGTATTTGGACACGGTTTATACAGTAATGAGGCAGTGATCATGTATTAAACTTGCTGGTCGAGTAGTATTTCCAAGTATCTGATTCTTGGTATTGGAATTTATAGAGTCAGTAACTAGTCTGTTTATAGTGTTCGATATTAAACTTAGCGCATGATTCCAATCCTAATCAACACTGACATAAAACAACACAGATATTAATCAAACGATCATTAGGGGATTGTGTAATGATACTCAAACCTATTTCTCTTTGAATGAATATGAACACACATATTTTATACTTGATCAAGACTGTGAAAGGAACGAAAAGCATCAGATTTTTTTAAAAATGATGAAATCTTATTTGCTGAAAATATTTTCACTTAACCAAAGAAAAAATCATGTAATACTGCAATAATTAACTTCACTTTTTATTAAGTTTTATGTTTGTTTTACAGTTAGATCAGCATCACACATGCCAATTTTAAAGATTCACTGGAACAAGTTGAGGCAAGTTGCTGGTAGATTATAAACTGATGGGAATGTTTGTAATATCTGTTTGGACAAAGCATTTGTAAGATTTAAACATATAACCCCATAATTGTGGAAATCTTAATCTCTAATGAAGACAGCTTTTTTCCCTCAAATGATCTGAAGGTTCACTATCAGATTTCCAGATTTCACTCTTGGGGATTTTGACAATCAAGAGTATTTCACTCACAGTTCTGAAATCCAGTGGACAGCCCTGCATTAGTGCATGTGTGTAAAATTTTACTCCACTCTGTGATAGGGACACATCAGTGCACGAGATATGACTGAACTGTATGCCGTATAAGTGACTTATATTACTCACTTATAAAGGGCTTATAAGTGACATACCACTTTACTTATATATCACTAATAAGTGACTTATATGTGAAGTGTTAGGATTTTATATATAAATTAGGCATTTCACTTATACATGAATATGCGTATTAGGCATTTCACTTATAAATGAAGTATAGTTCACTTATTTCACTTATACATATACTTCACTTATAAGTGAAATGTGAGCCATTCACTTCCTACACTTATGGGTCACTTATAAGTGACATATAGGTCAATTACCGGCAGGCATTTCACTCATGAGCAAAGTATACTTCTTGTCAGAAAATGACAATGTCCATGAGCTTACAGTTCACTAATACTCAACTTATAACCACTTGTTCCACCTATAAATGACTTATATGTCACTTATAAGTGAGATGTAGACAAAGCATGGATCAATATTGTTTTCATTTAGGCATTGCTTGTACTTATACAGACTAACATTTGATTTATTTCATTAATATGCAAAGTATAAGCAACTTGTAAGTGACCTAAAAGTCCTGTATAAGTCAAACATATATCACATGTAAGTCAGAAAAAGTTATTTCCATAAGGGTATAGAGGATCTTTCATGACTGAGCTGTATATAGCGGATCTTACATGACTGAGCTGTACATGCGGGATCTTGCATGATTGAGATGTATATAGGGAATCTTACATGACTGAGCTGTATATAGGGGATCTTAAATGACTGAGCTGTATATAGAGGATCTTTTATGATTGAGCTGTATATAGAAAATCTTACATGACTGAGCTGTATATAGAGGATCTTGCATGATTGAGCTGTATATAGGGGATCTTGCATGACTGAGGTTTATATAGGGGATCTTGCATGACTGAGCTGTATATAGAGGATCTTGCATGACTGAGCTGTATATAGGAGATCTTACATGAGTGCTCATTTCAAATGAAATTTATGAAGTGAGTCAAATATATTCTATCATTTGTGAGTCTTTCCATGAGTCTGGAAATGTGGGCAGAACTTATAAACTGGATTTATCTCATTTAAAAACAAAAAGTAGGCCCCATGTCATATTTAAAAACAAAGAGTATACATTTATAAGGTTACATAATTGGTGGGCAAAGATGTTAACATTGCTGTAATTATTGTGAAAGATGACAAGTCTCATTTACTTTCCACAACTATGCAAGAATGTATAGAATGCTTGAGCAATCTTAGTTGTGCACCCAATTGTTATGCCACAGGTGCACCAGTATACCTACATGTAGGAAAAACTTGAATGTTGAGCACTGCAAAAATGTTGGATATGGCCAAAACGAATGTGTGGTTCTGGTAACCCAAACTGCCCTATTTTAATGAATGGACCCAACCATATAACTTTTTATCACATACACAAAAGACAAATCTGTACTAATTGTGCCCAGTTTTTCACCTTCGAAAACTGATAACATTACATAGGAAATTGTGCCTTGAACTAATATGAGCTGGATAAAAAATATAATGATGAGAAAATTTGTACCAACCTTCCTACTCTATTTTTTTGTTTACACTATTATCAGAACCACACGTTTCCTTTTTAGCCTAATGCTGCTTTCTTTTCTGATGCACATCTGGGGGGAGGGGGGGAGTGGCTGGGAAAATCATATTTTTTACACTCTTCTTAGGCATAATTAAAAGAAGAATTACCAAGTTTTTACATTAATTTATGTTTTTGTTTGCTTTAACAGGAAACATGATTGAAAATGTTTATAATGACTGGAATCATGAGGCAGATGGACGGAGAAGCAGTTGGCAGAATTCAGCTTCTGAAATAAGTCTCCCTGAGGGGATTTATGATGGGCAGTTAGAGCAAAAAGGTCAGGGTATTTGATTGGGTTTTTTTTCAGTGTTAGTTGACAAATCACCAAACTCTGCCCGTTTACCACTAGCTGCAAGTCAGTTTGTGTTTATTTGAAATTCCAATGTCTTGCAAGCCAATCGTGTCATGGGAAAGATGAGATCTGTTACATAATGCCAACTGTTGTGCTAAGCTTGTTGGACACCTGTACAGTTTACACTACATAACATGTATAAATTCAATATTTAATAATTTTTTTTGTTTTTCATCCAAATTGCATGAAATTTTCATTTTGTGAAGGCAGATCGGGGGTCTATGTTGTTTTGCAGTTGGACTGAAATTATAAGCAAGTATACATGGTAATTCTGACCATAATTATTTTAGATGTTGATGTTGAAAGTTACGATATAATTCAGCTGAAGTATGGTGAGCTGTATAAGTGTCTAATACTTGTGCAGGTAATTGGGTCTTATCAGCAATCACTGCTGATATGTGATTGACAAGTTCTTAGCTGTGGTGTTCAAGTGCACGCAGTGGCAGTAGGATCAATTTCTATGTCATTTTATTTTCATCACTGTTATGGTCAAATAAAATATGGCAAAAATTGGACCTCAACAAAATTCTTACCATCAAAAATGCATACTAAAAAAATTGAACGCCACGAAAATTTCTATATGGACGGTACTTAATTCATTAAAAATGTATGATTCTGTTCATAGACATTTATGTCTTTTTGCATTTTGCAGATATAACAAAGAAACACTGGAAGAATAGCGACTCCCGACCCAACTGCTTCATTAAATCCTGCCGACAGAAATTCTCACTAATTGAAAGGCCTCACCATTGTAGAAGGTAATTGCTTAAAAACAGATTTTGGGTATAAAAGGAGGATTAAATGAACTGAGTAATTTTCTCTCAGGTTGTGGCAGTAAATAGACCCAGAATATGCATTTAATTAGTTAATTAATATATGCCACATTGTATTTATAGAGATGCCTTACACCTATACAAGCTGCAATTGTCAGTTTAAAAATCCTGTTTTTAAGTCTGTGTAAATTGACAATATGAGTTACGGTCTAATCAATCCAACCTTTTTTGAATTCAATCAAAATCAAGATCTGTGGAGAGGCATATAGTATTACACATGTCTAACTGTTCTGGCCATCCATCAGGAATTTCTTTTTCCACTCAGTAACATTTGAAGGGCTTCATAGATTTTAAAATAAATTTGTTATGAAGCTTTATATTTAAAAAGTTCTAGGTCAAGTTTGATTTTCAGTTTCCAACTAATATGATGGAGTTGTTTCCAACTAAATATGATGGAGTTATGGCCCTTGTCTGACTTAGAACTTTGCTGATGCATGTTGAACAAACTTTCTTCAATTACACCATATTGGCAGGGCATCCATGTCATACAGACGCCCTTTCTAGTGTTTATTTTGATAATAATTAAGGCTACAACAATATATTGTTTCTGGAGCTCAGGAGGCTAACATGCTGGCTTGAGGCTACCAAATGTTGAATACAGTGGGCTACTACAGTATCTTGTGCCTGGAGCTCAAGAGGTTAACATGCTGGCTTGAGGCTACCAATGTTGAATACAGTGGGCTACAAGAGTATCTTGTTCCTGGAGCTCAAGAAGTTAACATGCTGGCTCAAGGATACCATATATTGAATCAAATGGGCTACTACAATATATTGTGCCTGGAGCTCATGGGGATAACATGCTGGCTTTAGGGTACCAGATGATGAATCCAGTAGGCTACTACATTATCTTGTGCCTGGAGCTCATGGGGCTAACATGATGACTTTAGACTACCATATGATGAATCCAGTGGGCTACAACAATATCTTGTGCCTCTAGCTCATGGGGCTAACATTCTGGCAACAGGCTACCATATGTTGAATTCAGTGGGCTGCTACATCATATCATGACTAGTTCTACATTTTCTTTTTCTAGAAACAAAGCTATACAAATATTTCACAAAGAAGAATAAAATTGTTAACAACTAATAATAATATTCCAGGGAAATCTTGAAACTCACAGTTTCTCTGGGCTACTTATTTTTAGCTTGGACTACTTGGTTTCAACTGTGACTACTTAGTTTCACTAAGCTACGGCTACTTGGTTTCAGCAGGGATACTTGGGTTCTTCTAATGGTAACCTGCAACAAACTGATTTTGAAATTTGTCCAACACTAATCATAGGACATGTAGATGCTGATAAAATATTTTGATAGAAGGATTTTCACCATCCCTAGCAAAAAAAACAAGGGCCTTCTTTTGGCACCAGTTTCATTTACTCATACTCCATTGCTGACTTCGTAAAATAATTACAATATGCACAATTTGTTAGCGTGTCAAGGATGTTTAGATTGAGCTAAAGTAATTATTCACATTTACTTACTTACTATGAATTCGTTAAAACATCTCTGGTAGCATACATATATATCTACAGGAAAATTTTTAAATCTGTTAAATCAACTTGCATATTTTGAATATGAGACCATTTGGCTATCATCTTTATTGTTTTGAAAAGTCAGAAGCTTTTGCTTTGTCACTGCCATAACTCCACACCCACCCAGTGTATTATTTTCTTTCAGCATACCATCCATGCTCTTAGTGGGTTACCTCCCCCTTGCATAGGACAATACTAATGCCACTACACTAAATCTGGAGGTTAAATGCCACCAGGAGAAAATTTTATGCTTTGATAACTGCATCACACTCAATTTAGATTGTGTTTGCTACAATCTTTTCTCAACAATGACTTAAGTGCAGAATATGAAGATTTTCCCAAGTGCATGGGAAAAAGTTGGGATTTCTTTAATTGCAGTGATGTAGCACAGTGTTGACAATGTTACAAGGCAGTACATGGCAGATGTCACTTATAAAAATGATGTCACATCTGAGCTGCCATGCACAGTCTGGTTCTCTTTCATGTTTTTTTTTTTAATCCAGGGTTCTCAATAGATTTCAAAACTGAAGAGTCATTTGACCCATGACCCCAAAATCTCAAGTCAAAATGAAAATCTTGAGTGAAAACTGAAATGTCAAGAGTCATTTGTTTTTCAGTCATGAGCTCATAACTGGGATTGTTCGTTATTCATGGAGCAAAGTGATGTTTAAGATTTCTTGTCTCATGTTGAATAAAAAGAAACAAATTTACAGTAAATTCTTACTGAATGATACATTAGTTAAAACACTAAAAATATTTAACATTTTGCCGATTGAAGCAAATTAATTGCCAATGAAACACAATTAAAGTTTGTCCACTTACCTTTGACAACTGGCTTCAGGAGCTGTCATATTTTCCAGTTTTCTCTAATCGATTATAATTTGAAAGGCAGTCGAGCAAATCCCAATATTTGATCACAAGTTATTCCAATCAAGTCATAATTGATTCCAAATTTTTTAACGTTTTGCTGACAAGCAATGTAATTGCCAATAAAACACAATTAAAGTTTGTCTTGTTACCTTTGACAGCTGGCTTTTCAAGTCTCCATATTTTCTCCAGTTTTGTCCAGTAGATTATAATTTAACAGGCAATCAAACAAACACCGATATTTGCTCAAAAGTTAATCCAATCAGGTCATAATTGTTTTCCTCTGACTATTATAAACATGAAAGAAAATCTCACAACAATCTCACCTTGATTCTGTTATGCACACCTAAGGGTGACATCAGTGACCTGTTAGTTCTGCCTAGTTCATATTGATTTTACATAGGTGCAATATTATTGGCTGATAAGGTGTAAACAGTTGTCTAGCAAATGTCGATCACTGGCGCATTCAGTAAATTGTTATGGACAGCATGCACTCAGTAGGAAATTAAGCTGAAGGCGAATCAAATGTAATTAAGGCTGATGCTCTGGCCCAAATCAACGTGCGTCAAAAAAACTCACAGGTTGGAATTTCCATGTGTCAGAAATGGGTAACATTTAAATTCCAAGTGTTAAAACCTGAGGGTGTGCGTCTGTTGAGAACCTTGTAATTGATTTCAGTCTTTGATAGGAGATGTAGGATCCATTCAGCATGATTGTGTACTAATGCACAGAGATAATGTACTAAGATTTAGCAATCAGAACATTTTTGGCCTTTTCTGTCAAGTCGAGAAGGAAACCTGAGATGTAATATGTAACCATTGAGTACTATATTTGGAACTACTTTTTTCATATTGCACGATATGGCAGCAGAAGGAGACAGTCACAATTGGAACATCGTTGACCTTTTGTGTTGCAACATATATGGTGCACTACGCTGGATGTGAATCAACAAACTCATCAAATTTATGTGTATTCCTTCAACTACAAACCAGAGTTATTTTTCAACTTGACGGAAATGATTGAGCGATGTCCCAGTTGAAGGTTTAGATAACCCAGGGGTCAAAAAATCCTTACAGCAATGATATATTCTGAAAGAGTACAATCTGTGAGGAACATATATATCATCTCTTTGTATGATATGCATATCTTTGCCTTGTTTGGAATAATTCCTTCATATAAGGAGTATTCTGGTCACATGAATCTGTGCAGGAGAAATATAAAATTTTGTGTTGAGTTAGACATTACATTGTAAGGAGACCACTCCTTAATTTCAAACCGACAGCTTTTGCTTTCAGATGTGGTGAAGTTTTCTGCAGCACTTGTTTGCAGTATCAGAGGAAATTAAATGTCCTTGCCCATCCTGACCCAGAAGGAAAGTCTTATAAGGTAACGGTCATCTACAGTGTGGTGATATGTGTGCTGAGAGAGTGTACAATAAATTACCATAGATCAGTCTCTATGTTAGCAGACCTACCATCTCTTACAATTTGACCATAAGTCTTAGTGATATGACCCTTAAATTACAGACTTATGGAATAATAGGAAAAACACGAAAATACAATACAGTTTTTCACCTCTTATAAGGCCACCCCTTTTGCAGCAGGAAAGTGGCCTTTCTAGAGGGGGATCACTCAGATGTGACTAATAACTACATATAAAGTATGAAAGAAGTAACTAATTGTTATATATTGAATATTTTCATTTAAAAAGCACAGGAATATTATCAGATTGTGGACTTAATGTGACAAAACTAATATCAATGTTATTTTTAAAATCTGGGCAGAAACATATGGCTGTAACTATCCCTGTACATCTGTCGATTCCATTTTTCCACTCACTGCAGTTGAATGTATATTGGCAATGTTTATTTGAATCTTTCTGACATCAAATTTCTTAGTAGTGATCATAGGAATCTCCGTCTGTTTGTTTAGTCGAATTGCTTTCCCTTTTCATTCTAAACTGAGAATGTCTGATGACATTTTGCATTTTTTGTAACAACTTATTCCTTCATTGGCAATTTGTAGTTATCACACAAGATGCTCAATGTTTACAAAGGAAGTGAGCTTGTCACATGATCAACTTTTTTTTCTTTCTTTTTTTTTCTTGTCTGCTGCCTGATTATGTGCATTTTGTAATCTATGACAGGGAATCCACAAAGGCTAACATACCATTTCACTATCTGTCATGCTGACTAGAGCTGAACAATAATGTGCTTCTTTGTGGTTAGCATTTGTCATCTTCATAATTTTCAGTGGTAATAATAGCTAGTAATTAAATAAGTGACAAAACCTAACATCTAAGGAACACACAGCAGTAAGGATAATTGGATTACTTACCTCTTTGTATGGATTAAAGTTACTTTATTAGCATATTGGAACAAATGTCAATGTCTTGAGTTGAGAAGTGAGATTTCTATATGTAACAACCATTATGTGGCCGCTCTTGAGGGGTAAATTTGACAGTTTTTGCACTAAAATGCTGGCTGTGTTAAAGGGGTGGCCATCCTTGAGGGGTACTTTTGAACACAAACACATCAGTGCCATGGGATTTTGGCCATATAAAGTGGGTGGCCACTGGTCGGGAGGGGTGGCGGGGCAAATCAAGAGAGCGACTACTGTAGTCCAATGTGGATATTGACTTGTCCTGGTTTGATCAGCATCTAGGTTGTTATGTTAGATTCAGTGAAGTTGGTCAGGGAACCAGTCTGACTTTTCAGAAATACTTCATATATTTTAATACTGGTAAGCCCATGTTTTTAATGCAAAACACTTGCATGATCAAGCTTTGTGTTTATGCTATAGTATTGTCTAGAACCTCCAACAATTAAAAAGATGTTGAAGGTGAAGGGACAATCAGTCTTTTAAGATTTTCAAACAGCCATTACAGAATATAAAACATAAATATATGTATAAAAGAGAATATACAGATTCCTGGTCATGCTTGAAAAAACAGCAGGAAACACAACAATTACATTTATTGGACGTCATGTGATTTGATTTGCTCATGGCAGGAGAGATAATTGCTGCTGCTGCTTGATGTTTAATCAAAACTTAGATTATGTCAAGTTGAGAACTCTAGCATGGAGCCATTGACCTCCCAGGATTTTAGAACTGCAGTTTCTGAAACTACATTGGAGGTCATTAAGATCTCAGTGTAATTTACAAAAAACTTTTTAGTTGAACATAATGTTGCCTTCGCTGCATCAGATCACACTTCTGAACTTTTCAATTGCATGATTTTCAAGTCAAAAATTGCAGTTCAAAATAGTTTGTTACATCTTAGTGAAAATTGTTCTAACTTATGGGAAAATATTGACTATGTGAAGGTCTTGTTAGGGTTGGCAGGTCTGCACTAGGGTACTTAAGGTGAAATAGTCACCACACTGCCTGTCATTTCATCCCAATACACAGAGAAAGCGAATATGACTTTGCCTTTTCTTGAGTTAATGTCTTCACGCACTCCTGTTTTTTGCCATAGAATGCTGCCTTTCATATTCTGAATATCAACTTTTATGTCATTGTTTTGTTCACAGAGTAATGTAAAACAGTTTGAACATAGCATTTGTATGCTTTAGATCAGCTTTCATGTCAATTAAATGATTATTTATGTCTGCAATTACATTTACATTTTCAAGATTCTCATCAAAAATTCACACTTGAAGCTTGAAAAAGTGAGTGAAGATTCCATGTATTCATAGTCTAATCAAAAGCAAATTATTACTCTGTGTATGTAGGCTGATCTCTTGTAAAGGTAAACCAATTTGCTTCATATATCTCCATGTTAAAGTACATGTATCAAGAGAGAACTTGTATCTCAATACCTACCACCTGTTTTCAGTAGTAATTTATGTTTGACGTTACCAGCTTTTGCAAAAACGAAGTTATATTACAATTCTGATGAATGAAACTAAATTTATTAACTATTTTCATAAAGTTTAATGACTATTTCTTTTGTTCTTATACTATTTTGCTCAGAGGTTTAGTAAAACTGCTGTTTTGAGCGCTTGTTTTAAACGATCTAAATTGTGACCACTATACACTTCTACCTATTTTCCCACCATTTTGCCCTAGTCTTGTGAGAGAAAAAAGTCACTTGGCCCAAAAATTTAAGTCCAGCATAGACCATGTAGGTATATTGATTTCTCACTTCCACTGACTTCTGAAGTAATTATCCCGAAGTTTATCAAAAAAAGGTCACTTTGGGAATTACATGGTCCTGGCTATCTTAATGTACATGCATAAGTAATGTCATGTGACTCCTCTTTCACAATTCAAGATAGAAACTTCAAACTTAGGGATATGATTTGAGTTCAGGGTGACATGTTTCTGGTTTTGGTTGCATATATTGAAACATGCAAGCATTTCTTTTTGTGCTATTATCTGTAATTACATTTCTCTTGCTTCTTGCAGTGACCTTCAGAGTTAAGTTGTCTCCTGCTTAGATGCTGCCACAGGAAAAGCCAGTCCCTGTGATTCAGTATACCTCCAATTTTATCATTAAGTTTGAAATTGCAAATACCACTATTATAACTGTGCAGGCAATTTAAAATTTCATAATTAGCATTCAGATTGCAGTTAATATTTGCTGTCACCAATAATAGAACTTTAGATATTTTGTTTTTTTGTAACTGGGCTAATTAGTTGAACTTCATGCTATCACATAATGATTTTTACAAAGAATTCTTCTCATATTCAAGATAAATTCTAAGGTTTCTAGAAGTAGGTGTCAGGTTTTTTTTCCATACCAAGACTTGTTTTATTTAATATTAAAACATCAAATTCAGAGCTTAAAATATTTTAGTTGGAAATTTGGATACCAAGAAATCAATTGTTTGCCGTACTTAATTTAAAAAAATTAAAATACATCAATCAGAAAGAAGAATACTTTCCTGTCATAATTTTACTGAATAATACCTTTTCATAACTCTGTTGTGATCTAAAGACAAATTTTGGAATCATTATTGGATTATATTTTATTTTATCGTCATCGGGTCTGTTAACAACAGCAACAATAAAAATAATAATAAGAAGAAGAAGAAGAAGAATAATAATTTCATGTTAATGTAAAATAAGCCCACATTACCATTATTATTATTGTTATTATTATTACTAATTTCATATGAAAGTAAAATAAGTTTAACTTTGTTATTGTTATTATTATTATTTTCAATACTACTATCAAAAGTTTCCTACTTTCAGATTGAGTTTCAAAGAACAAATATAGAACCGCAGGGAAAAAAAAAAAAAAAAAAAATTTCAGAAAGAAACAAAGCAATCTCTTGTACATAAATTGTGTATGTATTTAAGAGTTTTGCCCAATATCGCACCATTAAATAATTGTTGTTTTATCCTTTAAAATCAATACCAATCATTTCAATGAAGTATAAGAAAAAGAAATGCACACTTGGAGCTATGCTATATATGAAATGTTAATAAATAATCAAATATTTAATTATTTAAGTTTGAATAGAACATATTTTGTCAACAGAAAATGTTATTTTAGTAGAAAATGTCTGTGTCGGTAAACCAGGGACACAAAATTAGTTTTCTTTATTTGTTGGACTGGATTATCTGGTGGTTTTGTGTTTCAGATTGAAGGAAAGTAACTGAGCTCTATCATCCATTGGCATGAGCGTTTCTTGATACACCTTTGTCTGTGATTGAGGACAGGTTCCTCTACTTGTCAACCAGTTCTATATCTGGCCTCCTGTATTTGGTCTGGATTTGAAATACCACAAAATGTTTTCTGTTCTCAACCTGTTTTTCTGCTTTGAGACTGTACCAATGGTTTTCACCCACCAGCCCATGTTTCTAATAAAGCTTCCATTGTATGCCTAGAACTACTTTATTATGCCAATTTTTAGATCATCTGGTCATAAGGCCAAGTGAGCTTATGTTTTCGACCTGTGTCCGTCATTTGTCATCCATTGTGCATCCATTAACAATTGCTGTTTGTAACTTCTTAAAAACCACTGGACCAGTTTCAACCAATATTGGCAGAGAGCATACTGGCAAACTTGAAACATGTTTTCATAACATGCAATCATCAACACTGGAAGAAATTTAAACAGGAAGTATCTTATTGGCTCAAATTTCTTGGCCAACTACTCTTGCACTTTGCTATTACCATAGTAAGATATCTGCCATGTGAGTAATCTCATGCCCACTTGAGTCTCTTGTTGTACTTGCACTGGGTTAGCTCGCTGCACTCATTGATTAGGTAATCAACGTTCTCATCCTTAGTCATGCACATTGTGATTAATGATTATTATTATTATTATTATTATTTAGGTTTGTCGAACTTGTTTTGAAGAAGGCAGAGACAGCCAGGGATGTGTTCGAAGTTTATCTGAAGAATTTAAAGATTTTAAGAGCAGAGCTAAAGGGCAGCAACTCTGCCAAGAATATGCCAATACCACTTCATCATGGAGAGACAAGTAACTCTTGTATATAATGGAAAATATATGTGTGACTTGATCATTATAGAATGCAAAGAAAAGTTGATTCAGTGAAAGTTGCCAATTTCCTAAGTAATGAAATCTTTTGAGGTAGGAATAACATTTCAGACCATAAGGATGCCAACTAAGAGTCAAAATTACAGAATCATCAAAATGTCGACTGTTGATTGGATTATGATTAGTAAGATTTTACTGTATCATCTGCACACACCTTAAGTGCACAACTATCTTTTAGTTAGAACTTAAATATTTTTTTATCCCAGAAAGCCTCATGGGAGGGAAGCAGCAACTAAAATCCACTAGAAGATTGTGATTTTTGTTCAGTCTGCATTACTAAGAAGTGACACAAAGCAGTCACTTTTCAGGTGGCAACAGCAGCATCATCGGTGTTGCCAACAGTTTTTTAAGGTGTTGGTTACAGTTTTTCATATATTTCCTAAACACCTTGATAGATTTTCATTATGCTTGGCATGAATCATTATGAACTTCAGATAATTCATTCTATGACATGCTTAGAGCTCACCCCATTTTTACCTTGGGGTCAACATTACATTCATAGAAAATTTTTGTTAAAGTTTTGATTAAAGTTTTTCAATTGCTTGTTTTTTTCTAAATCCCTTAAAAGATTTTCTTTGTACTTGGGATAAATCATTATAAAGCTAAGACAATTTATTCTATGATATGCTGGCTCACCCCATTGACCTTGAAGTCAAGATCACTCATTGTAGAAAATTTGTTTTTAGGTTGTTAAAGTTTTTTCATTTGACTTTATTTCCTAAATCTCTTGATAGATTCTCATCATACTTGGAATGAAGTATTATAAATCTAAGACAGTTAATTCAATGACACTCTTGTTTGCCTCTTTGACCCTTGGGGTCAAATGCTGCATAGAAAAAGTGTGTTTAGGTTTTGGTTAAAGTTTTTTCATTTGCTCATTTTTCCTAAAACCCTTTTTGGATTTTATTCATACTTGGGATGAATCATTATGAAGCTAAGACAATTCATTCTGCAATACACTCACTTACCCTTTTGACTTTGGGGTCAAAAAAGTCATAGGAAATATATGTGTAGGTTTTGGTTCAAGTTTTTTCATTTGCTTATGTCTTCTAAACCCATAGATGGTTTATTTTCATACGTTGGATGAATCATTTTGAAAGTATGAGGAATTCATTCTGCAACATACCTGCTTGTGCCTTTAACTTTGGAATCAAGGTCACAATCATAGAAAAATTTGCATTAAGGTTTTGGTTAAAGTTTTTTCATTTGTTTATACTTTCTAAACCCCTTGATGGGTTTTCTTTATACTTTGGGTGAATCGTTATGATGCTAAGACAATTCAATCTGCAACATACTTGCTGATTCTTTTGACTTTGGGTCAAGTTTACTTGTTTTGCAATAATGCTTAGGTCGTGAGCTTGACATGCAGGGCTGGCCTTTTTGTCTTGGAATTTACCACCATGCATGTCTGGTCAATCATAACATTTTAACTTTGTCATGCAAATCAGTCTCAGAAATGGATCTTACATGTACTTAAGGTAGCACTAGACAGTTCTGTATAATTGGCTCTAGGGTAAACATTTTATTGTAGAGACATCCATACTTCATCTCCATGTTTCTCTCTTGTTATTTACAGAGGTGTCAAGACTGCATGTTGTGTGTACAAGGCAACAATTCTAGTGCAGAAACACATTTGTACTAGCTGGATTCCTGTTTTAAGTTTTGGCCTATAATATGCATTTTCTCCAGCTCTTTTACTCATTAATGCAAATTTCATAGCTAGTGATTTTGTGGGAAATTGTTCCACTCATAATCCTGTTTCCTCTCCATCAAAATAATATCAGCAATGCAATTATCACAACTTTATATGTGAAATATCTCTGATTGTATTCAGTATAGGTTCTTTGCAGGTTGAAATTCATTAATTTTAGGGATTTTCACACATACTAGGTAAGGGGGTTGGTATGACTCTAAAGGTGTTAATTATAGAAGGATCAGCTTTGCTATGCCAGTCTTCATACTGATTTGAGTTCATTCTCTGACAAGTTTGAAATGTACTTGCATCCTATCAGTTCTTGTCCATAACCAATTTTTATCATTGTTCACAAAACAATAGATTTAGAAATTTGAGTTAAATTCTGTGTTTTCTCAGCCTTTAGTCACTTTAAAGTAGGTTTAAGAGCAAAAATCAAGATTGAATTGTAAACGGGATTATTAAACATTTTGGATCTGATTCATAATGAATTCATCTTGTTTCCATTGCTCTTACAGAGGGATAAAACAGGTGCTGAGTTTGTGCATGCACAATAGGAGACCAGTAAGCAGTGAACAGCCTGTAGATTGCCAGTTTCACATTTTTCCCCAAAAAATATAAATCTGGCAACAAAATATACATCTGACAGATACTAGGGTTGGATTTTCTGCAAGCCAGGTCTGCCTTATGTCATGACTTGAGTTATCAGTAGGTAACTGTTCATTTCCAAAATTGTGCTATCATGGTATGCAGCCATACAATCAGGAGCTTCAGTACAAATAACCATTTAAAGTGACTTCTTTTGAAAAACTACTTAAACAAATTTGACATAAAGCATCCTGGCATTATGGGGCTTTCAATTTTATACAAATAAAATACTGATCCACCAGCAAATATATCCACCATCACTAAAAATGGAAAATTCTTCACATGACTTCTCAAAAACTACGACAGAAAGCATCCTGGCATTAAGGCCTTTCAATTTTATACAAATGATGCCAATTTGCAATCAAATATGTCTGCCATTACTAAAAATGGAAAATCCTTTACATGACTTCTCAAAAACTGCTAAACGGAATTTGATCAAATTTGACAGAAAGTGTCCTGACATGAAAGGCTTTCAGGCTTATACAGATGATGTTGATTCATCACAAAATATGGCCACTGTTACTAAAAATAGAAAATCCTTTAAGTGACTTTTATCAGAAAGCATCCTTGCATGAAAGGCTTTTTTAAGTTTGTGTAAATGATGCCATCAAATATGGATGCTATTATTAGAAGTAGAAAAACCTTTGAAAACATCTCAAAAACTGCTCAACAGAATTTGTCCAAATTTCACAGAAAGTATTCTAGAGTGAAGGCCTTTCAGAAATATGCAAATGATGCTAATCTGCCATCACACATCACTGCCATTACTAGAAATAGAAAAACATTTGACCAACTTTATCTAAAAATCAGCAAAACAGAATTTGACCAACTTTGACAGAAAGCATCCTGGCATAAAAGCCTCTCAGTATTGGACAAATGATGCTGATGTGCCATCAAATATGGCTGACAATACAAAAACGTGAGAAACCTTGTAACAGTTGTTTACAAAAAATTTGCAATTGAGCATTGGAAGAAATTTCTAGAGAAAGCATCCTGAGCAGATGGCAGCCAGGTGAGAGATCTTGGGCCAACTTGGGCCTCTTGTGTTTCAAAGCAAAGCCAAACCCTAAATAAGGAGAAATAATTATGGAGCATTATTTTTATTAAATCTACATGTCATGGATGGCTAAATAAATATTCATATCTAAGAATTACAAGGAGTGATAATTAACACGTCCAGGGATACCGTTGATTTAACATTATTTTGAGATCCACTTGTAGCCGAGTATTTGGACAACCATTGATGCAAGTTGTGATGTCATTTCTAGATGAAAGTGTATCTTGAAATGGTTATCACTACCAAATATGTAAAAGTAAATGCACTCACTGAAATAAAGCAAATTACTCAAATAAATATGTTACAGCACCATAGGGGTGGATGATGAGAATTGGTTTAGCTGCTTGAGGCCCTTGCCTTCAGTTTGGCTGTTTTTAGAAACTGCCTTCAAAACAAGGTGTTCATGATAAAATGATTTAGTTGATAGTTTCTTTTGGATAAAGAAGTAAACTTATTTTAATTTTTAAGTATTGAAAATACACAGAAAGCTGATTTGGTAAAGTGAAATAATGTTTGTATTATTGATGGATAATGGGTGGTATGCCAGTAATCATGTTGATGGTTATAGAGAACTTTCTTTGAAAGTGGGCAGCTTCAGAGGTGAGAGGGTCCATCCTTGACCCCAACCATAGCCAAAAACTGCTTAATGCTAACTTAATTCAGCAACATCATATTGGGAGAGATAATGCACCTCCAAAGTGGAGAGTTCCCAACATAGACAAAGGTAACTAACTCCAGTACCAATAGAATGCACATTACTGGTACATTACACAAGATTAAGACATTGTTCATGACATCATCAGTTTTTGTTTATTATGATGAGCTTTCATCTTATAATTTACCCAAGTATTAATTTAAAATCAAGGTATTGGTATTACAGCAACTATGGTAGTATCATTGTTATCAGCTAGCTGCCATTTCATTCTATCTGCCTCTGCAGACTGGTTCCCTAAATTTGATTTTACAATTTTTTCAGTAATTCTGAGAAAGACTGATGTTGGACTACATTTAAAATGTCAATGAAGTCAGCTATGTTTTTAATTCAGAAGATTACATAAATTCCAGAAATAAGCAATATTTAACTGAAATTGATGTTCTTTGCATAATACATATTGTAATAGATGAAAAATGTACAATTCAAAAGTAAAATACTTGTAGGTTTTATAAGTATTTACTTAGCATATCAGCTAAAAAGGAGTACTGAAGAACGTAATGGTTTTCTTGTGCCAGAATCAATATAGCAACAGATTTGCAGCATAAGAGCCACTATCCACTAGCATATATACATTCATGACTGAGAGATGGCAACAAGATGAGACCATCTGGGGCAGACCGGTGATATTTTTAAAGTTAAAAAATAATGAAGAGACTAGAAATGCATTCATCAAACATGAATACTCCACCCCACTCCCTATGTTGATCACCCTGCAGCCAACAGTACATGAGAGACTGATCTAATCACAAAGCTTAACGGGACGTAAACAGATAGATGGATAGATGTGCAATTATACAGGATTCCAAATACACAGCAGGATGTAGCAAATTTGCTACCTGTCTTATGGTATAGCTACCTGGTGAAAAATCACATATGAAAAGTTTTTTGACCAAAATGTTGGAAATGAAAAAATTCTCATTGTCAAAAGGTTTGAATTTTACTGATTAAAAAGAGTGTTTCCAACACCTTTCTTCTGATGAGGATACATGTCAGAATTGCAGATGTTTACATCAAAATGAAAGCTGGGCAATGTTTTCAGTAATTCCGAGGAAGTTTTGCACAAGTACGTTCACATTTATGATGAAGATGTACAGGTACCAATGAAAATAGTATTTTTTTAAAAGCATCCATTAGGTATGGATCCGTGGAATTCATGCACAATTTTGTGTGCTTTCCACACAGATGTAATTGCAGAGCCTTTACTCCACATGAGTGAGCCACAACAACATAAAGGAGTTAACTTGCATAAAGTAAAAACTCTTGCTACTTGGTAATCCATTATGCTACTGGATTAAAAATTAGGTAACAAAGTTTGATGCCTACTACTTCATGTTAATTATAACCCCGGTACAGTTGAGAGACATATGGACAAAGTTAACACTATTTGCCCCTTCCACATTCATGACAGAGTATAAAAATGTGCGGCCTGCATAACAATGCAGTTATTCACTTTCTTAAATTCACTTATCACTGTTCCCATGTTTAATCTCTGTGTCTAGAGTATACATGAGTAATTGGACACTCATTCAAGGTCAGCATTCCTTTGTGTAATATTTGTGTCTGGGTATGTTTGTGTAATTGGACACTCATTCAAGGTCAGCATTCCTTTGTGTAATATTTGTGTCTGGGTATGTTTGTGTAATTGGACACTCATTCAAGGTCAGCATTCCCTTGTGTATTGTTTGTGTCTGGGTATGTTTGTGTAATTGGACACTCATTCAAGGTCAGCATTCCTTTGTGTATTATTTGTGTCTGGGTATGTTTGTGTAATTGGACACTCATTCAAGGTCAGCATTCCTTTGCGTAATATTTGTGTCTGGGTATGTTTGTGTAATTGGACACTCATTCAAGGTCAGCATTCCCTTGTGTATTATTTGTGTCCAAAGTAAAGGTCTGTGTTTCCATGTTTAATCTCTGTGTCTGGAGTATGCAGGACATACATATTCCCAGACAGTGTTGGTTTTTTTTGAGACTCAAAAAGTGTGTTTTGGGGTCCCAAGGGGGGGGGGGGGGTGTCAGTGTGCGTGACCCTCTTAAAACATCATCCAAAATGAGAATAAGCTATCTTTTCAAATCAGCCTATAGCAAATGACTGGAAATTCAAATCTGAATAAAAGAAAATACCATCTGTTTTCTCTGAAGCATTTAATATACTTACAAACAAAAAAAATGGTAGACTTAGCATTGTCAAATAATATCACCACACATATGTACACATGGTCACAAGCTCACATACATTAAAAAAAAACTACACCAAGTTACTGTCTTTAAAATCCACTTTTAATTACATGCAGTCTTTGCTGTTTTCAATAGTTCAGAAGTTGGTATGAAGGTAATGCAAGTGTCATTTGTGTTCATCTTAGCACTCATCAGAGATTGAATGGTGGTGTTGTTCAGCCTTCCCTGAAGATCTTGTTGAATTTTTCTAAGCATTGAAAATGATCTCTCAGCATCGGCATTGCTGTGAGGGAGTGTCAAACATGCAATGGCCACTTGAGTCAGAATATCAAATCTTGGTTTTCCTGAAGGAAGATTTCCTTGCATAGGTCTGTAAAATGGTCTGCTACTGAAAACGGCAGATTGTGCTCAGCAACGAAATTGCAGAAAAGTACATCAGCTCTAGTTACATTGTCTGTCAACGACTGTTTAAACAAGCTATTTAATTTTGGTATTGAGCTCTGCATTTTTGCCGTGTCACGATGCTGGGTGGTGTTGCTATGTCGACGAATGTCATACACTCCAGAATGACTAATGTCAATATGGTGGTTGCAATATGTGCACAGAATAAAATGTTCCCCCTTGATGCTGCGCTTCACAAATTCAGACTCCGTCAACCAGGAGTTTTGGAATTTTGTTTTGCTGGGCTTTGCTCGCTTGGGAGATGGCTCTATATTTCCTGAATCGCTACTACATTTCGACATATTTCCTTCGAAAATGAATCACACTTGTACACTTTTCCATTTCATATATGGAGTAAAACTCCGACTTCAAAGAAACGTTGCCACTGATCACAAACTTTAATAAAGATGGCTTCAACATTTTCATTCAGTGCAATTAGTTTGTTCTTCAACACGCATCTCTTTGATCTACTTAACTTTAAATTGGGTTGTTCCACTTAATGTACTTTACCTATGCAAAATAGCCTAATGGGCTCTCCTGCAGCAGTGCTCAAAAGGATTTGACACGACACTTCACCCTAGCTATTGTGAGCCAATTAAGTAAATCTCTGAAAGGTGGTTGTTTATCTCTGACTGCCTTAACTTTTAATTGCCTCTAAAACAGGTGTATAAACCTGCCCCGAGGATAGTTTTACATGAGCTTTGAGCAGTACTGTTTACTGTTTATACATACCACAGATTACGGGCATATATAATAGTGATCAAGAAATAAACTTTTTTTTTTTTTTTTTTTTTTTTTTTTGATGTGAAAAAAAAAATTTTGTTGCAAAATTGCTGAAAATCTTGTTTTTCGAAACACGATCATGTCGGGGGGTTTGGGAGTCCAAAATCGTGTTTTTCGCATGACACGTCGTGTTATGGCAAGTATGGCAGGAGTAAGTGGACACTCATTCAGGGCTGGTATTTCTCTTTAAAATATGTTCCGTGATCACACTAATGTTAGGAAAACAAGCTTGCTGCCGCCCAAAACCAGCCCTTTCAAAAAGACGAAAATCGTCTTTTCCGTTTATATCATATAGACAAAGGGCATTAACTCTTGCCTATTACCTCTCCTTGCCACTGTCAGGTGTTGCTAGTTTTTCAGTTTTCACTACAGTATAGGCAATATCATATTGTAGACCTCCCAAAATTCATGTGTTTATCTCCATGGTTTGCAACCATGCATCACAAAATTTGGGTTTTTAGTGTGTTGTAAGGAATCTGGTACAGGTGGTATACATTTTTTTTTTTTAGGAACAATGTTTATGCAAATTTGTCACATTCGTGGACTTCATTTATTCTGACCATATGCTCCAAAATGGTATCGCTGATGCTTGTTATTGTTTATGATTTCACGCTCACTGTGTTTTCTCTCACTCGGTTAGTAACGGGTGTTCTTTTTGTGACTTTATAAAACGTTTGAGTTGTTTATTTATTAATTGTTCATTTTTCTTGTCATTTCAGTTAAACAATCACCATGAAATGTCCCAAATGTAAAAGTTCAAGGCCAATTAGACACACAACATGTACCTTCCATGCACAAAATGTACATTATCTGTGACATGCAATGTATGCATGATCTGGTCAGGGGATATTTGGTCAACTATCCTGTGGAAGAGCATTAAAAACAGAGAGAAAAGGATTAAGTCTCGCTCTGAGCAGTTGGACATTTTGAGTATGTTTTTACCAGATCTTAATAATCCATTTGATCATACTGTAATACTGTATAATGCCATCCTGGCTGCCAACCATCCCATCCAGCTGTTCAGTCGTCCATACCTCATGTCCAGTGACCATAGATTGGTCATGTTGGCAACCTGTACCACATACAGGTCTATGGGGCCATTGAATGTGGACACTTAAGGGGATCTTACTGATTTATCCATCCATTATACCATGCCTGTGGCATGGCTGGTACCAGAGCCATCTGTACCACCATCCACACGGTTAACACCCATACCGAACCATCTATTGGCAAGCCAGTCATCCATACCAGTATGACAAATTCATCCTACAGATCTGGCTAGCGATATGTTCACTGCATACCCATCGGGTCGGTACTGTGACACAAACAGGGACAACAGTAATGACTCTTTCATGCCACCTGGCATGTTTTGCATGGACATGGAAGTAGAGCTGGACCGGGATAACCCATATAGTGAAAATTTTACCTGGTGTTGCTGGCTTCATAATGCCCTTACACCCCCTACCATCACTCTTGCCTAAAAGATCAAGGCTTTGGTAAACTTAGACAAGGGGGAGGAGTGTCACTCTTTCTGTCTTCTTTTGCAGTCGTCTAATATTAAAGAAATTTCAGACCGTCTGTCCAACAATATATGCGATCCAGACAATTCTAAGGTTTTCTTCTCAGAAATCCAATTTATCAGCAACCTTTTCATCTCACTGATACAAGACTCACTCAGACGCCTTTCATACTGAGCTTCTGGCCTTAGGGAAGAATTTTGCGGCTGTAAATAAGACTGCTCCTGTTTTCTATAAATTTGACACAAATGTTTTTCATCCTACATCAAAACTGGTATGTGATATCATAGCCACATCATAGATGATGGACTTAAGCATCATTAGAGATTTTCTGACTTGCCAAAAAATCAGGTAATTATCATGCCTGGGAGTCAACAGCCGAATTGCGAAAGTCATCAACAGAGTAGCAGATCATTCCATGGCAATTGTTTTGACTGCCTCTGCTAACTTGGACTTGGTGTTATGAGATGTATGTATACATTTGACATCACTTAAGCCACATAATGCCCTGACATTGAGGACAACACCTTTTGGGTCACTATTGATGTCTGGAGGCAAAATCGAGGAAGTGAGGAGGCAGGCAGCTCAGGAACTACCTCTCCAACTTGCTTTTCAGCCTCCAATCAATCTCAATCTCGAGGGAGAGATGATCGAAGACAAAGAGATAAGGGATCGTTTACTTCCCAATCACAGAGCCAGTCTCGATTCCAATCAAATGTCAGGAGGCAACAACCAACTCAGTGTAGGAGGCAGCCTTATAGAGGGGGCAAGAAACAGGGTTTCTCATTCCCCAAGCCTCCTAACTCCTGCCATTGACTCACCACCCTGACTGCCAGCAGACAGCCTGCCGGTAGACACCAGATGTCTGCATTTTAACTATAGTTGGATCACTCTATTTCAACAGAATGAGTGGGTGTTACAAGTCATTTTGGAGGGGTTTCGGATTTCATTTATCCAACTCCCTTCTCTTTCATCCTCCCCACTCATGACAGACATACCATCAGATTTGGAGGATGAAATTATGCAGCAGGAGATCGAAAACTGCAATCGCCCAGGTTCTATTCCTGACCTTCCTTCTGAAAAAGGCCAATGGCAAGCTCAGGCTGATCATTAACTTAAGCCACCTCAACCAATACATTAGTAATCCATAATTCAAGATGGAAACAGCACGATTGATCTGACTCTTCATCAGAAGAGACAAGTTTGCCATCAGTCTTGATCTGACCGATACATACTTTCATGTCCTTATCCACCCGGCGTAATGGAAATTCCTTTGATTTGCATACCGAGGGAATATTTGGTCTAAACATCAGACCATTGGCATTTACAAAGATTATGAATTGCATCATCACCCTGTCCCAGTCGACTTCATCCGTTGCAACAGTGGTGTATTTTGGAAGTTCTATTCTTGTCAAGGGCAGGAATGATCTCCTATCCCATTTGAGTCATCTCGGTAAAGTCTGACCTACATACATCCCAGCATTTTATCCATCTGGGTATGGAGTTTATCACCATTCACTTTTGACTCCCCAATGTTTGCATGGTACAGATAGTCCAACCCATAGAATCCATTTCCAACAAGAAGTGGAATACAGTAAGAAAGTTTTTGCAACTCTTTGGATTATTAAATGCAGCATCGGCTGGGCCATCTTTTCATGCACCCCTTACAGATGACCTTGCTAGCTCAATGGTGTCCCTTATCCAGTCAACTTGATCAAAAGGTCAGGATCACGAATAAGGTAGTATCATTCCTTAGCAGCATTTGAACCGGTCTCTATGGATTTAGTACGTACACTCATGATGAAGAGTGCCCCAAAGTCATGTGAACTTGATCCGATTCCTTGATGCTGCTTGAGTGCTTAGATCCAATATTGCCTTCACTAACTGATGTTATTAAAACTTCTCTCTCATCCGGGGAATTCCCATCATTTTTCAAAACTGCCATTGTAAAGCCTCTGCTGAAGAAGCCAACACTTGACCATAACGATTTAAAGAACTACCGCCCAGTTTCTAACCTCCCATTCATATAAAAAATCTTAGAAAAAGTTGTTCTATGCCAATTTGTATCTCATCTGAATTCAAACAGTCTTTTAG
The DNA here is from genome assembly GCA_029931535.1 of Margaritifera margaritifera. NCBI lineage: Eukaryota > Metazoa > Mollusca > Bivalvia > Unionida > Margaritiferidae > Margaritifera > Margaritifera margaritifera. The sequence continues at coordinate 1,903,830 of JAQPZY010001451.1, read as the reverse complement.
CAATGTACAGTCTGCATATCGCCCTCGCCACAGTACAGAAACTACCCTTCTAAAAGTAGTTAACGACCTTCTCTGTGCTTTAGATAGTGGAAAGATTACAGTCCTCACCCTCCTTGACTTGTCTGCAGCATTTGACACAATAGACCATGATATATTACTTCACCGTCTCCATCATGTATTTGGCATTCACGATACAGCCTTACTATGGTTCAAGTCCTACTTAGTCAACAGGACACAAATTGTATCCGCAAATGGAAAACACTCCAGCCCAGTTGATCTATGTTTTGGTGTTCCACAGGGTTCTGTTCTTGGACAGGTTCTCTTGATTCTATACACTCAGCCACTCTCAAGTGTCATAGAGAGTCATCCAGTGTCTCACCAATTGTACGCTGATGACACCCAAATATACAAATCGAGCCATCCAACTGAAGTTGATGCTACCATCCAAGGTGTAGAGAGGTGCATTTCCGATGTGAAATCATGGATGACATGTAACAAGCAGCAGATAAATGATGATAAAATTAAAGCCATTCTGATTACAACACAAATACTTTCTCATTCACATCCTTTACCTCAAACAATAAATATCAGCAACACCAACATTAAATTCACACAGTCAGTACGAAACCTAGGTGTTACTCTAGACAGTACTCTCTCATTGCACCAACATGTCATGAACATATGCAAGGCTGCATATCTTGAGCTGAGACGCATCAGCTCCATTCGCAATTATCTTTCAGTTGATGCCACTAAAACACTTGTGTGTTCCTTAGTACTTTCAAGACTGGACTATTGTAACTCAATTCTATCTGGTTCGTCTCAGTATCTACTGCAGAAACTTCAAAAAGTTCAAAACACAGCTGCTCAGATCATTCTTAGAGTACCACAAACAGAGCACACCCCCCCCCCTGCTCTGTACCCTACACTGGCTACCCATTAGATCCAGAATCAAACACAAAATTTGTTCTCTGTGCTACGTTTCATTGACTGGCTCCAGTCCAACATACCTATCTCACCTCACCCATATGTACACACCAGCAAGATACTTACGCTCCTCTTCCGACACTCGTATTCTCATTATTCCCACTTTCAAAATGAAGTCATACGGACAACGTTCTTTTGCATACCAGGGCCCAGCAACGTGGAACGAATTGAACTTAGACACAAAGACACAGTGATCTCATTCAAGAGTGCTCTTAAAACTCACTTATTTCGACTGCAAGAATAGACCTAAAGACTTAATAATGTTTCCTTACCTTAACTATTTTCAGCATGTTTTTGTTTTCTAATTTCGAGGTGTTCGTTTTTTCGTAATCATATCATTATATATGTTTTTAGGTGTTATCTAATGTTGTAAAGCGCTTAGAGCTTCTAAAGATTAGGCACTAAACAAAGTCCTCATTATTATTATTATTATTATTATTATTCCTGTGTCCGTGGCACATCCATGGTTGGAACAGAAATTTCTCTGGAAAAGCCCCAACCAGAAGTTAGAGTATGTGTGGATGCCAGTACATACAGTTGGAAAAGCCCCAACCAGAAGTTAGAGTATGTATGGATGCCAGTACATACAGTTGGAAAACCCACCTGTTACTGGGCTTCGATATTGTCAGCTGCAAGTCGGGGACAGATGAAGTGCCTCTTCACATCAACCTTCTGGAAATGAAGGCTATAATCATTGCTTTTTATTTCTGGAAGGACCACCTCTGTGGGAAAGTAGTCGTAATTATGTCAGACAACTCGGTGGTGATGACCTACCTCCTCAAACAGGCAAACCAAATCACCCGACCTGTGTGTTTTGGTTTGGCAGTTTCTGCATTGGTGCTTCCAACTCAATATCAATGGACAAATCAGACACATTCCTGGCAGACTCAGTGTCCTGGCCAACTCTGTCATGAAAGGGTCAGATCATTCATACCAATTGGTCCATCCATCAATCAGTCTTTCATCAGATTTGCGCTCTTTGGCGCCGTCTGATGGTTGATCTTTTTATTGACAAGGTGAAATCACAAACTACCCTCCTTCATCTCTCCTATTCCAAACCCAGCAGCTTGGGTCATGGACACACTTTCAGTCAGTTGGGAGGGGTCGTGGGCCTTTGGCTACCCACACACAGTCTTAGTACTGAAAATAATACAAAAGTTGAGGGGTCAGAACTGCAAACTGATTCTGATATCCTTTCTCGAATCGGACAAGTCCTGGGTCAATGATCTACTCGATTTGGTGATAGATCTGCCCAGGAAAATTCTGGTCAAGAGGAATCTTCTCAAACAACTGTGGGCACAGATATTCCATCCCTATTCAGACCGACTACTCCTTCACTTCTGGCTCTTGTCAGGGGAGCCTTGTGAAGCAAAAAATTTGAACTTTCAATTGTGGAGAGAATCCCATGAGCAAGAATTATGTCCACTTTGAAGGCCCTCCATATTAAAGGTTTATAAGGGAAAGTGGCGTGTTTCAGGGACTGGTACAAAGTTAACAACATCATCCCTTTGAGTGCCTCAGTCCCACAAGTGGCTGACTTTTTTCTCTGGCTGTACAAGGAGAAAAAGTTGGCTCCTATTATCATCAAAGGCAATTGCTTCAGGATATCTGACACTTTTAGGCATCATGGCAGAGGGGATATTGATCATGATAATGATCTAAGATCTAAAGACCTACTAGCCAATTTTGACTTAAATACACCAAAATGCCTCACCCTGTTTCCAAAATGGCATCTCTCATGGGTTTTGACATGGCTCAAGTCAGATAAATTCAAGAGTTTAGCCAGAACTTCACTGGAGCTACTATCATACAAAACAAAACATGCGGGGTGAGTGAGTTTTTACATGCCCTTTCAGTGGACCCCGAACATTCTCCAGTTCAGATAAGATGGTTCAATGGTCCTAATGATGCAACCACGCTTTGTAGCCAAGAATAGGCTGCCATCAGCAGGCAATCAGAGAGTCATACAGAGAAAAGTCGTGGAACAAGAAAACGACTCTTTCTCCGCGTGAATATCAGCAAAGAGGATATCAACCCTCAAGCCCTATCATTGTGACTGAAGAGGGTGATATGCTCAGTGTACTCTGAAGCCTCAATAGATCAGAGTCACCTCATGAAGATTTCAGCTCATGAAATTTGAGCAATCTCTGCAAGCTTCAATTTCAAATGTAGCATTTCCATATGAGACATAATAGAAGCTGTTGGTTGACATGGACAGTTAACCTTCTCAAGTTTTTTATCTGTGGGATTTAGCAGTTCACAGAGACAAGATTTGAATCTGGTGGGTCCATTGGCTGCTGCCCAGTTGACATCAGCACAGCCTTCTCATGGGCATAGTTTAGCACTTTTGTTTGATTCGCCTATAAAAAGTTTGTCAGTAGGAAGAGTTTAATAATCCTCTTCTTAGCCGAGTATATTTGTCATGGATTACGTGACTGTCAGCTGTGCTGCTTTCAAGTTAGGAGAGCAGGTTATCTTTCATATAGGGAATCCAACCTTTCTTCCTTTGAAGGATGCCTGGGGTATAGGTAGAATGCTCAGCATTCCCTCCTCCTATTACTTATTCTCCTAACGTTAATGTGATCGGGAAACATATTTGAAAGAGAAAGCAAATTTGTCAGTAAATTATGTTTCTCCAAGAATACTTACCCAATCACATTGCTTAAAAACTCACCCAACCTCGCCGCCATACAAACATCTTTGTTGATCTGTCACTCAGTTTAAACACTAGTGACACCTGGCAATGGCAAGGGGAGGTTATAGCCAAGATTTACTGCCTTTGTCTATATGATATAGATGGAAAAGACAATTTTTGTCTTTTTGGGAGGGCTGGATTTGGGAGTGGAGTCATGACAAGTACATACAAGATCTTTTTGTTCAGTCTAAAATCGATTAAATTTAAACTAATAAAACTTGGTAAAATGTAAGCTAAATATTGAAAACTATTAAGAGTCAGACCAATCGATACATCTGCCATTATCTTTTGCCTTTCCAACCAATCTACTTTTATCTATCGACTTGTACAGTTTTGCCAAACTTGCATCTTTTGTCATATAACTTGTTATCCATTTCAGACTAGATATAAAGCAGGAGTGTCAGAGGTTACTGATGGGCTTCAGGAAGAGTATTGGTACATCAGAGGTCAAGAGAACTCTACAGGAGTTGAGGACTGTGATAAAAACTCCAGAGTGGCAAAAGTCATCACTGTGGATGGTGAGGACTTCAGTCTATTTTTATTAAAATTTAATCTGATTTCTGGATGAAAGCATGAAAAGTGAATTAGATCCCCCCACCTCCTTAAGTCTAACCTCCTCAAGTACATGTTTATTAATTTGGTTTCTTGACAGTACCAGCAAATCATGAATAGCAGTCAAAATGTTGGTCTTTATTCATGACTGGTTTTCTCAAGTTGCACTGTACAGTCTGATAAAAAGCAAGATCTACATATAATACATTAACCTGATAGGAACCGATGTGAAGTCAGACTCTGTTGACCTTTTGATTCACCAATCAAATTACAGCTTTCAGTTTTCTAAAAGTAAAAAATGGCATTTAGAACATATCATTACAGCTCTGCCCTGTTATAATGTGGTAGTTGTGGTCCATAACCACCGACCGCGCTATGTACCAAACTATGGTATAGTGAAAATGTACAAGTGTGTGGGGTGGGGGGTGGGGGAGGGTAAACAAAACTCGAGTCAGACATATAGCAATAATGGTAATTTATGTAAATTAGGTATGTTTGTTTCACTTCGTGGTATTTATATATTGAATTTTGTCCAATAAGAAAGTTTTAAAAAGGAAATCAAGATATAATACTAAGCTTCATGCTGTTTTCTTTCAAGCCATATTGTCATATGTTTGATGGATCAGATCATAAGAGTAACATTAAAACAATGATGTAAATACACACACACATTTTAATAAATATACTTGCTAATTATAATTTACAACTGCATTGTCATCAAGTTTAAAGTGATTTAAATTGATACAAAATATCAGTCACTTAAGAAAAAAAATAATGATTAAATTCAGGTTGCACTTGAGGCAAATGCATCCTGATGTTAAGAACTTGATTCTCTATTTAATTAAGAGCTTAAAATCACATATGTACAACTTAATAAATGAACTTCTATATGTAAAAAGGTATAATGAGTAATGTCAAGTCATTTTTTACAATAAAATATCTCATCTTCAGTTCAAATACCAATTACATATTATGCTGATTAGCAACTGTATGACATTACACCATGTGTAATTACAACTGTATGACATTACACCATGTGTAATTACAACTGTATGACATTACACCATGTGTAATTACAACTGTATGAGATTACACCATGTGTAATTACAACTGTATAACATTACACCATGTGCATCATGCTTTTAGCAACTGTATGACATTACACCATGTGTAATTACAACTGTATGACATTACACCATGTGTAATTACAACTGTATGACATTACACCATGTGCATCATGCTTTTAGCAACTGTATGACATTACATCATGTGTAATTACAACTGTATGACATTACACCATGTGTAATTACAACTGTATGACATTACACCATGTGTAATTACAACTGTATGACATTACACCATGTGCATCATGCTTTTAGCAACTGTATGACATTACACCATGTGTAATTACAACTGTATAACATTACACCATGTGTAATTACAACTGTATGACATTACACCATGTGTAATTACAACTGTATGACATTACACCATGTGTAATTACAACTGTATGACATTACACCATGTGTAATTACAACTGTATGACATTATACCATGTGCATCATGCTTTTAGCAATTCTAAAATACAGAATAACAGAAATAACAAAATAACAAACTTACAAACATGGATGTAATTCATTTTAAATCGAGTGATGTCTGAAACAGACACATTTGTTCACAAAAGTTCTAATCCAAACAGAATAAGCACTGTTCACTCACATGATGTGTACTCCCTACTTGAAGTATTTTGTGATTTTATGTTGTTTGAGACCTGATCATTCTTGTTTTTTTTTGCAAAGTCTATGACATTTCTCAGCTGCATATTAATCTTCAGAAGGTAGAATCTCTGGACTTTCTAGCCACATCAATCCTTTCTCCTCTGCAAATATGGCTTTGGAAATGGTAAGGGCAGCTTCTGGTGGGTCCTCCTCATTACTATCAATAGCACAACCTAATTCTTGCTGATCAAGATCTATGTTTTCTCATTTGGCACCTTGGAAGAACTGGACAATTCAGTATCAGTCGTTCATTCAACAGTCCACATCAATGCTGATCCAGTGCTGAACATCATCATGTGATTTCAAATGTCCTTGTTGCACAACTTCAGTCTCTTCACCACCCTCCTCCATGAATCACAATCCTCCTCCTGCTCTTTTGCATCTTGGAAAGCTCCCTTCAGTCCCTTTTCCCAACATCTCTCTATGCATCTGGGAATCACACTGTCCCATCCTACCACGCAAGGTACATCACCTCCTTCAAGTTTAACTTCTTCAATACATGTGTTAATGAATTGTCACTGTTCACCACAGATTTTATAAGTTCTTTTCTGTAGTTTATTTTAATGTTGAAATAATCCCTTGATCCCTTGGGGGTTGTATTTTTCGGCAAAAGAACAGCTTACATTTTTTCATTGCTGGTTACAAGGATTTTGATGTCTGGATGGGCAGGGCAATTATCACACAACAGAATCGCCTTCTCTTTTAGTCCTTTACATCTTGAATCTTGCCTCATTTGCAGTATAAATTCCTTGAAAAACCAATTTTCAAAAATTGCTGTCATCCATGATGGTACAAAAACAGCTGCGTTTTCATGTTTACGTGATGAAAGCAGCATGGAGATTTGAATCTCCCAATAGCCAGGGGTCACAGTTTGTGGTTTCCCATCTTGTTTGTGCATGCAAGGATTGTTATTCTGTCTTCCATTTGTTTAAATCCATGTTTTTCTGCTCATTGGATCACATGGCTAGGGTTTTTTTTGGGCAAGAGTTGATAACATAGTATAGTTTTAGCGCAATTATAGAGCTGCTCTTCACAATATCCTCCTGCTTGGATAATCTGCCTCAGTTTCTGTGAATAAGCCAGTCTGCAGCAGCAGTCAGCTGACCAAATTTCTCCACTTGTTGTGTAAGAGTTTATCGAATGACAAGATTGGAAGTGATGTAGCCAACTGGTGCTGGCTTTAAATCCCAAATCTTGCCCGTTTAACTCTCTATCAAACTTCCCCACTTGTGTCTTCAATATTGCACCTGAAATGGGCACCATCTGCGACCTTTCCTAAACAAACCAAGTGTACAGAGCACTAACCATGTCTGTGTCCTTTACTAATCTATCTTTTTGTGTTTTAGTCCAGCATCTGCATCTAAACCAGTCAGCATATTATTAAGTTTTTCCTCATCTTTTTTCCAACTGCACGAAGTTAACTGAGGCAAACCTACCGTATATAGTTGATTATAAGTTGACTCGACTATAAGTCGACCCCCCATCCCTTTTTTAGGACTGCAAAAATTTCATTTCTCTTTCATCCTCCTATAGTGTAGTTCGCAAATCAAATCCGTCTGCAAGGAGTGACTTGTCGTCAGTGAGTTGGAGTTACACTTTGGCAAAATAAAGAAGCCAAACTGAATATATAAATAGATGGGGAAAACAAATACAACATCAGTGTAAAACTGTGTAAAATAAATGCAATTATAGTGGAATATGTCACAAATAAATTGGCAACTTACATTTTGTCCATCTTTGTGTCATAAAATCCATAGAAATCCATCATGCTTGACACAGTAAATCCATTTATATGATAAATCCATGAATCTTTTTATAGGTCACATACCAGTATAAAATAGTAGTCCAGAATGATCTGCTTCTCAATATCTAATATGTTAATTCCATATGTTTTACAAGTAAACAATGAAAGTAAAGTCCACACTTATGTGATTTACAGTATCCTATAAATGTCAGTGTTTAATGTTATCTGGTACAAAACCCAGGAATTCATCCTGATCATCATAAACATCATCTGACCTCGATTCCTTGTCTTTACCGTCATCTGTAGGTACTTATGTGGAGACAGCTTGGGCTCTGTCAGTGACGCTATGAACATAATTTTTTGAAATCTATTAAAGGATATGTTGCATCAGAACATGTGTCACTTTGATAATTGTCATCAGAACATGTGTCACTTTGATAACTGTCATCAGAACATGTGTCACTTTGATAACTGTCATCAGAACATGTGTCACTTTGATAACTGTCATCAGAACATGTGTCACTTTGATAACTGTCATCAGAACATGTGTCACTTTGATAACTGTCAGTTCAAATAAACTCTGTTAACTAAACATAGGACTCTACATGGCACTGAACAAGTATCAAATTTGCATCTTGATCAAAGGATTGTCAACTGGGAAAACAGAGTGCTGTCTTTACAAGCTAAGGTCTTTGCATTGGCAGATAACTTAGTCAATATTACTTGGGAATTAAATCTGGCTCATGAAAAAAGCAAATATAAATCAAATACAACATCTAGAGTTTCCAATATTACCCATAGATTTATAAAAAAATGTGTATATCATGCATATAAGATGACCCCTACTCTGCAATAATGAAATTTTCAGTTAAAAAAACGTTGACTTGTAAGAGATTTTTTATGGAAATAATAAGTTGACCAGGAATTCCAAGGGTCAGCAGCAAATTAACTTTTATCAGAACCTGTCAGACCTCCATTATGTTGGAGTTCATGTTTTTAATCAGATTGCCTCTTCTAAATAGCCCTTTCTGAAATAGTACTATTTGGTTGTCTAGGGAGATGGTGGCTGGCAAGTGGAAGTTAACAAATATACTCGCGTATAAGCTGGGTCCAAATGCAAACAACATAGACCCTGATCTGCTGTTGCATAAGGCGCCGGCAGATCAGGGTCTATGTTGTTTGTTCTACTGATTAGTCATTACAAACTGCATAGACCCAAATCTACTGGTGCATTATGTGCTGACAGATATGGGTCTGTGCAGTTTGCAGTTGGTATCAGCTTATACGCAAGTATATACGGTACATACAGTCAAACCTGCATGTAATGATCACTGCATGTAATGATCACTCAGGGGACCACTTAAAGGTGGTCTTTATATACATGTAAAGTCATGTACTAGACTGAAGGATGGATTTCAGGATATTTGGCAGATAGATAGATAATACATGGGTTGAAAAATCTAAAAGAATCCACTTGCCCAGTCAGGCAAGTAATGAAAAAATGTTCACTTGCCCAACATTCTTTCTCAATCAGATATTACAGAAATAAGTTGACTATGTTAACAACCTAAATTTGATCATGTGAAAGGTTCTTTTACAGAAATTACAGAGATTACAACAAAAATTATTAATTCTGTCATCAGTTTGTGAAATTTGAAACATCATTTTGTTCTAAACCATGAGATTCGAATATGGTGAGTATTGGTACCTTGATTCTCAACAATTTTGCAAAAACACGAGTGAAAAAAACTTGACACAGTTGAAATACTAGCAGTTTACTTTTGTTATCAAAAGGAGGAAAAACATTGACATACCATATATACTTGTGTATAAGCTGCATCCAAATGCAAACAACATAGACCCTGATCTGCCGGCACATTATGCGATGGCATATCAGGGTCTGTGTTGTTTGCTCTATTGATTAGTCCTTGCAAACTGCATAGACCTAAATCTGCCGGCGCATTATGTGATAGCTGATCTGGGTTATGCAGTTTGCAGTTGGTATCGGGTTAATGCGAGTATATACGGTAGTTTTCCTTGTTATGTTCCCAAGATCAAGGTCAAAGAGTTGATGCTTTTGCAATGTGAGAAAAAAATTCCATACTTTTAATGAACCTCTTTCTTCATTCATTATTTTACACTATTAAGTAAGAATAATTGTACTATTACTTTTCAGCAAGAGAACATGTCTGAGTTCTGCCAGTCATGTAGAGCAAAGTTCTCCTTTTTGAATAAGAAGAGACACTGTAAAGTGTGTGGTATGGTTCTTTGTAAATCCTGTTCATATCAAGAGCTTCTTATCTACCTCCCTGATGAGAGGGACCCAGGGGACACTACATCACAGCTTGGAGTCATAAATTTCATTGGGGTAAAGAGATCCTATGTCTTCTTTATGCTTACACTATCACACTTTCTAATGTATGCTAGGACAAATGATATTTCCAACTCAATCCACAGATATATAGTTTTATGCTTGTTTAAATCTTGATATTATTTCTTTATACTGATTAAATTCATCTCTCTCACTTCTTTGTCTTCCCTATGGCAAAGCTCATGAGCATGAAAGAAAAGAGGATCTCACATGAGTGTTTTTATTAGATAGGTAATTTATTAAACAGCTGAAATTATATAATTTTCAGCAAGCTTTATTCAGCATGTGGCATATTATATTATTCAAGAAGTTTTTTTAATCTAATGCTCAGGAAGCCTAAATTTGATATTCTGTTTGTCACATTCAGTAGCTGCATGAACTATACATTATTAAGGGCTAATCCAGTTAAATATACCTGTCAAGAGGGAATGCACTTTTTTATGTATTGGGTGGGTTCTTGACCTGTATTTATTTTTCTAAATTTAATTCTTTTTTAGTGGTGGTACCCCTGAAAAATGTGCATTACCCCCTACCCTGGTCAATTTAAATGGAGTATCCCTAAATGATGCTGCTACACTGTATGATGCTCCCAAATGTGTTAGGTCACAATTTAAGCATGACCATTTTTTGTAAAATCAGTGTAGCAAGAAATGATGTGATCAGTGCATTTTGACATCATCTATATGACATCACATGTTACCTAAGTGTATTTATCACTGTGAGCTCTGAGTGATTTGACCTGAAATGATGTAGTTCCAATTTCAGTCTCTTGTTAAATAATGACAGATAAAAATACTTATTTAAGCAGTTTTAATAATCATGACAACGGTCCTGTGAAAGAACGTTTTTTTTTGTGCTTTTGATAAGAGGAGTCTCTGATCTTCAACCAGTGTAAATTGGACAACTTGCTAAATACATGTTCAGCTAGTATTTTCTACATAATTATTGAAGGGTACTTTTAATTATTGACAGGGTACTTTTATATAGTGATGGGGTACTTTTCCCCATACTTTTCTATGCTGTGACACATACTTGAGATAGATATTCAACTTAAATTTGCTCAAGAAAATGTACACAAACCTATTTTGAATTTTTACGACTTTGATATTGTAACACTTGGCATCTTAGCTATGTAAAAATGTAATTTTTCATGAAGTTAAATACTCCAACTTTTCACAAGTGCTCATCCTTAGCAAACAATGTTTTCATGTAATGTGATTACACTGTAAGGGGTACAGCCCCTAAATTATGAAAGTCATGTAGAATTCAGTTGTATAAAGCTCATAACCAGAATTAACGAAAACCTAAGTTGATTTTACTTTTCAAACCAGTATACAATACATTAATATTATATTCTGTCCAGCATACTCATAGAAGAGTCAAGAGAGGAACATATTTAAAACATTTAATGTACCCAAAAAACAAGGACTAACACAGCAACATGATTACATTGGACCCATAAATATTGACATGGTAATAAGTGCACAGTATTGTTAGTGCACTGGACCTATCTAAACTGGTTCTACTAGATTCTACATGAAGTGTGTTGTGTTCCAACACCGAGTTTATTAGACATGCGTGTGTACATATGTACATATTCTGACTGACACTGACAAATATATATATGTATATATATATATATATATATATATATATATATATATATATATATATATATATATATATATATATATATATATATATATATATTTACACCCACAGGTTTATTCACCATATGACTTTGCCTGGAATGATATTTAAAATAATTTTATACTATTTTCCAAATATGAATTTTATTATTAAACCTAATCTATATGAAATTAAGGTGCAAATGGAAATGAATAAGTTTCGACCAACATGAGTATTTTAGTCCAGATAGAAGAGATAATGTAATTGAACAGTTGATTTTCAGAATATAGGAGAGTACAACCAACATGAGGTATTTAAGCCTAGAGAAATAGACAGGAGACAGTGTAATTTAGCAGTTAGTGTTCAGAATAAAGGAGAGTATGACCAGCATAGTATATTGGTACTTAGGGGATAGGAAGAAAAAAAGAAAAGAACTTACCGTATATACTCACGTATAAGCCGGGTCCAAATGCAAACAACATGGACCCTGATCTGCCATCGCATAATGCGCCAGCAGATCAGGGTCTATGTTGTTTGATCTACTGATTAGCCCCTACAAGCTGCATAGACCCAGATCTGCCGGCGCATTATACGATGGCAGATCTGGGTCTATGCAGTTTGCAGTTGGTATCAACTTATACACGAGTATAAATGGTAGCACTAGAAGAGACAGTAAAGGAGAAGCTAATTGAGTGTTGAGATACATGGTCTTAAATGTCTCCACCCGGAAGTAAGTTACTCTCTCTAATCGGGTGCCTTACATAGCCATGCTGGCCTGCTAAGAGGATTGAAATACCCTCAACAAATGGTCAATCACTGCAAATAGAACAACTATTGTTCAACCAGTAGTTTTACTTCTTACTGAACAGAACTTAAATCAGCCGATACACAAGAATCATGTGAGTTGGATATGTAATCAGATTTATATGTGACAAGGGGAATACATATGTACATATAACAAACATATATCATATCAAACAAAAAGTAATTAATCAATATTTAAAACTTCAGATTCTCTATTATGATAACAATAGTACCAATACATCCTTCGTAACACTAATGAGTAAAAAGATCATTTTATACAAGATGTTTTGATGATTTGCTGTTGCCAGTTTACATATCTTTATAAAATTGTCACAAACATTTGTTGGAAAAAATTGAAGATCCAGAGTGAGTGATTAGGGAGCCTCCCTCCCCCTCTAAGTCAGTTAACCCTTTTCATACTGAAGCCCATTCAGACAGGCAGTTGTATATAACTGGAAATTTTTCAGTCAGTGGTTTATGCAGCATGAGAGAATGCAGTGACATTGGTCAATCTGGCTTTACAGGACAATTTTTTGAAATTATTTTTCAATGTTGTATACCATTTTAAAAAGCATAAAATTTTCCTTAAGGTCATATATTTCTTGACTGAAAATTTTCAGAAGTAAAACTTCAGTTGAAAGTAAAGTTATGTAAGCAAAATTAATGCTTTACATTTGTTTGTAATAACTTACTTTCAATGCAATTTTCCTATCTGCAATATTCATTTTACCTCCTCTATGTAATTGTATGAAATGGGGGGAATTTTATACCATTTAAGAATGTGACAAAATAGTAAAAATCCATCAAGAATATCTAAAGTTATTACAATTTTATTAAATTTACTCGCATGAGAATTGGAGAACAAAAAACAGAATAATCCTTACTGGTAAGTCGACAAAGCTTTTCATTTCGGTTCTGTGTTTTTATTCCACAATAAATTTTAATGTAATAATATAAGAGTTATATTGGGTGTATTTTGGTCCATTTCCAGGGATGCAGGAAATTTTCATAATATTATGCACACACTCAACATCGGTATATGTGTGAACTTTATGAGAAGTGAAGTTCTCAAAATGTCCAGTTAGCTTGAAAAGCATCCACGTCTTCATCATCGTCAATATCCGAGTCAAAAATACCAATTGACTATTTATCATCAGCTCAGTTCATTCGATGCAACCAAGATAACGATCCCCACTGCCTAAAATATAAATTTCCCCCCCCCCCCCCACCACCACCACCAAATTGTCTAAATTTTCATCAAAATCGGTATCAGCATCACGGCCGCTTCAGTACTGTCCGCCATTTTGAATTACACACGTTAAAGTTCAGTTTTGAAATCAAATTTTCTACTAACCAGTTCTCATCATCTCCGTTCATTTCGTCGAAGTGAAGCTCACGATATGCACTGCTTAAAACATAAAGTTTCCCCACAAAATTGTCTATATTTTCATCAAAATCGGCATCTACATCACTGCCGTAAATTGCTGTTTCAGCGCTGTCCACCATGTTGATCTCCACACATTAAAAGTCGTGTTTGAAATCAAATTTTCAAATAACCAGTTATCATCAGCGCCGTTCGTTTTGAAGAAGTAAAGATAGCGATCCCCACTGGCTAGAATGTCAATTTTCCACATGAAATGGTCTTTATTTTCAACTAATTCAGCAAGCACATAACTCTCTTCAATTCCCTCTTCAGAATATCACCGTCATATTTTATCTCGGCACGCTAAAACTCGATTTTGAAATCAAATTTTTACCAGTTTTGGGGTCTTTTAAAGACATTCTGTAATGATTTGTGTACTTTCTACCTTTATTTCCTTCTTTTCAAAAGATTACACGTAAACTGATGACGTTTTATACAGTTAAACACGTGTCTGCAAATGTTGGTAACGAAATAAAGTGAACATACGACCGGAGTCGTATCCCGCTGGCACAGGTAAAGACGACTGGAGTCGTATCCCGCTGTCAAAGGGTTAATGGTCAAAAACAGTGTTCCAGCTGATAATTTGTATGGAAAGGACAAGAAAAAGTTGATCTTGTCTTTAAAGAGGCATTTTAATTAAAAAAGGAGCGTCTTGTCTTTAAAGCGGCATTTTAATTAAAAAGAGCGTCTTGTCTTTAAAGAGGCATTTTACTAAAAATGAAGCATACCTGTACTATATATCATATTTCAGAGCTTCATTTTCCTTTTGTAAAAGAAAAAAAGATAAAATGCTCAAACATTTAATTCGGCACCTTAGGTAAAAGAAAAATGAAAAACAGGCACTATCAAATATTAGCAGGAGAGTTTTTTTAAGTATTTATATCTGGTGCAAAATAAGACTGCAAGCCAAGGCAGAGTGGAAGACATGAGTAGAAGACAAATTCAGAAAGTTGGAAGGTGCAGGAAAGGGCACCTATCTTTTTTATCCAGCTTGTGCACCCTATTAATGGCATCATGTGTGCTAAGTGAAACAATGTATACAAATATTATGTCTATTCACCAATCTGTCTGCACATTTTTTTATCAAAACCCATTGATATCAAAGAGTTCTTCTTGTGATTTGGGCTATTGCTTGTATTCTTAAATTCTTTGATTTACTTCTTTTGCCTATTTGACATCTCAAAACAATCTTTAACTCTTATTTGTATTCTTACTGTGGGGTATCAGGTTGTTTTTTAGTGGATTTTGTGGTTGAAAGCCAGACAAACAGTGATCCAGCTGTGGAGACACTATGACACCCTTAGCCAATCCGTACCAACTGTCGAGAAAATAGGACACCATTACCCAATTCATGTCATCTGTGGAGACAATAAGACACCCTTATCCAATTCACAGCAGCTGTGGCGACAATAATGCACCCTTACCCAATGCATGCCATCTGTGGAGGCAATAGGACACCCCTACCCAATCCATACCAGCTGGGGAAACAATTGGACACCCTTATCCAATCCATACCAGCTGGTGAGACAGTAGGACACCTTTACCCAATCCATGCCAGCTGTGGAGACAGTTAAACACCCTTATAAAAAATCAAACCAGCTGAGAAGACAATAGGACACTCTTACTCAGTTCACACCATCTGTGGAGACAATAATCCACCATTACTTAATCCATGCCAGATGTGGAAACAATAATGCATCCTTACCCAATACATGCCAACTGTGGAGACAGTAGGACACCTGTACCCAATCCACACAAGCTGAGGAGACAATAATATACCATTACCCAATCCACGCCAGCTGTGAAGACAATAGGACACCCTTGCCAAATCCATGCAAGCTGTGGAGAAAATAGACCTGATCCACACCAGCTATGGAGACAATAGGACACCTTTACCCAATCCACACCAGCTGTGGAGACAGTAGGACAGCATTACCCAATCCACACATCTGAGGAGACAATAATACACAATTACCCAATCTATACCAGCTGTGGAGACAATAATAAACCATTACCCAATCCATGCCAGGTGTGGAGACAATAGACACCCTTATCCAATGCACATCAGTCATCCAATTTGTACCAGCTGAGAAGACAATAGGACACCTTTACACAATCCATGTCAGTTGTGGAGACAATACGACACATTTTACCTAATCCATGATTTTAATTAATGACATGATTTTCATTGCTTATGAAACCATGAAAATTGTATAGCCATATTAATAAATGAATTTATAGTGTTTAAAACTTGGTTGCATATTAATGCAAGTTTTTCTTCTCGTTGACCTGAAACATTTTTTCTTCAGTGTCCAGGGGTTGAACCAGAGATTTGTTTGCTGCTTCACATCTGTAGCCTATGTAAAGAGAAGCTAGTGGACATTCAGCTGTCTGCAGTAGAACTTAGCAGCAAATCTAAGGGTGCCTCGGAGTTCATCAGCAAACTTCTAACTGTTGATGGAACAGCATCAGATCTTCAGAACAAGATTGTTCACCAACTTACAAAGGTAGCAAATGGTTTAGGTCAAGTCAAGTAATTTATTTCAAGTCAGTACATGATAATAAAAATTAAAAGCACAATCTCTTATTAGATTTCTCTTCCAGTTATAAAACATAATTAATCAAGAATGTTAAAACATAACAATTGTTCAACAACACAAATCACATAATAACAATACACTAGTCTCCAGAACAATTCAGCAGCATATTTGCTAATCCAGGATTGAATTCTGTACACTGAGAGTCCAATATTCATACTTTACAAGCTATGACATTGTTCTTCATGAGGCAGATATAAACACCAAGTGCCATTGATATGATTACAACACCAAGTGCCATTGATGTGAAGACATCATCAAGTGTCATTGATGACATCACCAAGTGCCATTGATGTGATGACATCACCAAGTGCCATTGATGTGATGACATCATCAACTGCCATTGATGTGATGACATCATCAACTGCCATTGATGTGATGACATCACAAAGTGCCATTGATGTGATGACATCAAGTGCCATTGATGTGATGACATCATCAACTGCCATTGAGGTGATGACATCACCAACTGCTATTGATGTGATGACATCATCAACTGCGATAGATGTGATGACATCACCAACTGCCATTGATGTGATGACATCATCAGCTGCCATTGATGTGATGACATCATCAACTGCCATTGATGTGATGACATCATCAACTGCCATTGATGTGATGACATCACCAACTGCCATTGATGTGATGACATCATCAACTGCCATTGATGTGATGACATCATCAACTGCCATTGATGTGATGACATTATCAACTGCCATTGATGTGATGACATCATCTCTGGTGGCTGTATCTGTACAATCTTTATTTGAAAGAAATTAAATAAAAAATAAAATTTGCTGATAAATACTCGACAACTATATTTTTACACTTATTGCGGTTCCAGTTATATTTTATTTTATCAGCATTGTCATTTGCATTTGATGCATTTGCTATTTCATTAAAGCACACTTTTAATAAGATATAAAAGGAGTAGTTCTCTCCCTTTAACACTCTCAAAAACAGAAAACCTGACTTCAGTAAATGCATTTTCATTTTGTTCCAAACAAGTGAAAACAAAAGGAAACAATGGTTGGAAGCAATCAACGGAAAACCTGAATGCACTTGTGAGATCATAAACAAAAACGATGAGGTGATGGATGAAATGCAATCATGAATGGAATACAAATGGAACATAAAGGAAATTAATTCTGAATGAATTTCAAATGTAAATGAAATGCAGATTTGGTAAAATTACGTATGACATTGTCTCTGTGTGTGTGTGTGTGTATATATATATATATATATATATATATATATATATATATATATATATATACAGTCAAACCTGTCCTAACGGTCATGTTTACTCATTGGTCCATTGGTCACCTGTTCACAATGGCCTTTCTAATTTCCCCCCAGCAAATTTCCTATATTAATGTCCTGTATGTAACGGTCACCTGTTTTTGTGGTCAATCCATGCAGTCAGTGGCCAGGTGTTTCCCAGCCAAATAGTGGTTTCTCCCTGCCTTAAGCAGTCACTGGCACATATCTACAGCTTAGTTTTTTGCTTCATGAGGAAGGCATTGTTTAGATAAAGGAATATCATGTGAATCGAAGTGCAAACATTTCTGACTGTATTCTAGTCATGTTGATAGTGTAACTCAAAGTTGTCAATATGTCAAATTCAAAAGTGATGCATTTTTTATAATTAGGGTAAAGTGACAGGTTTGAGTGAATGTCAATAGCAGCCACCCATGAAAAAGGCAAAACTGGCCTTTGTAGACCGGTGACCTCTGTACACAGGTTCACCTTTTAAATTTTTTTTAACAACAAATCACGCACCAAATATCATTATCATTATTATTATTTTTATTACATTATCAAGATTGTTTTATGTGCATGATTCATCAAAATAATAAAATGTTGTTCTCTCCCAAATGTATGTTCCACACAAGATTACTGTATCCTGCTCACTTTAATCCATTATATAAATTAAATCACCACTGACTTAAAATAATCACCAATCTTAGTTTGTTTTGTGCACCATGACAAAACAATAATTTCACTACTGATTGATAGCTTACATATGACTGTAAAACAGAGGACTGACTCTTTGGTCAGCCAACTTGTATAAGTTAGACATTGAAACAGATGTTCATGCTTTCAAAAAAATAATATCTGGATCTGGATTAGCCAGTTGCTCAACTCGCTGAGATCAAAAGGCAGTCAGCTTATATGAGAAGCCTGTGATGAATAGGAAATTAGAAGAAGATATATATGGCTATTCTTTGTGACCCATGAACTGAAACTTTGCCTGCCTTTACAGACAAGTGTTAAATATTAAATGACTCCGGACCCTAATGAAAAAGGATGTAACTCGTGTCTTCTCAAAGACAAACTTTTTTCTTCAGAGATAGCTTTAATTCACAGGCAAATAGATGAAGATATACCTGTCACACTGGCACAAAAGGCAACTTCCATTTCTGCTGCGATAACATGACTACTTTTCCCACATCTAACAAACAAATTGCTTTGACCCTCTACCCTAATGACATATTGACACATTTGAGTTACACTGTCAACATTACTGGAGTATGGAGTAAAAGCAAAATAAGAAATGTTTGCACATCAATTCACATGATATTCCTTTATCTAAACAATGCCTTCCTTGTGAAGCTAAAATTTAGTTTGCATGGACTGAATGGTCACTGTAGCTTCACGCCAGTGACCACTTAAGGCATGGAGAAACCATTGTTAGGTTAGGAAACACCAGGCTGCTGACCGTGGAAAGCAGGTGACCATTACATACAGGACTATTTATATAGGAAATTTGCCGATGGGGGGGGGGGAGAGATTAGAATGGCCATTGTGAATAGGTGACTGTTAAATATATATATACATGCAATGACAATGGTATATATGCTTACATACATACAAAGAATTATTGAGTTATTGTCTGTATTGAAGTTCTTCACTTTCAGAAATATGAAAGTTATAATTTGATTAGTGGATCAAAATATCAATAGAACATGACTTTATATTAGTAACCATCAAAACTACTTATACATGTCACTAAATCTTGAATTAATCAATTTGCTTATGTATTGTAGATATGATTTTCTAAAAATGAAAATTTTCAATTTAGCATTGCTTTCACTGCAAGACAAGCAAACTGCCAATTTTATAAGAGACATGGCAACAATTTCATAACTGAATTAAAACCAGAAAGTCTGATAACTTTCATGCAATCCTTTGAAAGGATTGATCAAAATAATAGCAGATAAAGGGAAGTAACTCAGGATAAAAAGTGCTAATCAGGAATTGTAACTACAATCACAATTACTCTGATCTTTTCATGAGTGAACAACCCCTTGAATGTAATAAGGGGGATAACTTTGGTTAAATTGTTTACATTCGCCATAAGTCTGGCTTTTCACTTCAATAATCACAATAATTATTATTGTAATATCTCTGACCTTTCCCACCAAACCATATGAAAAACATGGCATCTTACAGAGTGCAACCATATTGTAATCATGTGATTTCTTTTTGTTCCAATATAGAGATAATTGTGTTACTTCTTTAGTTTTTATCCATTTATTCAAGTGGAACTAAGTGTATATCTGTTCGGGAAGACATGTGGATGCCTACATGATCTTAGAATCTTTGCTCATCCCTCAGGAGGTAGGTTGAAGAGGCGGTTGGGTTTGTGGATAGAGACTGTAGGGCAAGCGTTGAAAATAATAGGTGAAAAAAAATGTGGAGGTGATGCTTCCATGTTGCAGATTTCAATTTTGAAACTGCACACTTTTATTTTATTTTCTTTGTAGTATCAGGAGATAATAGAATCCCTGGAGGACAATACAACCAGGACATCAAGAGTTGTTGACGAGAAAGGCAAGAACATAAGTAACACAAAAGTGTTGGCTAAAGCTCAGGTTAGTTTTAATAGGTTTGCAATATGGCAACTTTCTACAGCAGTTGGCTAACAATGAATTGGTTTGGAATTCAATTCATGTTAAAAGGCCTTGGATAGTTTTCATTTGCGATCATTTTTATCTTCCCAGAAAAATATTTTTCGTCATCTCTCAACTACTTGTTATTGATGTGAATTGTACATTGTCATGCATTAAATGAAAATGGGCCATGTGTTCATGTTTGATTCATGTTTGATACATTCAATGTAAATGGACCATGGCAACACAGACTGTTAATGTTTCATCAATTGAATGAAAAAAAGCCATTGAAACACAGAGTGTTGATGTTTGAAGATATTAAGTGTCTTAGCACCCATAGTCTCATTCAACCAGACCACTCACTTGGCATTGCGTGATCTCGTTCAACCAGACCACTCACTTGGCACTGCGAGATCTCGTTCAACCAGACCAATCACTTGGCACTGCGAGATCTCATTAAACCAGACCACTCGCTTGGCACCATGAGATCTCCACTATTGGAAGGTGTTGTTAACAACTGAGATTTCCATGTAACGCCAGAACAAGGCTTTTTCAAAATGTGGAAAAGTGATTTGATTGACTGATGAGATAAGGTGAGACAATACGTCATTGTGATGATATGATGATGTCATGTTTTGCATAAACACTGACAGTTTCATTGGCTGATTAGACACGCCTCCTGCATTGGTGTCTGTTTACAAAGTGATATTTAATTATATCCTTTTAAGCTTACATACGAATTTTGGCTTGAATGATTCCGAAAGTATGTCCTGGTAAGTTTTGAAATAGAGAGAAATGTCTTTATAGTATCGCTTGTACAATTTAAACCAAAACACCTCCTATCAGTAACAACAATTAGTGAAGCATTTTACCAGACCATCATGTGGTGGAGACCTCATGTAGCTACAGGGGGTCTGTCAGTAACAGTAATCAGTGAAGCATTTTACCAGACCATCGTGTGGTGGAGACCTCATGTAGCTACAGGGGGTCTGTCAGTAACAGTAATCATTGAAGCATTTTACCAGACCATCATGTGGTGGAGACCTCATGTAGCTACAGGGGGTCTGTCAGTAACAGTAATCAGTGAAGCATTTTACCAGACCATCATGTGGTGGAGACCTCATGTAGCTACAGGGGGTCTGTCAGTAACAGTAATCAGTGAAACATTTTATCAGATCCTCATGTGGTGGAGATCTCATGGAGCCATATGAAAGTCTGTCAGTAACAGCAATCATTGAAGCATTTTATCAGACCCTCCTATAGTAGAAATATAATGGAGCCACATAAAAGTCTGTTGATAACAGCAATCATTGAAGTATTGTATCAAACCTTCCTGTAGTGGAAATATGGAGCCACATGAAAGTCTGTCAGTAACAGCAATCGTTGAAGCATTTTATCAGACCCTCCTGTGGTGGAAATATTATGGAGCCACATAAATATCTGTTGATAACAGCAATCATTGAAGCATTGTATCAGACCATCATATAGTGGAGATCTCATGGAGCCACATGAAAGTCTGTCAATAACAGCAATCATTGAAGCATTTTATCAGATCTTCAGGTGGTGGGGATGTCATGGAGCCACATGAAATTCTGCTTGAACTAGACTGCAGTTTCCATCAAATTTACTTTTCCAAGATAAAAGATGCTTACCCTCATCTGGGTCAAATTTCCATGGAATTGTTATTGATTGGAATAGTGAATTGTCACATATATTATTGGGCCACATGTCTACAGCGTATCTCACATAGACCTTTGCTTGTGTATGTAGAATTAGCCGACGTTATCTCAGCTCTATAAGGCCCTTGTTGATGGTGGACTGTAGAATTTGGGTCAAAGATACAGACATTTTCAGCAGAGTTGCCAGATCCCAGCAATTTGGTACATGATTTTTCTTTACTGAACTTTTGTATCTATTTTAACCAAATAAAAATTTCTACTACAACTATTTTTCTACTATTTCTATCAGCCTTGTTATGCATGCTCAGAAACCTACTCTTTTTAATGCGAGATTTAGAAAAGTTGAAATAGCTGCAGTTGGTAAACAAATCAATGATATCAGAAAATAAAAGTCAAAAAATGGAATGGTTTCCAACTATGTAGCACTCTTCAGCACTTGGAACTATTAAAAAAGTGGGTTTTAATACAGAAGCAGTTTATATTCAGTTAAATTGATACAGAAATATAGTACAGCCAGCCTAAAGGGCCAGAGTGGGATTTGGCAGCTGTGCTGAAAGGTTTGATGTACTGTAGTATAATTTATTTTCATGGGGCTCAATTTTCGTGGTTTTGTGGGGAAAAAAAGGACATTTTCATGGGTACTTAAATTTGTGGTTTTGCCTATCAAAGTTTGCATATTGGTAGGTATTTAATTTTGTAGTTTAACCTCTACAAGTACCCAAAATAAATAATACAAAAGAATAACACTAAGCTAACACAAATGGTTGCCACTTGAATGTTTAAAATAATACTACTACATGTATGAGCACAAATCAAGAACCTGACAAGTTCAGTACTTACACCATGTATTCATCTGAGTCTTCAACATCGAAGGAAGCGGACACCAAAGTGCGAAGATGCTAACTAAATTGAAAGACAGTGGAATCACTCCTTTGTTTGTGCCTGCCTCATGTACAGACCAACTTCAGCAACTAGACCTGACAATAAATAAAGAGTATGAAGAAGAATTAAAATCACACTTACAAAACTGGTCATGCTAAACCGGTCATGGAGGCCGTCATGGGGAAGGAAGATGTAACTGGTGATGATCAGTGCACTGTATTAGTGAACCTTGCAACCTCATTAATCAAACCAATTTATGCTGAATGGATAATTGCCGCTCATGCGACAATGACTGAATGATCGGACCTAATTATCAGTGGTTTTGAGAAAGCTGGACTTGTTTAATTTGGTAATTTGGGGATTATTTACCTGGCAAGCAATTGTATGTACCATGAGACTTGATTGACACGATGTTGATGCAGAGGATTTGTTGGAAAATCAGTGAAATGTGAGCTTTAATACTCTGCTGTAATTAGTGTATATACATAGTGTTTTATTTATAATAGCACATCAGCAATAGTATTTTAAAGGCATTGTTGTTCTTTTGGATTAAAAATGCATGGATAAAAAGAAATGTGCTTTCAGGAGGATTTAAATTTTTCATCAACAGTTATACTTCAATGAAGGATTGAACTGAATAGATATTAAATTTAATTTTCATATACTAGTATCTTTTTTATTATTCTTTCTTTCATTTTCATTACTAGTGGTTGAATACCTTATGATTTTTCTCGTTTCTCTCTATCCTTACTTGTCTCTCATATCAATTTAAGGCAGTGAGTGGAAATTATAGCTACCAGATATCTTATTGATATGTGTGCATTGAAACAATATAAAATGCTTGATAATTCTTTTTTCAAAGAATAAAATAAAACAAACATGTGTAGAAGCTAATATATTATTAGCAGATTCCAGTATTGACATTGATTTATCAAATACTAGTAGCTTTGTTAATCTCTAGAAATGAAACGGTAAAAAAAATGGGCGGGATGGAGTCATCATCATACATGGCTAATTTTTTGTTGGGTCTTTAAATTTGTAGTTTGTGGCAACAATGAAAACCACGAAAATTGGTCCCCCTTGAAAATTTCTGATATTACAGTATTTGACCTTAGCATAAAAGCTAACACCTTCTATAGCACATCAAGGGACCTGTAGAGTAAAGGTAACAGCATCAGCTAAGTTAGAATAATTATTGGATTTTTTTTAAAGGGACATACTTTGAGTCTTCTAGAAATCATACAATTATTGATTGACTGGTTATCTGCTATTGATGTCCTATGGACAAATGGCCACCAACATGAACAACATTATTAACAAGGGAAGTAATTATAAAAGTTATGACAAAAGCTTTATGATGTATTTTGTGAAATGAATATAGGCTTTGTTGAAGAGACTCTTTTACAATGAGCTGAAAATTGTTTATTAAAGGGTAGATACAGTAATTCTTAAGCCCAGGTTTATTAATAGACATACTTGAGCCCAGATTTTTTTCCAGACATACTTAAGTCCAGGTTTATTCATAGATACACCCAAGACCAAGTTAAGTTATAAACATACTTACGTCCAGGTTTATCCACAAACACACTCAAGTCCAGGGTTATTTATAGACACACTTAAGTCCAAGTTTATCCATAGACATGCTTAAGTCCAGGTTTATTCATAGATGCACATAAATCCAAGTTTATTCATAGACATACTTAAGTCCAGGTATATCCATAGACATACTTAAGACCAGGTTTATTTATAGACATACTTAAATCCAAGTTTATTCATACACAACCTTAGTCCAGGTTTATTTATAAACACACTCAAGCCCACATTTATTTATATACATACCTAAGTCCAGGTTTATTCATAGACACACTTAAACCCAGGTGTATTTATAGACATACTTAAGTCCAGGTTTATTACAGACATACTTAAGCCTAGGTTTATTCATAGACACACTCTATCCGAGGTTTATTTATAGACATACTTAAGTCCCAGTTTATTTATGGACATGTTTAAGTCCAGGTTTATCCACAGACCAACTTAAACCCAGGTTTTTTATAGACATACTTAAGCCCAGGTCTATTCATAGACACACTTAAGTCCAGGTTTCTTTACTGACACACTTAAGCCCAGGTTTATTTTTTTAAACAAACTTAAGTTCATGTTTATTTACAGGCATGCTTAAGTCCAAGTTTATTCATAGGCATACTTAAGCCAAGGTTTATTTATTTACACACTTAGGTCCAAGTTTATTTATTTACACACTTAAGTCCAAGTTTATTTATAGACATACTTAAGTCCGAGTTTATTCATAGGTGTACCTAAGCCCAGGTTTATTCACAGGCATACTTAAGCCCAGGTTCATTCATAGACACACTTAAGCCCAGGTTTATTTATAGACATACTTAAATCTCAGTGTATTTATGGATATGCTTAAGCCCAGGTTTATTCATAGACATACTTAAATCCAAGTTTATTCATACACAACCTTAGTCCAGGTTTATTTATAAACACACTCAAGCCCACATTTATTTATATACATACCTAAGTCCAGGTTTATTTATAGACACACTTAAACCCAGGTGTATTTATAGACATACTTAAGTCCAGGTTTATTACAGACATACTTAAGCCTAGGTTTTTTTCATAGACACACTCTATCCGAGGTTTATTTATAGACATACTTAAGTCCCAGTTTATTTATGCACATGTTTAAGTCCAGGTTTATCCACAGACCAACTTAAACCCAGGTTTATTTATAGACATACTTAAGCCCAGGTCTATTCATAGACACACTTAAGTCCAGGTTCCTTTACTGACACACCTAAGCCCAGGTTTATCTTTTAAACAAACTTAAGTTCATGTTTATTTACAGGCATGCTTAAGTCAAAGTTTATTCATAGACATACTTAAGCCAAGGTTTATTTATTTACACACTTAGGTCCAAGTTTATTTATTTACACACTTAAATCCAAGTTTATTTATAGACATACTTAAGTCCGAGTTTATTCATAGGTGTACCTAACCCCAGGTTTATTCACAGGCATACTTAAGCCCAGGTTTATTTATAGACATACTTAAATCTCAGTGTATTTATGGATATGCTTAAGCCCAGGTTTATTCATAGACATACTTAAACCCGAGTTTATCTATAGGTGTACTTAAGCCCAGGTTTATTTACAGGCATACTTAAGTCCAGGTTCATTCATAGACACACTTAAGTCCAGATTTATTTATAGACATTCTTAAGTCTCAGTTTATTTGTGGACATGCTTAAGTCCAGGTTTATTCATAGACATACTTAAGCCCAGATTTATTTATAGACATACTTAAATCCAGGTTTATTTATAGGCATACTTAAGCCCAGGTTTATTTTTAGACACACTTAAGCCTAGGTTTACTTAGAGACATACATAAGTCCAAGTTTATTTATGGACATGCTTAAGTCGAGGTTTATTCATAGACATACTCAAACCCAGGTTTATTTATAGACATACTTAAGACCAGGTTTATTTGTAGACATGCTTTAATCTAGGTTTATTTATGGACATGCTTAAACCCAGGTTTTTTCATAGAAATACATAAGCCCAAGTTTACTCATAGACATACTTGAACCCAGGTTTATGTATAGCCAAACTTAAGCCCAGGTCTATCCATATACACACTTAAGTCCAGGTTTATTTATAGTCATACTTAAGCCCAGGTTTATTTTTTTAGACAAACTCAAGTCCACGTTTATTAATGGACATACATAAGTCCAAGTTTTTCATAGGTATACTTAACACCGAGTTTATTCATAGATGTACTTAAACCCAGGCTTATTTCCAGGCATACTTAATCCCAGGTTCGTCCAGACACACCTAAGTCCCAGGTTTATTCATATACATACTTAAGCCCAGGTTTACTTAGAGACATACTTAAGTCCAAGTTTATTTATGGACATGCTTAAGTCAAGGTTTATTCATAGATATACTCAAACCCAGGTTTATTTATAGACATACTTAAGCCCAGGTTTATTTATAGGCATGCTTAAATCCAGGTTTATTTGTAGACATGCTTAAGTCTAGGTTTATTTATAGACATACTTAAACCCAGGTTTATTCTTAGACATACTTAAGCCCAAGTTTATTCATAGGAATACTTAAGCCCAGGTTTATTTATAGACATACTTAAACCCAGGTTTATTTATAGACATACTTAAGTCCAAGTTTATGTATAGACATACTTGAGTCCAAGT
This sequence comes from Margaritifera margaritifera, assembly GCA_029931535.1. Lineage (NCBI taxonomy): Eukaryota > Metazoa > Mollusca > Bivalvia > Unionida > Margaritiferidae > Margaritifera > Margaritifera margaritifera. Next base: position 1,876,565 of record JAQPZY010001451.1, on the reverse strand, counting down.
TTATTCACAGGCATACTTAAGTCCAGGTTCATTCATAGACACACTTCAGCCCAGGTTTATTTATAGACATACTTAAGTCCAAGTATATTTATAAATATACTTAGAACCAGGTTTATTTATAGACATGCTGAAGTCAAGGTTTATTTATAGACATACTTAAGCCCAGGTTTATTTATAAACATACTTAAGCCCTGGTTTATTTATTCAATACTTAAGTCCAAGTTTATTTATAGACATACTTAAGTCCAGATTTTTTCCTAGACATTCTTAAGTCCAAGTTTATTTATAGACATACTTAAGTCCAGGTTTATTTATAGGCAAGGATTTTATTGTCGTAAGGATTTTCATGGAAACAAGCTATTTGATAACTTAGTAGTTGAAAGGAAGTCAGAAAGGACCACATGTTTCCAGTTTAATACATTTTATTTGGTTTGATTAATTAATAAAATATTCTTTTGAGGAAAAATACAGATTTTTAGCTCTACTTGTCATAGACTAGAAGAGCTTAATGGATGGTCTTTCTTTCCATCATCTGTTGCCTGTCCATCCATTAGCACAAGTTTGTTATCGCTACTCCTCCTAAACTACTTGGAGGATTATCATGAAACTTTGCACACACATTCATCCCATGGTCTAGTTGGTCCTAAGTGCAAATGGTGCCACTTGCACGTCGAATGCGTCCACCACAGCAGCCATCTTGAAAATCTTGTTATCACTACTTCTGAATGGATGGTCATATCAACATATGGTTTTCACTAAATGACTTCTTATGATGTCTAGTTGGTCCTAAATGAAAATGGTGCTGATCTGACATCCAAAAATCATAAAAATCTTGTTATCGCTACTCCTGCTGAACAGAAAGTCATATTGACATAGTGTTTTCACCAAAAGACTTCTTATGATGTCTTGTTGGTCCTAAATGCAAACGGTGCCAATCTACTATCTAATATGGCCATTATTGTTACTTCTCCAAAACGATAAGTCATATCAACATGGGGTTTTCACCAGAAGACTTCTTATAATGTCTTGTTGGTCCAGAATTTAAATAGTGCTGATATGACATCCAGTCTGGCCACCATGGTGGCCATCTTGAAAATCTTGTTATCTCTACTCCTTTTAAATGGAAAATGGTGTCAATCATACATCCAGTATGGATGTCATGAAAATTTTCCTGTCACTGCTCTCCCTGAATGGATGGTCATATTGACATGGGGTTTTTACCAGAAAACTTCATATGATGTCTAGTTGGTTGTAAATGAAAATGGTGCCAATCTGACAACCAACATGGTTGCCACAATGGTCATCTGGAAAATCTTCTTATGGCTACTTCTTTTAGATGGCTGGTCATATCGACACTGTGCTTTCACCAGAAGACTTCTTATGATGTCTAGTTTGTCCTAAGTGGAAAGGGTACGAATCTGAAACCCAACATGGCCACTATGGCAGCCATCTTGAAAATGTTATCTCTACTCCTCGTAAATGGAAGTCATTTTGACATGGGGTTTTCATCAGAAAAGTTCTTATGGTGTCCAGTTGGCCTTAAATGAAAATAATGTAAATTGGCCCTCAATATGGTCATCATGGTGGCCATCTTGAAAATATTATCTCTACTCCTCCCAAATGGATGGCTATATCAACATGGGGTTTTCACCATTAGACTTCCTATGATATCTAGCATTCTAGAATGGCTGAGCTAATTTTGATCAATCTTAGTAGGAATTTTTTATAGGACTTGTTCTACCAGAATTGTTTGGCATGGTTCCTCTAGCAACAATATGGCTTTCTTAGCAACTAGTTGGAAAAACCTAATTTCAACTTCTATAGAAGAATGGCTGAACCAGTTTTTAGTAAACTTGGTAGGAATAATTTTTATGACATGTTTGACCAAAATTTGTTCAGGGTGCAAACCCTTGCAGTGGTCTGCTTTCTATAGCAACCAAGTAGAAAACCTTTTTTTGACTTCATTGGAATGGCTGAGGCAATTTTGATTAAACTTGGTAGGAATATTCTTTGGATATGCTGTACCAGAATTGTATTCAGTGTGGCTTGTTTTGGAATGGTGTGGCTACCATAGCAACCAGGGGGAAAACCTACAAATGATACTCATCTCTCATCAAGTACAGCTAGTGTTACTTTTATATATATATATTTATAAACTTAATAGAACAACTTTCTCTCCAAAACTGCCAGACCATATCAGCCCATATTTGACCTGTAGGGTCCTAGCATGAACACCTTTCACATTCTTATGAAAGATGCTAATACAACATCTTGTTCAGCTGAAGTTACTCAAATTTGAAGCACAGTTAGACAACATATCAGATACCACCAATTTCATCAAAATAGCTGGAAATTTTGCTGACATTGGTGCATTATTGTACCTAGCCTTTTTGAAGAAAATGGAGGGGTGGGGGTGGTATCTGTGTTTCTGGCCATTCATCCATCACACTTTCATTTCCACTCTGCAGTTTAAAGCCATTTGAGATTAAGGAATGAAACTTGGTTCATTAGAAGGTGTGACACATATCTCTTTAGGGGTTCTATCTTCAAGATCAAGTTCACGGCTCAATATTTCAGTTTTCCATCACACTTTCCCTACCACTCCAAGCCATTTGAGATTAAGTTATGGAACTTGGTATACTTGTATATCATCACTAGAAGGTGTGTTGCATACCACATTGTTGGCCCTATATTCAAGGTCCACTCCATAACATTAAAGCTGTTTGAGATTAAGGGATGAAACATGGTGTACTGACACATCATCACTAGAAGATGTGTTGTGTACCACATTGGAAGTGTTATCTTCAAGGTCAAGGAAAATACTCAGTATTTTAAGTTTTGTCTTTTCCTTCCACTTTGCTTGTTATTACTACATTTGCATTTTAGACTGATGTATTCTAGGTGAATAATATCATGCCCACTTGGGGTTCTTGTTATGACAATATTGCATCCTCACAAAGTATTAATTGTGCTTGTATAAATTTGTGACATTCCCATCTGATGCATCTTGCTTTAATACTCAAATTGTCGTCTTTTCTAAACTTGAAATAAAAACATTTACAGTCTTAATATGTACCGCATATACTCGCATATAGTCCGGGTCCAAAGGCAAACAACATAGACCCTGATCTGCCATCGCATAATGCGCCGGCAGATTAGGGTCTATGTTGTTTGTTCTACTGATTAGTCCTTACAATCTGCATAGACCCAGATCTGCTGGCGCATTATGCGACAGCAGATCTGGGTCTATGCAGTTTGCAGTTGGTATCAGATTATACAAGAGTATAGACAGTTAGTCTAAGAAATGGACATGTTTAATCCATTAACTGATCCAAGCTGAAGTTTTAGACTTTTTTACAAATTTGCCTATGTTTTCCAACTCTTTGCTTCTCAGATCACCTTTCAACTGAATTTATGCAACACTAGAGAAGTGTTATCATAAATTTTTTTTCACAAGGTCTACAATGGATACAATTAACTAGGTGATCATAATCATACAGTATGAAGCAAAGGCTGTTCATGTACATGTATAGTGATTATAATCAGTAATGTGAAATAATAGTTGAAACTTCAAAGGAAGTTGTTGGTTGAGTTAAAACTGACCTTGATATTTTACTGCATTCTTGAAGTCATGGAGCTTGAAAATCAATTATACATCGTATGAACAGCCACAATGAAGCAAAGGCTGTTCATGTATAGTGCATGACTGATTTTGAAGCAAAGGCTGTTCATGTATAGTGGGTAATTAATTTCCAAGCAAAGACTGTTTATGTATAGAGTGTAATTGATTTCCAAGCAAAGGCTGTTCATGTATAGTGTATAATTGATTTCCAAGCAAAGGCTGTTCGTGTATAATGTGTAATTGATTTCCAAGCAAAGACTGTTCATGTATAGTGTGTAATTGATTTTCAAGCAAAGACTGTTCATGTATAGTGTGTAATTGATTTTCAAGCAAAGGCTGTTCATGTATAGTGTGTAATTGATTTTCAAGCAAATGCTGTTCATGTATAGTGTGTAATTGATTTTCAAGCAAAGACTGTTCATGTATAGTGTGTAATTGATTTTCAAGCAAAGGCTTTTCATGTATAGTGTGTAATTGATTTCAAGCTTCATGACTTTATGAATGCCATAACATATGAGGTTCAAATCTTATAATTACAAATATTTTAAGAAAAAATAATGAATCTCAACAAATAAATAACAGAACTATATTTGTCAAAGCACACAAGGGTGCATGAATACATAGTTCCTTTCTGGTGCTATGAACCAAGAACTTCTAGTTTTCTGCATCACATGTTTGATTTTAACCAATCTAAATGCTTGTAACAAGGGCTTTGTACAATTGTGTAATAATTGCTGAATAGCTTTGGAAAATTCCCACGAAGCATTCTTTGACTGAGACAACCTGTGAAATGGATACCGTATGCATACTGTCACATTCACATTTCTTTTCTTTCTACTTTATGCCCACTGATTATCTCAAGTCAATCTGAGCAGGTTAAATAATTTGTGTTCATTTTGTTGTAACAAGTAGATGACAATAACAAATGTGTGACTGTAAATAGTATCAAGTTTATGATTTTAGAAAATTAGTAGGTTTCAGAATGTTCTTGCCGTCATTCTTATTTATATTTGATTCTGTATGGGTGGAACTCTTTTACGTGTTTTTTATTTTCAGGAAGATTTGTCTGATTATCTAGCGCAATATGTATTGAAAATTCAGCTTGCTAAAAGACTGCAGCCTGAGGCCATTAGTGATACACAGAAAAAACTAATGATGAAATATCTAAGGGTAAATATTTATGAAACTAACTTTTTCAATATTTTGAGTAGATTTTATTTTTACTGTTTTCTGTTTTTCAAAAACAAATTCTGACCTAGTTTCAAGTTGGTAATTTTGAATTTCTCATGACAGTCATGAGCATGCACACACTCTGGCCATTTTAACAGTGTCTTTATGTGTTAGCCAGCGCAGCTGTTGGTCAAAGTGTTGCAAGAAATCAGAGCTGCTCAGAGAAGAAAATCAGCTGAGATAAATAGCTACTACTTCGATGTGTTTATTCCACTGCATCATTTTCACGAAACATTTTCTTATAGAAATATTACAGATAAAAACTTGATTGGACACAACCATCTTGAAAAACATGCACAGTTCATGGTATGTTTTTGCCTCTAATTTTGATATACGCTGTGTGTTGTGAAAATGACACTAAAGTATTAGATATTATCTCAGCTGGTTTTCATGTCTTAGCAGTTCTGATTTTTTCAACACTTCAACCAATTGTTTCATTTGGCTTAGATTTAAAGCTAATGCAGAAAAGTCTGAAGTGTTCCAAATGCATGTGATGTAGGATGATGAGATTGTACCTTGATGATAAGAATCCATATTAACAACACTTAATCTTCATCAAGTGTCTACTCTTAATAGCAACTTTATGAGATGCCAGTGAAATATAAAATTAAATTCTGTTTTAGTTTATTAACAACACTTAACCTTCATCATATATTTGTTATAGTTTCTGTTCTTACACCCCTGCTTCAATAAGAGGATGGTATATCAGTCTGCTGACCTTCATAACATTTTTGCCAACACTTTCACCAATGCGGTTATTTTGTCACCATTATCCCTTTCCAATATAGAATGTGATCGTACAATTGTGTACAAATGCATTTTGGTTGTTTTAATTTTAAGATCTAGAAAAAATGGGCAATGATGTGTTGCACATCATGAAATAAATTTGTAAATTTATAAAATCATGTCTAGAAATAATTCATACAAAGAAGGAATGTAGATATTAAATTATTCTTTTCTTCAGAACAATTTCCCCCTTGTACGCTAAGAAAACTTAAATTGATTGTGCATCACAACCTGCATCACAAACTGTAGTCGTATGTTGTATATTATTACAGAAATGAATGAAATAAAATACTAAGCTCATTTCTCAAATCTATGTGTGCACTGAAATGTCTTATAAAATTGAATGCATCATTATTAAAGAACCAAATTTCTTCCATTTGCTTTCTATGTAAATATTTTAATACAATGAATATAGGTTAAGATATTCAGACTATCCGGTCAATTATGTTCTTTGTTTCCCCCATCAGCTGCTTGGGGAAGTTGTTTGCTTCATACACTGAACTCTATCTCATGTATCTCTGTGGTCATTGGTTGGTACTGAACTCTATCTCATGTATCTCTGTGGTCATTGGTTGGTACTGAACTCTATCTCATGTATCTCTGTGGTCATTGGTTGGTACTGAACTCTATCTCATGTATCTCTGTGGTCATTGGTTGGTAGAACAATATTGGAAGAGTTTAAGTAAAAGTAATATCAATTTACAAGCATCATTGTCTGCATTCAGAACAATTGTAAGTGGACGTTTGCTTTCAAGTTTGTTGCAATTGTAAAGGTATAGTCATTTTTAAATCATTTCAAAGGTTTACTCATATTGCTTTTGAGTAATTAAATGAACATACAGCTGTCTTTGGGTTGTCTTTAAACTGTCTCTGAAATACAAGCGTGCTCCCTTATTACTGATAGTTTGTCATGTTTGAGTAAACATTATCTTAATCAAGATGAGATCTAAAAAAATATACCCAATGAATGTTAATTGAGCAAGCAAATTGTTAATAAACCACCTTGGTAAAGAAATTATACAATAGGCACTGAATGTGGACAGTTGACGTAACACACATTGCGGTAACTTCACCCATTGGAAAGAAGATTATGGTTAACGACAGAAAGTCTGAGGGCAGAAAATTACGTCCAGAAGGTAGATTGTTCCCTCCCCATTTCAAGAAGCAGACAATATATAGAATTTACTTTGTCTCTCTGAGAGTTCAGCAGGCAGACTGTTCCCTCCCCACTTCAAGAAGCAGACAATATATAGAATTTACTTTGTCTCTTTGAGAGTTCAGCAGGCAGACTGTTCTTACTTTTCACCAAAACATTTTGCAAGATAATCATATAATTGTTACCAAATGTTTAGTTTCTTTCAGCTTCAAAATTTGGCAGCCAACAGTGGAAACACTGGTATATTTATTACACTCCCTACTTCACAAAGCCACCAATATACAAGTCCTTGTTTTCATCTATCCTTCCTTTCCAGGCTGTAACTTTTTTGTTAATATTCCTCACTTAAATTCATAGAATTTTGGTTCCGTACCATTGCCTTCATTTAAGCACGGTATTGACAACTTTGAGTCACATTGATTCTGTATCTGTAGCATCAGGTAACATTCCAGAAAATGTTATATGCACTGCAGAGTTGCCTGTACAGTTCAGTTACTAGAGCCCTTGCTAACAAGCATTTTGTTCTGTTATCAAGCATCAAGACAACACAGACATTAGGTAGCAGAAGACATAAACAGTGATAGTGACAGCAGAAAAAAATATTTGTAGAAGATAATGAAGAACATTGGCAGAATTTTGTAAACTAAGAGTTCCAAGTCATTTGTTATAGAATCTTTTTTTTTTATAACTCATTTGTTATACTGCATATTAAAAAAAGAAACCGGCAGTTATACTTGTGGGATTGTTATACCTCATTATGTTATGAACATTTTTATATTTTCAAATGTTGTGATTTGAATTGGAATTAAGAGTCATAAATCAGGTTTGAGATTGAAAATTAAAGACAGGAAATGGAACTGTCAATGTTTAAAAAAAACTGACATTTGTAATAAAAGAACAAAGAAACATCAGCAATTTCCTATTAACTTCTAAGAACTTTTTGATTCAAATATTTGTTTTAGGCCAAGTCAGAGTTTTATTTGGACAACATGTACACATTCCGCAAGATGAAGGCCAAATTAAGTGACTCAGCACCAGCAGAAGTCCTAGACTTCATACAGAGGACAGTGGATAGACATGTGAGAACTCTTTCATCTACCATACATTTCATGCAAGATTTATGTTAGATCATTCACTACTTTATAAGACACTATAATTTCCTAGATAACAGAGGTCATCCTGATATGGTGCTGTTCATTCTGCAGTGAAATGTTGGTCTTAAAAAATTGGTGGTCTCTCTTCACAGTGACAAAATGGTAAAAATATACTATTTTCATATCAGGGAATGTGGCCTCTGATTGGGTGGGGGTGGGGGGTTAGAGGCGAGCCTTGCAAGAGGGAGACATTTATATAATCTATCTTAAATCAATTCCTGTTAATTTTTGTATATATATTTCTCATTGTTTCATTTTTACTGCTCTCTCTCTCTCTCTCTCTCTCACTCTCTCTCTCTCTCTCTCTCTCTCTCTCTCTCTCTCACTCTCTCTCTCTCTCTCTCTCCATACACAGATGACTAAATAATGAATACATTGATTTTGGTAAATTGTAGGCTATAGCTTAATACAACTCCTAAATGAACAATACAAAAGTGCAGGGTGGATCCAGTACTTTTTGTATGAGGGTTTGATTTTGATATGAAGGTGGTTTGTTTAGCTTTAAAATAGCCATCTTTCTGTGTTCCTCAATGAAAAAATGTACTATATTAACTGAAAACGGAGTTTGACTGAAATGTCTGAACCCTATCCCAGATCCTTCCCAGAAAATGTTAGTTGCTATTATAATAGAAATCTGGGAATTTAGGAACTAATGACTCATTTATGGTCACATACTCAAATTCTGCTGACAAAATCCAACTCAGGCACAATGCAAACTTGTCTAGCATGTTCATTTCCAATAGTTTGATGCTGAAATACTATACAATCAAATTAAGAATATATATGTCATGTACTATCTCAAGTCATGTGATATCTTAAGTCATGTGCTATCTTAAGTCATGTGATATCTTAACTCTTTACAACCTAATGACGAGTTATGATGCCTCACTCCCTTACTTACGAACAAAGTGCCCTTTTCCTCACTATCATGATTTTTGACGAGTACTAATGGCAAGTTTAAAAATAGATATACATTTAGGAGTAGATTTTAAACATATGGACATTTTAAACACTATAAATAGTACATTACAAACTTGGAAACGAATGCACATGCACCTTGTTTACAGAAAATGATGGACTATGTATCTGGTGGAGAGAGTAACATGAACAGTGAAAGATTGTGGGAAACAGTGAAAGATTGTGGGAAACAGTGAAAGATTGTGGGAAACAGTGAAATATTGTGGGAAACAGTGAAATATTGTGGGAAACAGTGAAATATTGTGGGAAACAGTTAAATATTGTGGGAAACAGTGAAAGATTGTGGGAAACAGTGAAATATTGTGGGAAACAGTGAAAGATTGTGGGAAACAGTGAAAGATTGTGGGAAACAGTGAAAGATTGTGGGAAACAGTGAAATATTGTGGGAAACAGTGAAATATTGTGGGAAACAGTGAAAGATTGTGGGAAACAGTGAAATATTGTGGGAAATTATAAATGAAAGTTCTGAGTCTGAGTTTTCAGGCTTTAGTGTCGAGGATTTACCTCGTGATTTGAATCACAATCAGGTTTTAACCAAGTAAACACAGAAAGTTATGATGCACAAAATGGCAGTCATCACAAAGTTCCCAGGTGTAATCTTCCCGCCGGTCCAAAATTGCCAGCTGATTTTGATCTTTCCACAGCAAAATGAGTGGACTACCATCTTTTCATAGAAGAGACACCATGTTTGAGACCATATCCAATGAAACCAATTTATATGCACAGTTAAAACAACAGCAAGCTAACGTCAGAGACAAGCACTGGTCTTTTGTCACACCTGATGAAATTAAAGCATTTCTCAGCTTAAATATCATCATGGGTTTCTCTCCACATCATTCATACCAGAATTACTGGTGCAGAGATGAATTTTTAGGGAAAGAGGATTTATGAACACAATTACCAAAAACACAGGTATGGAAAAAATCAGTCTGTATTTTCATATCAATGCACAAGCATCACAGGTGCCAAGTAATGACCCCAATTATCATCCAGTTAACATGACATGGTGTTGGCTAATTTCAAAAAGTACTACCAGCATTCCAACTAGATTGCAATTGATGAGGCAATGAAGTTATACAAGAGGCATTCAGAACTGAAACAATACATGCCTGCCAGACCAGACAAATTTGGAATAAAGTTTTGGGCCAGGTGTGATGGAGTTACCTCCTACATGAGTATTTTCCAGCTGTATTGTGGCAATAAAGATTGAAGTGAACTCCAGAGACAGTATGGATTGGGGTATTGTGTTATCTGTGATCTATCACAAGATCTGGTAGGGAAAAAATCATCATGTATACTTTGATAGGTACTTTTCTAGCATTACCCTTGCTGAACACCTGGAAGAAGATAACATTTATACCTGTGGCGCTATATGCAGCAATCGCAAAGGTCTTCCATCATTTCTTAGGGAAAAAAAGTTGGTGATAAGGAGTGAGATACCAAACAGAGGGTAGTCCACAACCTATGTAAAGGAATCTATTACAAGCTCTGCATGGAATGACAATAACATTGTGATGGTTATTTACAACAATATTGATGATGATGATGTAATCTGTGAGTGACAGAAAAGGTTTTTGTGGCCCAACCAAAAGCTATCCATTTTGTACAATAAGCATATGAATTCATGACCAGTTGAGAAAGCAATATGCTGCTGGAAGACCAAGCAAAAAATACACCAGGTACATTATTTGGTTCATCATCAGTTGTCTGGTTAATGCTTATCTGATCTACAAACAGATATCAACCAGGCAGGTAAGCAGTTCTTGATACACACATAACAACTTTATTCTGGAACTGGGGAGAGATTTAATTGGCAACTTTTGTGGAAGAAAGCAGTTAACTGTGAGGGAAATTGGTGGTACCAGGGAGATTCTTGTGCTATCAGATCAGCAACAGCATGCATATACATGCTTTCCTGGCCTAAAGAAGAGCTGTAAACCATGTTTTCAGTGAAAAGTTCATCATGAAACTGTCTATGGTTGCTGTATGTGCAATATCCATACATGTCATGTCTGCTTCCTTGCAGTACATTATCAGGAATAAACCTGTTGTGTTTCAAAAAGGTTATACAATTTAGTTTTCTTTTTGCATCTAAAGCAAAAACATGTAGATTCGGTTGATTTTTTACCTGTTTTTCACCTGTTCAGTGAGGTTGTAAATATTCATTATGTGGAAACTCTCGTTTCAAGTTGAACATCAGTTTCCTGCCATTCATTTTTATGTATAATATATGTGATACGCGGACTTTGTAAACAGAGGAGAAACAGTCTAACAGGTCAGCAATTCTGTTTATTTTATTTCAAATCCATCAGGGGGCACCTTGGTTAATATTATGCAGTATTACAAAATGGCATCAAATGTCATCATTAGGGTGTACAGGCAGTACATCAAAAAGTGGTAAAGAGTTAAGTCATGTGATATCTTATGTCTTGTGAATTGTATATTTGTACATCCATCAATTCATCATAAATTTCAAATGTGTACCCGTACATTCCTTGAAAGGATTTTTTTTGTATTATTTGCAGGACAGTGATACAACCTATAAATTAAAATATTAATAAACTTTTTGTATACATATGATATAGATGACCTTACAAGAGTGTCAGTTCATTGGATGTGAAATTTGTCCAGCTAGTTGAATAATGGGGACACATTTATGTACAGGGTTTAATGGCACATCAGCACAATTCTGGTCATATAGTGCCAAATAAAGGGCTAAAAAGAAAGGCATGCAAACAGAGAAAGAAATAAGATTAAAATCTTTAAAATATAGTGTCAGAGTTTTTTTTATATATAAACGGCATTCTTTTAAACAGGCCATCACCCTCTCAGCTGGAAGCTCATCACAGGATGCATCCCTGGGCAAAAGGGTTTCCTCCATTAGTTGTCTCATATGACATATACTGTGGTGTATCAGGCCTATTCTGCATCCCCAAGCCCACATGGGTAGTTGACAAATAATATTAATAATAATTATAATATAATATTATAAGCATTACACTACTTAGTGAATAGCATATGGAATAATTCAACAAGTTTGATAGATAAGTACAGTGTCAGATTTTATGTACCGTATATACTTGTCTATAAGTTGAGTCCAACAACTACAGACAACATAGACCCTGATCTGCTATTGCATTACACGGCATATGACATATACTGAAATTATTCAACAAGTTTCATAGATATCATACCAGATAAATCCAGTGTTAGATTTTATGTATCACTGTGAATTCATTTGTATCCGTGGGATACCAAATTTCATTGTTTTTGTGATTCCTATGAACCACAGATATAAAGACCCAACAAACAATATCCATCTGAGGAGACAATAGGATCCTCTTTCCTTATAGAGCAATTGTTGTACAGTATCCAGTTGGGGAGACAATAGGACCCGCCATATCTCTTTCATTATTGATCAAGTGGAGTACAGTATCCATCAGGGGAGGCAATATGACCCTCTTTCTTTATCAATTAATTTCAGTAATGACAAAAAGGTGAAATTTTGCAAAAGTAAGAAAATGTCTACTCATGAAAATAAATGAATTCACAGTAATTGCAAAATACTTATGAAACTCTCTGGCAGTACTGTGTGACACTGCTAGGTGTTATGTGACACTGCTAGATTTATGTGACACTGCTAGATGTGTGATGCTCCTAGATGTTATGTGACACTGCTAGATATTATATGATGCTGCTAAATGTTATGTGACACTGTTAGATGTTATGTGACACTGTTAGATGTTGTGTGACACTGATGGAAGTTATGTGATGCTGCTAGATGTTATGTGACACTTTTAGATATTATGTCTCTGTGGAACATATTGTGACATGGAACTATCAAGCAAATGTAGTCTGTATACAGAGAACTGGGTAGTATCTGTATGTCCATAATGTGTCAATGTAACCATTGCTCTGATTGGATGCATGCAAAATGTTTTCATTTGTGACATCATTTTTACCAATACATCATACACTGAGCTTTAAATACATAGGAAAAAGTCTAGAAACAGTCAATAACATAGCAACAGTGGTTGACATTTTTTTAATTTTAAAGGAAATAAATAAGATCACTGTATTATATTCAATCAAGTTATAAAAAATTCTTTCACAGTAATAGAACATAAATTTTGACAGCAATCTGTTTTTAAATACAAATATTATTTCCCTATTATAAGAAGAATACCCAAGGGGAGTAAGCCTTGCTGGAATAAATTTATATGAAATTCCTTATTAAAAAAAAAACAATATGGTGCAAGGGCCATAATAGTCTTGTTCAGTCTGTGAGAATGAGATTTGTATAGTCTGATGGACATACATTTGGTTTGGTTTGGGGATTTATTAGACATAAATGCATGAAGACTGTTTAGTGCCAAGACAATTGGAGTAAAGTTGTCTTGGCCAGGAACACATCACATTAACCAACCTGGACTGATCTGATCATAGGAATTGAACCCAATTCATTCTCTTATTGAGTCCAGCATGGTAACCACTGAACCACCACAGCTTCCACATACATGGTAACCACAGAGCCACCACAGCTTCCACATACATTTGGACTTTGTGAACTTTATGTTATTCATAGTTCCAATGAATAATTCCATATACAAATTTTGAAGGAGAGTTGTTGCTACCAGATAGTGTGTAACTGTTGAGAAAACAAATTGCATGGGATCTTTGCACGAATTTTACAAAATAATACATTATAAAACTCAATGACACTTAAACAGACTGCACAAGATAAGTAAACATGAGCCTAACATTTGCCTCTGATCAACTTTCATACCCAGATGCTGGATAGCACACTCAGTAAACATGAGCCTGACATTTGCTTTTTTTTAACTTTAAGGCTGAGGTACTGGGTAGCACAGTGTAAGTAAACATGTAAATTCATTTATTTTGTATTGTTATCAGATTTTAAGGTTTTGCAAAAATTGACATTTTTGTTGCTACTTAAATTTGTCTAAATGCTTCTGTGATATAGAAGGTGTCCTGCTTTTTTACACAGATGAAATTATTGTCCATTGGGTCTTGAAAATTAAGGTTTGTTGCAAACATGAAATTCATGAAATATTTTATCCCAAAATAATGGTAAATTCACAGTACGTTGATTTTGGTTTTGGTAGTTTACTCTTGGTTCTATTATTACCACAACCTCAGAGCATCTGAGTGATTGTCACTACATAGTGTAAGTTCTAGCCATTGACACTACTTAGTACAAGCTGTAGCCATTAATGCTGCAAAGTGTAAGTTACAGCCATTGACACTACATAGTGTAAATAGTTGTAGCCATTGACACTGCATACTGGAAGTTGTAGCCATTGACACACATAATGTAAGCTGTAGGCATCATCACAACATTGTGTAAGTTATAGGCATTGACACTACATAGTGTAAGTTGTAGTCATTGACACTACATAGTGTAAATTATAGGCATTGACACTACATAGTGTAAGTTGTAGTCATTGACACTACATAGTGTAAGTTATAGCCCTTGACACTATATAGTGCAAGTTGTAGCCATTGACACTAGATAGTGTAAGTTGTAGCCATTGACACAACATAATATAAGTTGTAGTCATTGACACCACAGTGTAATTTGTAGCCATTCACATACAAAGCGTATGTTGTGGCCATTGACATAGTGTAAGCAGTATTCATTGTCACTTCATGGTGTCAGTTGTAGACAGTGATAGTACATTGTGTAAGTTGTAACCATTTACATTACATAGTGTAAAATGTAGGCATTGACACACATAGTGTAAGCTGTTGACACTGTCACTGCATAGTGTAAGATGATGCCATTGACACAACATTGTTTAAGTTGTTGCCATTGACACAAATAGTGTATATGCTGTTGGCATTGACACTACATAGTGTAAGTTGTAGCCATTGAACCTTATAGTGTAAGTTGTAGCCATTGTCACTATATAGTGTAAGTTGTAGCCATTGTCACTACATAGTGCAAGTTGTAGCCATTGTCACTATATAGTGTAAGTTGTAGCCATTGTCACTACATAGTGCAAGTTGTAGCCATTGTCACTATATAGTGTAAGTTGTAGCCATTGTCACTATATAGTGTAAGTTGTAGCCATTGTCACTATGTAGTGTAAGTTGTAGCCATTATCACTACATAGTACAAGTTGTAGCCATTGTCACTATATAGTGTAAGTTGTAGCCATTGTCACTATATAGTGTAAGTTGTAGCCATTGTCACTATATAGTGTAAGTTGTAGCCATTGTCACTATATAGTGTAAGTTATAACCATTGTCACCATATAGTGTAAGTTGTAGCTATTATCACTATATAGTGTAAGTTGTAGCCATTGTCACTATATAGTGTAAGTTGTAGCCATTGTCACTATGTAGCCATTGTCACTATATAGTGTAAGTTGTAGCCATTGTCACTATATAGGGTAAGTTTTAGCCAGTTGTAGCTATTATCACTACATAGTGTAAGTTTTAGCTATTATCACTACATTGTGCAAGTTGTAGCTATTATCACTATATAGTGTAAGTTGTAGCCATTGTCACTATATAGTGTAAGTTGTAGCCATTGTCACTATATAGTGTAAGTTGTAGCCATTGTCACTATATAGTGTAAGTTGTAGCTATTATCACAACATAGTGCAAGTTGTAGCCATTGTCACTATATAGTGTAAGTTGTTCAAACTTGTTGTTCATTTAACATAAGTACACAGAACTACTTACTGCACATTCTGTCAGAATCAGCAGGAAAAACAAGTTTATACGATGTAGGGCTACTTCGAGGTTGTCAGGTCAAGACATATTCAAAGGAGTCTTTCCACACCTCCACCTTGGAACCAAACACAAATGGGGTTTTGTATTTATTGCATATCCCCCCTTTTACACTATCCAATTATATATATATATATATATCTGTGTGTGTATGTGTGAATGAGATTAAAAATAAATTGGGATTTATTAAAGCTTTATTCTGTACATCTGAGAAATATTGATGCACGAACAGCAGTGAAAACACCTAAATCATTCTAGTCTGAGTATGTGATACAGAAATACAGATAAATAATTTATTCAGAATTCGAGATCAACCATGTAAGAATAAAGGGGTACCGTTGGTACTTGCTTATAAGTTGGGTCCATCTACAAACAACAGATCGTATAAAGCACAGGCAGATCAGGGTCTATGTTCTTTGTGCTACTGATTAGTACTAACAAACTGCATAGACCCAGATCTGCCAGTGCAATACATGCTGGCAGATCTGAGTCCATGCAGTTTGCAGTTGGATCTGACTTATAAGCAGGTATATATGGTATGTTATAAAGTAAATAAAATTGGTACTCTTTGTAACTTATAAATATCTTCAAGTGCTGATATAATTGTTGTTCAACATATTCATTTTAGCCCTTTTATCATGGTGTCTAGAGGTTAAAGTTATTAAAGTTGCTTCAATTATTATTAGGCAATAGCTTGTCTCCCTTTTACATGCTTATATTTTCTTACGAATGCCTATATTTTTTATACTCCTTCTTTTCAGGCAATTGTGAGCAGTCAGTTGTACATTAGACAACTTGCATTTGAAACCATACATATGTGTGGCAAGTACAAGCTTGAAGAAACAATTCCTCGCTTGCTAACACCAGTGGATGAGGTATGAGGCCTAAATGACAGTTATATACTGTCCTCATGTTGATTAATTTTATTTAAAACTGTGTCACTATGTTACCATTATAAAATTTTAGCATATTTTGCCTGAACGCGATATTGTCATTTCTTGGTTATTCTGGTGAGCAAGGTTGTTTTCAAAATTATAAAATTTTAGCATATTTTGCCTGAACGCGATATTGTCATTTCTTGGTTATTCTGGTGAGCAAGGTGAGCAAACTAATAGTGATTCTTACGCTGTACATCAAACACCTCTCAAAATGTAATGCACTGTATTATTGATCAAGCTACAAAATTTGCGGCAGTACAATCCAAGATAATATGTTGGCGATGTTAATGTTGCTAATTTAATCCATGTGACTTACAAGTGCAAGAACATGAGTGAAATTTCCCCTTGTTTAGCTCACCTGACTGTAAGACCAAGTGAGCTTGTGATATGGTGATGGTTCGAGCATGTATCATATATCATACATCGTCCATCAACATTTGCTATTTTAAACTTCATCTCAGAAACCACTAGACCAGTTTCAACCATATTTGACAGAAAGCATCCAGATCTAAAGGGCTTTCAGATTTATACAAACAATGCCAATCTGCTATCAATTATGATTGTGGTTACTAAAAATGGAAATGCATTTTAAAGACTTCTTCTCAAAAACATAATTTTACCAAATTTTGCAGAAAACATCCTGACATGAAGAGCTTTCAGATTTTTACAAATTATGGCAGTAATTGTTCCATCACCACCTTTTTTTCTTACACCTTGTGATCCAAATAAAACATGCCCCAATATGAGAGAAAGAGAGAGATTTTAGCCATTTTTTCGTGCCATTTTGCTGAGTGTATCTTACTGTCCCTGTTTAGCTGAAGCTTTTGTCAAAGAGAAAACATGAATAATATAATAAATGTCTTGGGACATCTTGGACGTTTTTTTTCTACACATCATTTGGCGTATTTTATCTGTCGTAACGTTATTTTAAAAAACAACAAAAAGAACAACTTCGTGGTTGTTAAATGACTATCATTAAGAATTATTAGATTGAAATGTTATAAATTAATATAATCTGTTTTGAAAGATTAACAAATATATTTCATTTTTCTGTTTTCTTATAATTTCTACCTATTTCAAATATGTATAATTTCATCGGACAATGAAAAGCATTGAGCAATAGCACAATGTTGTACCATATTAACAGAAACTTCTCCTGTTTTTAATCTAGTTTGCTATTGTCAGTTTATGCATTATTGCACTAAAATTGTTGGTTAATCGCTCGCATTTATAGTGACCTTGTTTGCATCATGACGTCACCACATGTAAATTGAAGATTTTAACTTGCACTGAATGAAGTACATCTCTTGGTTTCGAATCATTGCACTAAACTTCAGTAATGTCTCAAAAATATGATAAAGAAGTCTCAGAAATAATGCTTTGTAAATAATTGTAATAATAACACAGTGGTAGTTTGCTTGATGTAAGTGACCTTAAATAAGTCATGTTTACTCAGCTAGGGGTTTAAACAATTAACTGCCCAGAATTTCAGTTGGAAAACAAAAGACAAATCCAGTAATTATAATCAAAAGGAGCCGCCAAAACAACCAGCATGCCAATATCAAAAGCAGAATGAAAACACAAAACTAAAATGGATCGATGATGATCTAGTTGATCTATATTCAGAACTTTAACCTATATTATGGTCATTCTTTAATGAATATATGACAGTTATGTAAATATATGCTGGTTAAGTGCCTAATATATTTATAAATATTCATTAAACATGTGTCTTTTCATTCATTTCTTATAGATTACATCATTTTGTAGGATTGCTTATATCACTGAAAAACAGTAAATCTTGAGCGTAAATAAAACAGCAATGGATGTATAGCTAAAATATGATCTTGAAGAATGAGATTTGGTTAAAACAACAAATAAAGCAAAATCTGCATCTAATATTTTTAGAAATAAACAAGGATATAAGTGACGCTATGCACTGTGTAAGTACTGTACACTATAGTACAGGTCTCCTGGTAAACTCGAAGCAGCCCATGAATTATGAAGTCTTTATTTTCCTTTATTTTAATTCATGTTGGAGAAATCAGCAAATATGCACATGCAAAATAAATAGCATAAAAACAATCATAGTAGTTTATACTAGTTTACTTACATGGTAATTGAACAAGAACTGGTCTCTGCTGTGTGACATATGGTGATCTTGTCAATTTTGTCTTGACATTTTTGTGTCTATAAGCGTTGAGAAAATGTTATATAACTAAGTGTATATAAGTCTTGGGACACGAAAAATAATAATTATTTTTTCCTGTCCCAAGACATATGATCATTATGGCATATATATATATATATATATATATATATATATATATATATACACACACACACCAAACAAAGAGGAAAGCTCTTATCCTTGAATCCCAGTGCCATATCAAACTTGTTCTAACCAATGAATCAGAACAAAACATGTATCTATATGTAGTTTTGTGTATGTATCTAAGCATATAATGTGGGAGGCCATTGATATGGCACAGGGATACATTGAAGCCATCGATATGGCACAGGGATACATTGAGGCCATTGATATGACACTGGGATACATTGAGGGCATTGATATGGCACAGGGATACATTGAGGCCATTGATATGACACTGGGATACACTGAGGCCATTGATATGACACTGGGATACATTGAGGCCATTGATATGGCACAGGAATACATTGAGGCCATTGATATGACACTGGTATACATTGAGGCCATTAATATGGCACATGGATACTTTGAGTCCATTGAAATGGCACAGGGATACATTGAGGCTGAGACATTTGTAAGCAATATCAAACAAGTTCTTTCCCTCGACACCCAGAACAAAACATGAATGTGGTTTTTATTGTTTTTGTTTACCTTTTCTAAATATTTTTAGCTTTACAGAATGAATGAAATTCAAAACAAATTGGGATTTTTAAAAGCTTGATTCACTGTGTCTTACATATTGATGTACAGACATTAGAGAAGAAACCTAAGTAGTTCCAATCTGCATGTGTGATATGTCAATATGGATTGAACATCTATTTAGAAATGCAATATATTCACATATTGGAATATATTGGTGTCATTCTATATAAATTTCTTTCATATAATCATGTATCCCAACATACAATGTGGAGTCCAGGAAAAAACGCTTTCCTTTCCATCTAGAATATATATGTCAATCTGTAACTATAATTTCATGTACTACCATATATACTCACCTAAAAGCCGATACCAACTGCAAACTGCTTAGACCCAGATCTGCCATTGCATATTGTGTCTATACAGTTTGTAAGGACTATATGGTATATATCTTGCATATAGCTGAGTGTTAAATTCCACATGCCTTGCAAGTGAGTCCTCATGCACCTCAAGTCATTACCTTGACCTTGTTGTACCCTTTTTGGATGATGAGTGCATGGCCATGTGGGTTAGGATGAGTGCATGGCCATGTGGGTTAGGGTGAGTGCATGGCCATGTGGGTTAGGGTGAGTGCATGGCCATGTGGGTTAGGGTGAGTGCATGGCCATGTGGGTTAGGATGAGTGCATGGCCATGTGGGTTGGGGTGAGTGCATGGCCATGTGGGTTAGGGTGAGTGCATGGCCATGTGGGTTGGGGTGCTGGTGCATGAGAGCTAGGCAATTGGTGCCATTGCTTGCAGCATGGGTTTCCTTCCTGTTTGGAACAATCGTGACACGTATTTTATCTGGATAATTGGTTAGATTTTATCTGGATAATTGGTTAGATTTTATCTGGATAATTGGTTAGATTTTATCTGGATAATTGGTTAGATTTTATCTGGATAATTGGTTAGATTTTATCTGGATAATTGGTTAGATTTTATCTGGATAATTGGTTATCCAGATAACTATTCATTTTATGCAAATACAAATGTACAAAGTTACTCGGGGGAAAAAACTGCATTAGTCTGTATGAAGAAAGATAACCAGCATCTAGATTATCAGTGGTTTACTATATAAATATTCAATATTTCCTTTAGCATTTTCACTTCAGGTAATAGAGGGGGAAGCAAAAACCTGTCTTCTCAATGATAAAGAGAACTGGGACCTTCATTTGCAATGCCTGCAGCAGATGATTCAGGCACAGATGAAGGTATATAAATGTTATATGTTTGTTATGACAAAGGATGTACACTATGAATGTATGACTGATTATCTTAAGTTTATTTTCCCTTTGAAAGAGATTCACTTCAGACAATATATCAATATATCAGCAGATACAGAAAATGAATTCAGTACAAAATAGTACAGATATGTAAACAACATACAATGATATAGTATGCATAATGGAATGAATTCAGTACAAAATAGTACAGATATGTAAACAACATACAATGATATAGTATGCATAATGGAAATAAAGTCAGAATGAACCATAAGTGTGTGCAAGAACTTAGGAGAAAATCAACCCTAATAAATGACATGAATGAAAATCTTCAAATGTGTGTAAGATTTAGGAGTTCTGTAATAAAAAGTTTTGGGACCACATCAATCAATTTTGTGTGTGTGTGTGTGTGTGTGTGTGTGTGTGTGTGTGTGTGTGTGTGTGTGTGTGTGAAAGTATAAAGTTCTTGTGTACATTTATATACCTAACTGAAAAGGTTGGATTACAATATGTATGTATTATGTATTTATGTATGTATGTATGTATGTATGTATGTATGTATGTATGTATGTATGTATGTATGTATGTAAACATATGAAAAGTAACTCTTGAAGAAACCAAAAGATTTGTGATATAGAATCTTTCAGTGACCAGAAATTCTTAAATTTTCATAAGATTTATGCCATGTAGCAGCTGTCTTTTTTCATCATAACTATTTGTCAATTTTCATTGCTACCCATAAGATAAGTTTAAAAGGTCTTTTATTTTGGCTGTTAGATGCTATCAGTCTTCATGAATGACATATATTGCTCCAACTATATTCCATTAGTTCAGCATTTATCCACAAGATGGATTTCAAGGTAAAATAAACATGAATCTTTCCCTTACAAATACTGTAAAACTCCAAAAATTCAAAGTAATTCTGGCCAAAATTTTCAACTGGAGTTTTTGATCTTTTCAAGTTTATTAGGGGTTGCATGTAAGATAATGTTCTATACAGGGACTGAGTGAATTATTTTAGTGATGTCAAGTCATTGATGTTTGAGTTATCAGAGATTTTACTGCATGCTGCAGATAAGATGATTCTCTATATTGGGACTGACCCTTATGGAATTAACTTATTCTGACTTATATGTGATATATGTTTGATTTATACGGGGCTTACAGGTCACTTACAAGTTACTTATACTTTGCATATCAAGTAAATGAAATGTTACTCAGTACAGCATAAGTGAAACAATATTGATCCATGCTTTGTCTACATTTCACTTATAAGTGACATATAAGTAATTTATAGGTGGTATAAGCCATTATTAGTTTAGTATAAGTGAACTGTAATTTCATGGACATTGTCATTTTCTGACTAGGAGTTTACTGCAAAATACAATCCAAGCTAAACAACGGTTCTACTATGATTTTTTTTCTCCAAAATTCATAAATTTCCACCAGATCTATCAATTTCAGTGAGTCGTATCAACAACAACAACAACAACACACACACACACAAGAATTTCACCATGTTTTATTTAAAATATTTTAAGATTTGAAGAAAGAAAAACATTGAAATAAAACTTCCAGCTTTGATGCATCTTATGTATGAAAGCTAGAATAAAGCAAATCTGTGTAACTTGCAAAATGAGGACATGAGTGAGCATACACTACCACACATTGCAGACACACCTTGTAAAAAAGGATTTTTTCAGCATCCAACAATAAATTATTTTCTTTAATTGAATTTAAAACAATATTATTTGGCACCAAACATTCAACTGTGTATATTGTAATGAAATCATAGAAAATAATTTATTGTTAGACACTGAAAAATTATTTGACATCAAAAAGATGTTCTACTGCAAAAATCTGGAGCCCAAAAGATTTCTGCAGCAAATGCTATAATAATTTAGACTTGGCCATGCTTCTATTTCTGGAATTTAAACCATTGGCAGTCTGCATCGATGAAATTATGTTACGCTGACTTGTTCAATGTGGCAGTTTTGTTTTGTTCGCTCTTTGTGCTTTCCAGCATCCGACTGTGGTTCTGAACCAGTCTCCTATGTTGCATTGATGAGAACTGTACTAGTCGCCTTGTCATACAGGGTTTCTATAGTGCGGATTAATTTTGCGTTTATGTTGTATATCCGCATGATGGCCCACAAGGCTGCATGCCATACCTTGTCGAAAGCCTTCTTGAAGTCAGTGAAGACATGATAAAGGTTCTGTTGATGCTGGAGATATTTTTCACAGAGGATTCTAAGATTGAAGATCTGTTCTGTAGTGCTATCTCCTGCTCTGAAACCTGCCTGTTCTTCTGCAATGATGTGCTCTGCTTGGGGTTTCAATCTATTGAGCATGATCTTAAGCATAACCTTGCATGGGTGACTGATGAGACTGATTGTTCGGTAGTTCTGGCACAGTTGTAGATTCCCTTTTTTAGGAAGAGTGACGATGAGAGACTGGGTCCATGGGGTGGGCCATTGTCCTGTTTGCCAGATTTGGTTGCAGATTGTTGTGAGGACATCTATCATGGAAGTTCCTTCTGCTTTAACGAGTTCTGCTGGTATATTGTCTACCCGAGCTGACTTCCCCTTCTTTAGCGCCTTTACTGCAGCCTCTACTTTGTCCCTGAGGATCAGGTGGTCAACCTCTGTTGTGGTCAGTGGTATGTTTAGTACAGCTTGGTCTCCAGAAGTCTCCTGGTTGTAAAGCTCCGAACAGTATTCCGTCCATCTGTTAAGAAAGTCTTGGTTTTCTGTCAGACTCTTACCAGCCTTGTCCTGAGTTGCATTAGATCTCCCCTGTTTCTCAGTTGTCAGGTCTTTCACCAACTGGTATGCCCTTTTATTGTCATTCTGGTTCAGGCTTTTCTCGACTTACTTGCATTGGTCCTCTAACCAGCTTTCTTTTGCTTTCTTTATGCTCTTCTTAATCCTGTTGTTAATCTCATTGTATTTTTTTGCTCCTTCATGGTCTCCTCGCTTACTCTTCAGTTTTCTCCTCACATCACAGAGGTCGAGGATATCTGCTGTGACCCAAGGCTTCTTTATTCGACGATGCTTGCCAAGGATCTCTCCGGCTGTGTCTATTACTGCCTTGTTGAAGGTGATGATCAAGGAGTCTAGGTTTATTTCTTCATGTCCCAGAATTGTGAGTGGTGCAAATTTGCTGCCTATTGATGCTTCAAATGCTAGTGCCACGCTTGGATCTTTAAGTTTTTCAAGGTTGAACCTGATCCTAACTTGTCTTGGCTTATTGGTCTTCCTCAGACGAAGTTTGATAGTCATCATCAGCAAGTCATGGTTGCTTCCTATATCAGCTCCTGAGAAGCTACGTTTTCTGGCAATGTTTACGCTAGACCGGAAGCGCTTTCTCACCAAGATGTAATCAATCTGGTTGTGATGTTTTCCGTTTGGGCTGTGGCAAATCCATCTTCTGGATAGTTTGTGGGGGCCAAGGGTGTTTGTTAGCACTTGGTTATTGTATGTGGCGAAGTCCAGGAGCTTGAGTCCTCTCTCATTGGTCTCATTGGTCTGCTTATTACAGTATGGACCACAGACTTCTCGCCAGTCTGCGTCTTCTCCTATCTTAGCATTCCAGTCTCATTGAATAACCAGAATATCCGTCTTGGGTGTCTGGTCTATGAGAGTTTGAATCTGGTCGTAGAACTCATCCAGTTCCTCGTCATCATGGTCAGATGTTGGGGCATAGACCTGTATGATAGTGATGTTAAAGGGAGATGCCCTCACACAGATTGTAATCATCCTGTTAGACACTGGTCGACAACCCATGACTGCACTCACAATATCCTTGTGTACCATAAACCCGACTCCATGTTCATGCTTGTTCTCATGCCCACTGAAGTAGATCCTGTGTCCGTCATCTGTTGATCTCTCTCTGAAATTTTTCCAGCGCATCTCGCAGAGTCCGGGATGTGCCATTGGTATCTTCCCATCTCATGGGTTAGCTCCTCGAGTTTCCCTGCTGGTCTTAATGTCCTGACATTCCATGTTCCAATGGTGATGTTATCTCTTGCCCGTACTTTGATGGTAGTTGCTTGATGATAAGCCCACCAAAAACTTTTACCTGATTTAGGCAAATTTACACCCACACCCACCCCACCCCGCTCACTTTTACCTGATTTAGGCAAATTTGTCTCTAATAAATCCCTGCCCAGCGATAAACCCACCCCAACTTTTACCTGATTTAGGCAAATTTTGTCTCTAGTAAAGCCTTGCCCAATGATAAGTCCACCCCAACTTTTACCTGATGAGCAGATTTGTCGCTAACAAATCCCTGCCCAGTGATAAACCCACCCGAACTTTTACCTGATGAGCAGATTTGTCTCTAATAAATCCCTGCTCAGTGATAAACCCACCCGAACTTTTACCTGATTTAGGCAAATTTGTTTCTGATAAAGCCTTGCCCAATGATGAGCCCACACCAACTTTTACCTGATAGGCAATTTTGTCTCTAATAAATCCTGGCTCAATGATGAACCCACCCCAACTTTTACCTGATAGGCAAATTTGTCTCTAATAAAGCCTTGCCCAATGATGACCCACCCGCAAACATTGTATCATATTTACAAAAAGGACACATATCTTACATGGGCATGTACTGTATGTTTCTGCTGATCTGTGACCAAGATATTGTAAACATTTTTTTTTTACAACAGGATCACCGTTTAATAAGGACATCTCGAAGATACTTGGCAGAATCTGGAGCAAAGCATGCAGCAGAGATTATGTTCAGGAGAAGTTGTGAAATTCTGGAACAAGTTCATATCCAGTTGGCCATGAAATCTGCCAACAGAAGCTTTCCAGCATCAAAGAAAGCACTCAAAGAGGCATATGAAAAGTCTGCTAAGTTAGAACTAAAAGATGTCATAAAATCCTGATCTTTATTATCTCCCTTGTATGCTATAATGTATCAAGTCACTGTGCTTCATTTACATGTTGATTAATTTTCGGAAGTTAATTTGTATTGTACTTGTTTTAATATTTTTCAGGATGCATCTTACAAAGCATTCATCTCCAGCTACATGTATATAACAAATTATTCAATATTTGCTTAGGGTTTATACATTGTTTGAAAATTTAGATAAATTACCAATTTTGTTACAAATTATTAAGGCTGTTTTCAGGGATTACATATGTTTTGAAGTTAAAACTATGTCATGTATTATTGGGGACTACACGTGGTTTAAAATGTAGCAGCACTTACCAACTATATTGCTCCCTCTTTTTAATGCTGTTAATTGGAGTCACCAAAGTGACCAGTGTTATAAGTGTGGGCGCTTTATAATGAGGGATGTTATAACAAGGTTGTGTCATAATATTGCATAAAAACACCGAAATCGACTAATTAATGATGTGAAATCACATTATAATTGGTTCTTATTAGCCAAAAACTAAAATTAAGTGAAATAATTCAAGTACCAGTGTTAAAACAAAATTCAAACAATTGAATGGGATCCATGACTGCACCTTCATTATAAGAGTGGCAGTGATATACTCAGAGAATTGCATTGTGAGGGACCAATTTAATGAGATCCATGACCATACCAGTGTTATAAGTGAGGCAGTGGTATACTTAGAGACTTTATAGTGAGGGATCAATGATCATACCTGCATTATAAAAGGGGCCAGGGTATACTCTGGGATTTTTTATATTAAGGGACCAATTTGAATCCATGACCACACCTGCATTATAAGAGGGGTGGTGGTATACTGGGGATTTTATAGTGAGGGACCATTGTACTGTGTCACAAATTCAAGATGTACTTAGGAGTCTTGTTTGAACATTAACAGGATCACTAACAGCTGTGTCACAAATCATTGAAAATGTGCTTTGAGGGATTACTCACCATTTCATAAGCTACCAAAAGCTATGTCATTTTTCAAGCTGTGCATAAAGATCTGATATACAACTCGCAGACTTCAAACACAATGGAAGATTGTGGGGTTCAGCTTCTTTCACTGAATATTACACTGTGCAAACTGTGTGTATGATTGTTATTCCTACATTGGGACTGATCTCATCCAATCAAATGCAAGGGCATTAGAATCTAGGCAATTGGGTCAACCACAGGAATTTAAAATTATGCCTTCTTTCTTTCTTTTTTAAGTTTCCCCACCTAGCTAATAACTAATTGCCACTGCCATACACCAGCAATGAAATCACTATGTAGAATATATACATGTCCTAGATAACTATGAAGGGAGAAATTAGTAATCTTATAATCATACATGTACATTAAAAATATTGAATAAATGAAATCACAAATTACATCATAATGTAGAATATATATATATATATATATATATATATATATATATATATATATATATATATATATATATATATATATATATATATATCAAAGGGGAAGTATTATTATGTTACACTCAGTATGAAGATTACTGTAATTATTTAAAACACAATCCATTACTTAAAAATAAACAAACATATGGCATAATAATATATTAAACTTATCAAGATAGTACATATCTATTCTTATATAGACACTTCAATTTCAGTATATACAAAATATACCATACCTAGGCAGTACTGGTATCTAGCAAGCAAGCAAGACAGAGAGAGGGAGAGAGAGAGAGAGAGGGAGGTGAGAGAGAAATTATGAATACATTGATTATTAGTTGCCCTTGTTATAAAATTGTTCTTTGGGAGTCAAAATTGGACTTGTTACCTTACTGGCTAACATAAGCTACAGTGTTGATACTGAAAATAATACAGAAATTGATGTCAAAACTGCAAATGATTCAGATAGCAACCTCACAGGTGGGACAAGTCCTGGGTGAATGATCAGACTGATCTAGCAGTAGAAGTTCCCAGGAAAATCCTGGTGAGGCCAAACCATCTCAAACAGCTGTGGTCACATGAGTTTCATCCCTGTCCGGACTGTCTCTCATTATTATTGGGAGAGCCTAGCAAAGAAAGGAATTGTTCAACCTTCAGTTGTGGAGAAAATCTTATGAGCTAGAAGGCTGTCCACTTTAAAGGCTTACAAGGGAAAGTGGCACAGTTTCAGGGACTGTTGCAAGGTTAACAGCATCATCCCTTTGAGAGCCTTATTACTGCAGTTGGCTGACTTTTAGCTTTGATTACTATCAGAGACTACTACTTAATGATATCCAACACTTTCAGGCAACATGGCAGAGGAGATATTGGTCATGATAAAGATCTATAAGACCTGCTAGTTAATTTTGACTTTAAAAGACCAGAGTCGTTCACCCTGTTTCTTAAATGGAATCTTTCATGGGTTTTGACATGGCACAACTTTGATCAATTAGAGCCTTTAGTGAGAACCTCACTGAAGCTGCTTTCATACAAAACATGCTTACTGACAGCTTTAGCTTCGGCATACAGTGATTGAGTTGCATGCTCTTTCAATGGACCTGAACTATCACCAGTTCAGATCGAATGGTTCTGTGGTCTTAATGACACAAGCAGGCTTTGTAGCTAAGAATAGGTTTTCATAGGAAGGCAATTAAGGATAGTCATACTCCCTCTCCCATCAGTCGATACGTCAAGAGAGGCGGTGATGCTACATCCTTTCTGTGCTCTCAAGCATTACTCAAAGCACACAGAGTAAAGTCATGGGGCCTGGAAAAGGATATAACCGCTCAAGTCCTTGGACATGGCTGAAGTGGATAAAATGTTTGGTGTACTCTGAAGTCTCGAAAAATAAAATACTCCTCATGAAGATTTCAGCTTATGAGATTAGAGCAACCTCTGTAAGCCTCACGTTTGAACATAACATTTTGATCCGAGACATAATAGAAGCTGTTGGCTGGCATACACAGGCAACTTTCTTTAGTTTTTTTTTTCTGTGATCTAGCTTCGCAGAGACAAGAATTGAATCTGGTGGGTCCAGTGGCTGTGGCCCAGATGACCACTAGACCCAGTTGATTTCAGCACAACCTCCTCATGGGTTTAGCACTTTTGCTGGATTCACCCAGAAGTTTTATCGGTAAGAAGAATTCATTATTTTCATATCTTTGTATGGTCATCTCAGGTTCTGTGACCGTCAGTTGTGCTGCTCTCATGTTAGGAGAGTAGGTTATCCTTCATGTAGGGAATCAAGTCACTCTTCCCTCAAAAGGTGCCTATGGTAGAGGTATGATGATCAGATTTTTCTCCTACTACTGCCTGTTCTCACAATGTTAATGTGATCAGGAATATATGCAAAGGAGAAAGCAAATTTTTTAGTAACTTATGTTTCTCTGAGAATACTTATCCGATCACATTGCTATAAAGCCATCCCACACCTCCCTGTAAATGCGAGCATCCTAGTTGATGTGTTTCTTCCCTGTGTCTATATGGTATATAGGTGGAAAAGATGAATTTTGTCATGTTTTTGGGAGGGCTGGATTCAGAAGGTAGCAGAGTTTATTTTCCTAACATTAATGTGATCAGATAAGTATTCTCAGAGAAACACAATTTATTAACAAATTTGCTGTTTGAACATAAACTAACAAAGGAATGTTTTACTTGTATTCAAAGCAGGTGTTGAATAGATGACAATCATGAAACCAATTTGATTACCCATATTATCTTGTGGATTTACAAGGTGTTGTCAATTGACAGCAATATAAACAGTTAACATACTCATGATCACGCAGTGATATACCAATGACTTGACGCAGACAAGTCACATTCTCATTAAAGTGGATTAACTTTGTCTGATATAAAGTGTTTAAGCATGTATGTGTGTTATATTCTTTGTTTTCTCTTTTCCTGTTAGTTAAATTGGCTTGACATTTATTTTTGATAAAGGGATCAGCATCTCCAACACATGAGTTCCACAAGTTCTTGTCTCTGTTTTAATTAGAGGCAGATTTTCCCTCTATAACCCCATATTGGACATAGTTGGTCAGTCTTCATGACTATAGTAGCATTACAAACAATGGTACAATGGTATTCCATAATTCCTGAACCAGTCTTTTATGGATTTAAGGCAATCAGTGCCATATTTGGAGTTGTAGTATTGAGACTGGTTCTAGAATTTTTGGAAGGAAAATATGATTATCTTTCAGATTTGAGAAGTAAGATAATATGCATAGATGTATACAATTTCAGCAATATTTTCTTTTGTAAGAGATGATATTTATGCTATGAAACAAGCTTGATTTTAAATCTAATTCCAATCAGCTGTTTGCATACCATATATACTTATACGTGTAATCAGGTCCAAATGTAAACAACATAGACCCTGATCTGCCATCGCATAATAAAATCAGGACCAGAAACATGATTCATTGTAAGGGAATTTTAGTTTACTGCATGAGGTTTCGGTCTTTAGAGATTTCATTCATTTTAAAGGTAATTTTGGTTTACTGAGGTATGGGTCTTTCATTGCATAAGTTAATGATAAACCACAAATTGCATGCAATGCTCTTGACTGTAGATGATATTCTACAGCATGTTATAGCACACTGACCACACAGAGTATGTTATAGCAGGTTGACCACACAGAATTTTGAAAAATATATACTTTTATCTGCACATAAGGACGACATGCATTTTTAGAAAATCAATAAGGAACTTAAATAAAAATACTTATAATTTGTATGGTTCTTTTCAATAATTCATTCATTGACTCACAGTATTTATGAGTAATAAAAAAATAATGAGAAGAAACTTAAGCCATTAAAGCAGGATTTTGAATAAACTATTAAATCTAATATTGAAATTGTTCACATTTTACAAATTTCGCACTCTTGGATTTTCCATTTGTATTCTTGCAAAGTTGATGAAAAGATCCACATAATGCAGAAAAAAATCTATGCATGTGGTAGGCCTAGTATGGATGAATGTGTTATGAGAGATTGAATAAAACAACCTTATCTTGTACTCTTGGATGTAGAAAACAAAATCATACTTGGATGCAGCAATTAAATGTCTGGATTTTATTTATGGGGTTTTTTAATAGTTATTTGTGGATTTCTTGTCAAATTGTTATGCAGAGTGCACCCTTTTACATTATACGTTCATCTAATGAAGTATTACTTACACTAACATAATGGAACAAGTCAAGGTGCTTCAGCTATAAGGATTGAGTGGCATTTAAAAAGTAACTTATTGAACCCTTTCCAGTCCAATAACAAAATTGTTAGCCTAAACTTACACCAGTGTTTACAATGCCAACTCATTAATTCTAGAACACGGGAGAACAAAGGACAGCTGAAGTTAAACCAGTTCTCCTAGTCACAAAACTGTCTGAGCACAAAATTTTGAATTTAGACTCCAAACTCAAAAATGAAAAATCAGTTGCTTAATCTCATTGAAATTTGGCGACGATGTGACGATTCATACAGTTACTTCATGCTAGAGATTACTCATGTGACGATTCATACAGTTACTTCATGCTAGAGATTACTCATATGTGACGATTCATACAGTTACTTCATGCTAGAGATTACTCATATGTGACGATTCATACAGTTACTTCATGCTAGAGATTACTCATATGTGACGATTCATACAGTTACTTCATGCTAGAGATTACTCATATGTGACGATTCATACAGTTACTTCATGCTAGAGATTACTCATATATGACGATTCATACAGTTACTTCATGCTAGAGATTACTCATATGTGACGATTCATACAGTTACTTCATGCTAGAGATTACTCATGTGACGATTCATACAGTTACTTCATGCTAGAGATTACTCATATGTGACGATTCATACAGTTACTTCATGCTAGAGATTTTCTTAACTTTCTTGCAGCAAAGTTGATAGGACCAATGAGCAAATAATCAAGTAAATTGATATGGTAGTTTTTATGTTTGTTGCACTTGAATGAACTTGAATTTATATATGGAATTTCCCCAAATGCTGACAACATGATGGTAAAAAGAGAGATAACACAGTTATTTTGAAAAGGATGTAAACAACCAAAATAGAACTGAATAATCATGGCTATATATCCTTTTTTGATTTCTGGAGTAAAGTAGTCTTACCATGTTTATTTGTTTCTGTTACTAAGGCTTGATAGTAATATGTATAACATATAAGATGAAGATAAAGCTGCTGTAAAATCTGTACTGTGATTTCACATTACACTATTAGTAGTGGCGTAAGAAGAAATTCAGGACTTCCCTGCAAAAACTAATTCTGGGGCTCGCTCTCAATTAAAAAAATCATTTTATTGGAATTTTGGGCCCCCACTAGGCCTAGGCCACCCTCCCCTTCCTCCCCTCTCTCCATTCCTCTTCCTTACCCCCCTCCCCCCAAGTTGCAGGGGTTGCTATACCACTGACTTCTAGGAATATTCATCATTGATAATTGTGTCATATAAAGAACATCAAATGCAAAAGCTGGGTTACAATGGATTAGTTGTGACATGCGAGATTAAAGAAATATTTATCATTTTGAAAAGATATCTAACCTGAAGGTTTCATAGCTCAACCAAGCATCAGTCCAAAGCAGAGGTACTCAAACTGTGTCCAGTGGTCTGCGAGCTACATTCATATCCTATATGAAACATTGTCTTTAATAGTCAAGTGGTCCACGCACAAAAAAGGCTTGAGAACATAGTTACGTGTGCATTTGAAAACATAGCATATAACAAAGATAATTGAAAGGAACATTGCATTTAAATTTAAAGGTATTTGGTCTGGAAAATTCAGACCTATGATGCAGTGAAATTCAGCCAATCAGATTGCAGAGAACACATTTATTATGTGAATTAATGCTCAAAAAATCCAAGGAAGATTACATTCTAGTTTGAAGACAAATCATACTGTTGTGTATGTGCAACAAAATGACTTCATACTTCAAACGCCACTATGTCATGTCAATTGGAACACTGCTTAAATTTTCTGTCTAAATCCCCAACTGCTCACCAGTGACGTATATAAAGGCATTTCTGCAAAAAATTGACACATTTTAACTTATAGTGGCAGTGGTGTTTCGAGGAAAGCGATAGCGCCACCTGGGAAGCAGTTTGTCAACATCCACGTCAGAAAAACTTTGATGGAGTACTACAGCGACAAAAAGGGGGAAACCACCGAAAAATGGCAGAGAACTCAGTCACACGCTGAAGTACTCTAGGTAAAATAGAACCATGTCAATGCAGTATGATACCATTATGGAATTATTTACACAAGTTCAGCAAAAGAAAGTTTCTCAGTTCATACTTGAAAAAGAAATGTGGAGATATTTCGGTCAAGAATATGTCTTTACCATCAATATGTCACTGTAAAGAATCCTATGATAGTGTGTGACATCAGTTAGTAAACAAGCTAAACTGTATATGCAGTGGCTGCTACTGTAGTATGTTTAGGTGATCTCTGATTATTGGCAGAAAGGCCCAAGCGTGTTCCAATTGGATATCGCATACATTTCTTGGGTTTTCTGGAATGCTGGTGATATACCAATTTTGGGGTTAAGGTAATTTTAATTAAATAGTCATTATCTCACAATACCAAAATTTTAAAACAAATTTCAGTTGTAGATTTTGTTAGATTGTATGTTTTGTACGTCTCTCAGAAACCAAAATCTGCTTCATTTATATAATGATAATTTTGATGATCTATTTTTAAATTTAATGACGATAATTATAATAAGTGTCAGTTAAACAAAGAAACATTCACTTTATACAAACAGCAACAAAAAGCTGTTCGAAAGCACCCATTTTTATATATGCTTTTTGTTGTTGTTGTTCCTTCAGTTACCAGTTTATACTTTTTTCAGAGTGTCCCTCGATCGATCATAGATGGTGATATACTGTTACGGAATCAAGCCTCCTTTACTTTTTTTATAATAATTTAATTTACTAATTTATGATCTCGTTTTTTTTTTGTCTAAACAAAGGTTAACATATCAGTATATATATGACGGACTTTCAATCAATAAATGATCACATGACTAATTGCGCGCGAAAGGAGCTTTTAGCTGTGTACTTTGGAAAGTAACATTGTAAGGTCACACGCTGGAAATATCACGTGATATTGTCTCGCGCGGATAACCTGGATTCAGTGTACTTTTGTTTCATTGTGAATAACAACTTGTTGACTGTTAATTCCAGTAATAAATAGCATTCTTGAGAATTAGATTGTGTTTACTTGAAGTAAATACATTCTAAAGGCTTCTAATGCTGACAGGAACTGCGTTGTGGATTTATTTGATTCTGCGCACTAGTGGTGTATAAATAGCAGATAGTCCAGTAATAAGTCATTCTTTACAATTGCTTGAAAGAAGAGAGGTCATATTGAAATTATTCAGTTCAGTGTGGAATTTATTTAATTAGTAATTCATCTGAATTACTATTACAGCTCCGTGGAATTATCGGACATTATTCTAAAACTTGTGAGATTCCAGACTTGCAAGGATTATTTTGGATTTAATCAGAACTAATCAACTTCAACACAGTACAGGTTATTTTCATTCGGAATACTTCATCCGGATTACTCGGATTAACATCAGGAAGTGAACTTTAAAACATTTTAGGACTTTTTAGGATATTCTATACTGTAAGTTATTTTAATTCTTTCACTTTGATTATTTGTTGAACTATTTTAATTCTTTTAGTATTTTAGGAAATTAAAGATTTGCATTTTATTCTTGAAAGCTTATTTGTGTCTTTTATTCTGTTACATTATCCCTAGAGTCGTAACAGGATAAATTGGGGAGCTCGTCTCGGGATTAGAAATTAGAATAATTTCGGGATCCGAATTTAAATATTTTGAAATTTAGATTTAATTAAATATTTTCGAAGTTTTAATATTCCAGAGATTTTGATACTTCGGAAAGTTTTCTTTTTGGGATTTGAATTTCATTGTTTGAAATTTTAGTGGTTTTTTTTATTTCCAGATTAACAAAATAAAGAGAAACTAACAGGCTTTCATAATGACATCCAGAGTAGAGAGTTTCTTAGCTGATCCTACCCAGGAGAAATTTGAGTCCTTAAAGAAGGACGAATTACTTGAAATTGCTCAACATTATAGTCTTACTGAAGCGAAGGCTTCCATGTTGAAGCAGGATATTAGAAGTATCTTGATTCAATATTTGGTACAATCAGGTATTTTTGAAGAGGGGGTTTCAAATGTTAAGAAAAAATCTCCATCTGGTTTGGGAAAGAAATTACAGATAGCTAAGGACATAGAGATTGAAAAGATCAAACTTCAATGGGAACAGATGCAGATGCAGGAAAGAAGGGAAGATAAGGAAAGGGAAATACAAAGGGAGGAAAAGGAAAAGATTAGGGAAAGGGAGGAAAGAGAAAGACAAGAAAGAAGGGAAGATAAATTAAGAGATAATGAAAGAGAAATTCAGAAAGAATTAAGAGAAGTACAAGAGAGGGATAAATTAAGAGAAGTACAAGAGAGGGATAAATTAAGAGATAATGAGGAAAGAGAGAGAGACAAAGTTAGAGAATTTCAGAATCAAAATTCTAATAGAGAATTCAGATTAAGGGAATTAGAATTGACCAGCAAAGGGCACTCATGACAATCAGGGTTCATACTTTGATTTGGCCAAACATTTGAGACAGGTTCCCCCTTTTAGAGAAAAGGAGATAGACAAATATTTTCTCAGTTTTGAGAAAATTGCCGAGAATCTGGAATGGCCAAAAGAGAACTGGACCTCATTATTGCAGAGTGTGTTAACTGGCAAAGCTAGTGATGTTTATACTGCACTCTCATCTGAACAATCTGCTGATTATGAAGTGGTTAAAGAATACATTTTAAGAGCTTACGAGTTGGTACCTGAAACTCATCGTCAAAACTTTAGAGAATGTAAAAAGGAAACAAATCAAACTCGTGTAGAATTTGCTTGGGAAAAGAAACGTTTGTTTACAAGATGGTGTACATCTAAGAAGGTTGAAGGCAATAATGATAATCTTGAACAACTGGTATTGATTAAAGATTTCAAGAATTGTGTCAGTGATAATATTAAGTTGTATCTTAATGAGAAAGGAGTTGAGACTTTAGAAAAGGTAGCCATCACAGCTGATGAATATTCTTCAATACACAAGGTTCCATTGACAACTAAAACTTTTCCTCAACAATCTTATGTTAAGAAATCATTTCAAACTCATTCGGGTAATTTCAGACCTCAGAGTGATGTGATTGTAAGGAATCAAAATTCTGATAGGGAATATCAGAAAACCTTATCTCTGCCCACGTGTTCATATTGTAAGATGAAGGGACACGTTATTTCTGATTGCTTAAAGTTGCAATTTAGGCCTCAGAATTATAATAGAGCAGTTCCAAATGCTCTAGTTATTAAGAAGTCAAGGTCAGGGTCATTTATCAATGATGATGATATTTGTTTGGAGGCTAGCTTACCTCAGTCTGATTTTATAATGAAGAATTATGAACCATTCATGTCGAAGGGTTATGTGTCACTTGTTGGTGACTTGGATAAGGCTACTCCTATTAAGATATTAAGAGATACAGGAGCTTCTCAGAGTCTATTGTTAGATAGTACTTTGCTGTTTTCTGAGAAGTCTTCTACTAGTGAAAGTGTATTAATACAGGGGGTAGATTATGGATATGTTAATGTCCCTCTTCATTGTGTTAATTTGTCATCAGACTTAGTTTCGGGACCTGTGACCATAGGAGCAGTGGCTTCTTTGCCTATTAAGGGCATCCATTTATTACTAGGTAATGATCTAGCTAAAGATAAGGTTGTGGTTAATCCACTTGTAACTAACAAGCTTAGTATGGATCAAAGAGTTGATCATATTGAAGTAGACATCCCTGGTTTAAATCCAGCTTGTGAAGTTATTAGAGCTATGGCAAAGTATGCTCTTGAGAATATTGTTGTTGAACAGGATGTATTTCCTTTAGCGGACACCTTTGTGGGTCAGGCTTTTCATGCGTTCACTTCTGCTCCTCAATCTAGTATTGATAGTAATACTCTTTCAACTACTATGTCTCATAAAAATAGTCAGGGTGTAATAAGACAAGCACTAGATGTCTTACAACAGGGAGATTCGGATATCTCCTGTTTGTTTCAGGGGGCTATGACTGAAACTGAAGCCACGCAAGAAGGTACTTGTTACTTCTTGACGAGTGAAGTCCTTGAACGGAAACAGAGATTGCTTAGGGTAATTGCTGGTGATGAGTGGTCAGTTGGTAAAATAGTAGTTCCTAGATACTATCGTCAGGAATTACTTAGTGTAGTCCATGAAACGTCGTTGCCTGGTCGTTTAGGAATAAATGAGACGATGTTAGGCAACCAATACTTGTCGGCGAAGTGTGCGTCTACAAGTTTTATCAAAGCTATTCCTTTGTGGAATATTAAAACTGAGACCATAGTGAGAGTTTTGGTCGGGTTCTTCACACTGTTTGGTCTTCTGAAGCTGATACTATATCGGGCTTTAGAACGAATTATTGTAACATATTGTTATGAGATGGTATATAATTGGGAATTGTTGTGGAACAGGAAGGGAGTAGGTCGAAGGTCTCCAATTATTGTTGTTTGCTGCGATGGGTCAGTGTAGGAGTTTTTTTTTTTGTCAGATAATAGGGTATTAGTTTTGCTACCTATACCCCAAAAATCCTCTTTAGGTTAAGTATTTTGGTCCTTATACTACTGACAAAAGGTTAGGGAATTTAAATTATTATTAATACTTCTGGGAGGAGAAAGCAGAAACAACTTTGTCAAAATGTTAGAATGTTAGGACAATATGTAGGTAGAAATAGCCATATAAATTATCGATTACTTTAGTAGTACTTGTCTCACACATTGAAGATTTGAATGAAGATGAGAAATCCGATAGAATGATTTGAAGTCACTACTCTTCGCACATACTGCCGCCTGAGATTTACGAACTGAAATAGTTGATAGAAGAAAATGGATATTTATTTACAGACATTCTACACGAACCAATAAAATTTTCCAGATGTTACCTCTCAAACAAGACTCGGAATTTATTGGAAAATGACTTGAATCAAATAAAAGTGACTGGAGTTTACCATGTTGCAGTGCAGAAACGAAATAACACTTTTCGTACCTGTATAGAGAATAGAAAGTAAATAGAGTCACCGGGACATATTCATTTCCAGTTTCTAGATGGGATTGGAAATGACTAATACGTCGCAAGATATTGACCTATTGAGAAGATTCTGCCAAATTTCACTTACGGAGAGAAATAAGAATTTGCATTCACGACTCCAGAACTTTACCAATACAAAGTCGTACCATTTGGGATGAAGGTTCCCCAAGTTTCCAACGTCTGATGAATATAATAACATCCGAATAGAAATTGCGATGCATACATCGATGATGTCATCATTTGCAACGACATGTGGCAAGATCTAATAGAACCATTCTTCAAGAGATTCAGCGAAGCGAACCTGATCATCAATATAAAAGTGACTTTTATCGTGCCTGTGTTACTTTTTCAGGGCATGATTGTGAGACATGGACAAATAAAATCAATAGAAGCTAAGGTTACGGCTATATCTTAGTAAAATTTAATCGATAATGTATTTTCATGTGTATAATACCACCGCTACACTGTTTTGTATACATGACTGTATTATGTATTAATTTTCTTTTTGATTTACTTACTTGTATGTTGGAAGTACATCTTAAAAAATAAGTTTTTATTGCATAAATCCTTATTTTTTCCGTTGATGGTTGAGGGTGTTACGGAATCAAGCCTCCTTTACTTTTTTTATAATAATTTAATTTACTAATTTATGATCTCGGTTTTTTTTTTGTCTAAACAAAGGTTAGCATATCAGTATATATACGACGGACTTTCAATTAATAACTAATTGCGCGCGAAAGGAGCTTTTAGCTGTGTACTTTGGAAATTTAACATTGTAAGGTCACACGCTGGAAATATCACGTGATTTTGTCTCGCGCGGATAACCTGGATTCAGTGTACTTTTTGTTTCATTGTGAATGACAACTTGTTGACTGTTAATTCAGTAATAAATAGCATTCTTGAGAATTAGATTGTGTTTACTTGAAGTAAATACATTCTAAAGGCTTCTAATGCTGACAGGAACTGCGTTGTGGATTTATTTGATTCTGCGCACTAGTGGTGTATAAATAGCAGATAGTCCAGTAATAAGTCATTCTTTACAATTGCTTGAAAGAAGAGAGGTCGTATTGAAATTATTCAGTTCAGTGTGGAATTTATTTAATTAGTAATTCATCTGAATTACTATTACAGCTCCATGGAATTATCGGACATTATTCTAAAACTTGTGAGATTCCAGACTTGCAAGGATTATTTTGGATTTAATCAGAACTAATCAACTTCAACACAGTACAGGTTATTTTCATTCGGAATACTTCATCCGGATTACTCGGATTAACATCAGGAAGTGAACTTTAAAACATTTTAGGACTTTTTAGGATATTCTATACTGTAAGTTATTTTAATTCTTTCACTTTGATTATTTGTTGAACTATTTTAATTCTTTTAGTATTGTAGGAAATTAAAGATTTGCATTTTAATCTTGTGTCTTCTTTTTTGTTACATTACCCCTGGAGTCGTAACAATACTAATTTACTTGCTGCTTTTCACCGAGCTTGTTGCATATAACTCACATGCAAAGTGTAATGAAATTTGCAACTGTAGATGTGAATGGTATGATTGGCCCTTAAATTGAGTTCATCACATGGTTGCAGAGATACCTTGAAGAGTAACAAACTTCTGATGTATTACTAAGTTGATCAGGGGTTATATCTCTGACAAATACTAACGGTAAATGTTCCTTCTCGAACTCACTTGGGATATAACTTGATATATCGACATTATTTATTAGGAAAACATCTGACAAAAATGTACACTATTGCTGTCGGTGTAATTAACTTCAGAAAAGGGGCCATAACTGAAACATTTATGGAAATCGCTGGTTATGGAACACGTCAGGAATATTATTCAGATAAACCTTTATATAATCAAATTAGTTTGTAATCAGATATGAAATGTGGATTCTAGAGTGTAAACAATACAATTCTGGTGCAGATTATGTGATAAAGGGCTATAACTCTGTCTTATGTGGTGGAAATTTGCTTGTTATCGAACTCTTTCGAGATATTGTAGAGATGCAATGTCGTATCAAATTTAGTTGAAATCGATCCATAAAAGTGGACTCTACAGTAGGAAATAGGAACATGCTGATGCATTTTATGTCGAAAAGGGCCATAATTCTGTCAAATTTCGACAACATTGCTGGTTTATCGAACTTGTCGGTGATCAAGTTGATATCAGATTGGGCTCAAATCCAGTAAGAAATTAATTAGGAAATAATGTCCCACTACCACACCTCCTTAAACAAACATACTTCTTAAAGAAAATATTATACAATATTATGAAGTCTATAGCATTAATAAAAACATACAATAGAGCATATGATATATTAATTTACATCACAATTGATATGAATAGCCTTACGAGAACATTTTCATATCATATTTAAAAAAATGCATTTCTAATGATGACAACATGTATCAATGTCACATTCAATCATTGCAAATCACCATTGGTAAAACATGCATCATCCTGAGCAATTTGATTGAAAAGCAATGTTAAAATAAATAGAAAATGAACATTATGCAAATATACAGCATAAACATGATAAATATATCAAATTAAATAACTGCTTATCATAATGCATTTTGGCACTCCTCCCGATTGATAAAAATACATATCATATTTAAATGCTGACACTGTATTAAGGATGTGTGAAATGTTGGAGTATTTAACTTTTTGAAGAATTGAAATTTTTACATTGCTATA
Organism: Margaritifera margaritifera; assembly: GCA_029931535.1. Lineage (NCBI taxonomy): Eukaryota > Metazoa > Mollusca > Bivalvia > Unionida > Margaritiferidae > Margaritifera > Margaritifera margaritifera. The sequence goes on along the minus strand of JAQPZY010001451.1, from coordinate 1,836,087 downwards.
GGGCTGAAGTATTTAACTTTTTTTTTTTTTTAAATTATTATCTTACAAAGCTATGGGTCTGAAGGATTACCCTTTTTTTTTTTTAAATAATATCTTTACATAGCTATGGGTCTGAAATATTTAACTTTTCTAAAAAAAAATTCATATCTTTGCATAGTTATGGGTCGGAAGTATTTAACTTTTTTTTTTTTAATCATATCTTTACATAACTATCGGTCTGAAGTATTTAACTTTTTTTATAAAAAAATCATATCTTTACATAGCTATGGGTCTGAAGTAATTAACTTATTCAAAAAAGTCATATCTTTACATAGCTAAGGGTACAAGCTGAATATATATCGCCAAGTAAGGGTCATTGTATATTACATTAACAAATATGGGGAAAAGTACATTGTCACTAATTGCCCATAAAAGAATAGTTGAATGAGTATTACAAAATTTGCACAGGTTGAAGATCATAACCTCCTCTTATCAAATGCATGAAGTAAATGGTATGCAGGTGCGTTTTTCGTCATAACACTATTATTGACATCATATCGGCTTTCCTCGACAGGAACCAGGGGGGTCAATTTACCGAAGGTCATAAATCGTTAAAGATTTACAAATGTCTCCATTACTTTCGTTGACTTTGTCATTTTCTTTCACAGGCCATTTATTGCGATTCATAAAATTGTATAACACTTTTTTTCGTTTATAACTTATTTGATAAGAGACAGAAGTCGCAACGACGCCATTTTACGTCCAATCTCTCACAGACTTCATAGACCTAAGGGTACACCTATATAAAAAGTGTCGTCATATTGATGTTATTATAATGTAGATATCACGTCATTCAAACTGCGCAGTAAGCGTTAAGTTTATAAAAGCGAACATTCTTAACTTCGATTGCACACCACATGTCAACAGAAAAGGCACATATGGTGAAATACTATTCAATGGCAGTGTGATCCGTAATGGTCAAAAGGGTTAAAAAATATTTGTAACGAATAAAATAACTACATTCTAACATCCATTTCAGCACAGTTTAACAGGTGCACACTTCCAGTTTTCTGAAAATACTTCACCAAATTAAAATTCCTGCACAAACTGGTCATTTTCGCAAGTCATTGTGGGTAACTTTGTGCAAAGCATTGTGGGTAATACTGTTATACTTACACTAGTTCACCCCTTTTTAGATAAAGAAGAAATCTACCGGTAATACCAGTCATGCTGAAATAAGAATTTATAGATAAATTTCCGCGTCTACCGTCGTCTGCTATAAATTATACTTCTAACTAAAACTGACATTTGTATTTACCTGCTCAAAATAACTGAGCTGCCGTGTTGTCAAGGTCTGTAGTTATCATTTTTAATTTGCTGTAGTATTTTTCAGAAATATATAGAAGAGCGTGCTGAAATGGACTATAAAAGAAAAGTCCTGTCCTTTTCCAAAAAAAATTTTTAAAAAATAAGTAAGATTTGTACTGAGAGTTGACTCATAAAGAAGCGATGATTCATCAAATACAACTCAGTGTGAACATATTTTCTACTCAGATCCATACCAACTGATATATGACTGAGTTGTATATTAAACCTAGACCAAAATAAATGATATTGCCTGAGAAGTGACTATAGTGCACAAAAACCGACTTTTCATTGCTGGAATATTCCCCGAATTATAAGGCATTCGATAATGTGTAAAACAGGGGTCACTAGACCGAGATGTCACAATTAAATCTGTCCAGAAAATAGTTTTTAAAATGTAGGTGCATCAAAATTCGTTATTCAAGCTTGGTAGGTGAAAAGGATGAACTGAGTTAAATCTGGTCGTAGACTGTAATTAAATATTTAGAAAGATTTCAAATCACAAACTGGATTTGCTATCCTAACAGAGTTCTACAAGACCATGGAAAACAATGGCAAATTTAATAATGATAATATACATTTACTTCCTACTTAAAACTTTATAGTGTTTACGTAACTTGCATTTAAGACAAAAAATAGTTGCATAGGATGTTGTGCGAATAATGCCGTATATGACAGTATTAAAAAATGATATTCAACATGCAGAGTGATGAAATTGCTATGATTTAATAGATAAGAATGGTGGAAATTTACCGTATTTCTCGTAATAAACACCTGGGACTTTAAATATAATATTTATTTATTTATTTATTTATTTATTTTATTTTTTTTGGGGGGGGGGGTCGGGGAGTGGGAGGTGTAAGGCTTATCGTGCTCTGATTGACCCAGTGCTAGTAACGGGATCTAGCTAAGCTGAGAGGTTACTTGCACTTTTTGAATACTAGTACTTGCAACGAGATGCATACTGAGTGGTTTTTGCAATGTTGCTTTCGAATTACTGTGGAGATTTCGAAGCTGAGCAGTGTTTTCTAATGAAGATAAACAATAATGCATTTGGTTGGTATATTGAATATCTGAAGCTATGAAAGTTTGATTAGCCTTAAAAATCTGTTAGGTATCTCCTAATTATACCGTTCATAACAAAATATACAGATCAAAATGTATGCACAGTTTCTTGACTTTTCTTGGAGCTTGCTTGTTGCTCGCACACTGCTGATGCAAATCTGCAACAGAAAAATATACGAAGTGAGATTTAGTCAATGAAATATTCTTCAAATATGAATTTCAACGTATGCATACTTTCTAGGACTGTGTGCTTCATCAGTTCGTGATATACTCAGTTTTCAAATTATATTTTCCGTTGATACATGAAGTAAATTAAAATTATTCGGACTTAATCATTAAGATTTATCAAGTTCTTCTCTAGTCGTGGTTTTGGTGGTGTGTGTATGTGTGTCGAGGTAGAGAGGACGGCGGTGTGTGTGTGTGTGTGTGTGTGTGTGTGTGTGTGTGTGTGTGTGTGTGTGTAATACACAGAGGCTTCCGATACTTGTACGTATGTGACAAAATCTATTTACAATTCCACTGACGTTCAGGTATGAACAATATATAATTTTTTCCAAGAAAATGACAACCGAATCGCGGTTATGAAAACGTCCATAATTTGCAGCCCTCTTTTGCTAGCGCCGTACTTTAAAAATGGTTTACGAAACAAAACCAACCCTAAATTCCAAGTAAATTTGTAAAATAACTGCATACAAAGTTAGGATACTTACCTAATATTCTCGTACTATCTCAATCAGAATGCAAATGGCAATCAATAATGTAACTAGATGTTGACTCTTTCTCAGGCCATCAACAGAATTGGTTTGACTGGAACTTTGTGATCCATGCAGGTAATTTATTTCTGGGTCGACCGTCTGTATGTTGTCAAGCACTGAAATATATATGATTTTTGCAATTTGAGAAGAAAAAATAATTTTTCATCTGATCTAATGTCTAAAAAGACCCAAACAAAACGCTCGTGCTCTTGTCTCACCACTTTTATCACAGCTGCTGCCAAATTGACAACAGTATGTTCAAAAGTAGTACATGGTACAGTATTACATGGTACAGCTAATACATTGATACGTTAAAATGAAGTGTCAGAATTTGTATTCCACACATGGAAAATGACGTTGGCGTAAATGCAGAGAGAGAGAGAGATGGATGGAGATTTATATAAAAATTTTGGTGAAGACTAATAATAAATTGATCGAAAAGCAAGTTACAAGTATGTACCACCATCACTGCAAAGGGTAAGTCACTAGACGACAATTTTTCTTACCGAACAATCCAAAAACATATGGATCATCGTGTACTTCTAAGTTTTCATTTCTCCGTAGGACCACAGAGGCGGTGTATCCCCCATTATCTTCACTTGTTGGGTTTTGTATGCTGATTCCGTATTTACCATGTTGATGAAGCCTGGTGACATATTCCTGTGCAGGCTTGAAGTTGCCATTGACGTCGTTATACGTAGCGATAGTCATGCCGTTCTTTTGCCATGAGATGGCTTGGACATATTCGTCTGGTTCCAGTGAAATACCCAAGGTAATGTTTATAGCCCCTGACGAGGAATTCATTTGGGGACTAGTCCATGTTAAACCTACAATGAATGAATAATATAATTCGCATTTCATCAGAGTTGTGCACCGCAGTTTATAAATTTATTTATTTATTTATGTATTACCTTGTTTTACAATAACCTGCATCCAGTGAACAAGCTCTTGGTATAAGCATGACATGTGGAAATTATTTGCTTCCTTGTCATTTTGAATGTCATTGGTGCAAAGACAAAGTTTAGTTGAAGGTAAAGTTTTGCTTGCAATTCTTTATATTTACATTTTTAGAACTTAACTTTTAATCGGTAGCATATAGCCAGTATTGTGATAACGTGCCGTTTAAACCTAATACGTACACTGAACGTAAGTCGCTTCTTTGAGGGAGCCGCTGTAGCTCACTTGGTAGAGCGTCAGACTCGTAATCCTGGGTCACGGGTTCGATTCCCGCCCAAGCCAGCCGACCCGACTGCCTGGGTGTGTCATTGGTAAAGGTACTTAGCTCCCATTTGCTCGTCATGATATAGCCGATAACGTGTTTCAAAGTGCATAATTTTCAATTTAAACTATTGAAGTCGAATAGAACCATTACATTATTAAAAGAAGACATCTGGAATTTGCTTGTCATCAGAACTGAAATATAAAATGTGTGCGCAGCATTGTTGGACGAGGTATCTATGTGACCGTATCCTATACCAATTTCGGATTTCACGCGCAATTGATGCTCTGGTGTGTTGTTTTACTTATCCTTTTTTCCGGGCCGCATCCAAAACCAATGACTCGGAACTTCTGCATCGGTTGTGTACTGACTTGAAAACATGCAATCCAGTCGCATTGAATATATAAATTTTCCGAGAAGAGAAATAAGGCATCCTCGCTTGTGATAGAAATAATGATGCACGCGATGGAGGTTTCTTAGCTCAAAGGTACTTAGCTCACATTTCAACAGTATGATGTAACAAATAATATGTTCAAAGCGCCGTTAAACACCAACCAAGCAACCATCTCTCCAATATGACTTTATTCGCCTGAGTGAGCCACAAAAGCTTCTTTTTTTTTACAGCAGTAATGATCTCTTTATACACGCGGAAATTAAAGCTGGTGCGTCAGCATTTCGGTCCGTACTTTCGATACACCATGGTATATCTCTTTCAGCTGTGTTGGAGAGAAATGTTTTTTTCCCATTCAAAGCGTTGAATTATCCCAGTATACACTGATTGGCGTTAATATTAAGAATCAAATTTGAAATCTTTGTCCATGCTACATAATATAATTTTTTTTTTTTTTGTTTTTTTGTTTTTTTTTGGGTTTTTTTTTTACGTCAAAATTGCTTGCTGTTAGAGTCCAATTTAACAAGCAATTTAGAATATACCTAGAGATTTTATTGATTTAATGGACCGAGCAACTGGTCGCTGCTATTAGGGGTTGAGTTGGGGTGGGATTTGTTACAAGGGTTTTTTCCGAAGTACAAGAATTAGGTCGATAGGTAGTGCATGTACAAGAATACTACTGAATACAACATGCATATGTATTGCTAACACTGTAAAGCGCATATGTTTTGGTGGCAGTTTAATTTTGGTTGTGCACTATATATCTCAGCGGTAATACCAATTAATTAAAGACCGCCGAAAGTATAACGATAATATAGTGGGTCATGAATTCGTGAGACTTTCAAGATGGAGACAGAAAGTTTACTTGAAATGTGTCCTAAGCTAAAGAAGGTACTTGCATGAAAGTTTCATTTGCATTTTGTGCAAGCTTTCTTTTGATTGGAACTTTGATTTTTAGCAATTGAGTTGTAAATAAAACTGTCTTTTACTAGAAAAGTTCTGTTCCAGGCCGTGTAATATACCAGTAGATGTAATTCATGGACACGTTCTGAAAATGCACCTTACGTCATATCCGTCAATTATTCCATTTTAGAAATACACCATGTGACTAAGCAATGCTGCATGGAAGAGTAGAATCATTTTATAAAATGCTGGATAATCGACTCATATGTTAGCATTCTAAAGTTACAAATTATGTTTTAATTGCTATATATTAGAAGATAAATGTTCTCCTTATCGATTTCAGGCTGGTAGATCTCGATATAAGGTCCCTTAATTTTGCTAATCCTTGTGTAAGGCAGCTACAATATATCGATGCTGTATGGTTTCAGCAATTTCCACGTTTTTAATTGGGAATGCGCCCTGACCTCCAACCCCAACACAATTGTCCAAATATCTATCACGGGTGCAAAGCATTCGGACCACCTCGGCTATTTCTGCGAGAGAAAAAATATGCCTTAGATGTATGACTATGTCGGCGCAGTATTTACCGAAAAAATCACACACTTTGTTCGCTGGAAATGTCTTCGCCCAAAAAAATCCCCAAATCTATTCGGACTACCTCGGCTATTTCTATGATTGGATTGAGCATAGGATTGACCGAGAAATTGAGAATTAAAAAAATAGTTCGATGAATTCGCAACTTCTTGGTCAATCCTTGTTTTGTAAATAGCCGAGGTGATCCGAATTGCAGATATCGGCATACATTCGAGGTATGATCCGATCCGTAGGATTGATCTCGAAGTTGCGAATGGTTGTGGAAAGGTCAGAGGAATCTCATACTATTTTCTACACGTACCTTAGCACTGCATTACTCACCGTCAGCAGGCAAAATATAAATAAGTACAATCCAAGAACCAAGTAATTTTCCGTACACGTGCACCGATGACCTGTAACAAAATGGAAAGATTTACCGATGAACGAATTCGATTTTTTCTTTATCAAAATGTGATTATCTCGATACATTTTCAAAACTCGGAGTTTCACATTGATCTTTTGTCGCATGTGTAAAAATACACCTATTTTGAGCATTTTTTTTTTGTTTTAGCATCCTTTTTCTAATGCAAACACGTAAATTCGAGTGTTTACGCCGTCATAAACGTTTTTCTGACGGTTTAAAATACAGTTTATGGATAATTTGATCTGAACCTATTCAAAACAAACCTAAAGCACCAATCTTTACTTTTCTAATTTAAAAAATCATCTCGAAAGTCAACGCCCGAGTGTAATTACAATTTATACCTATGAAAATACATGTATGATTTGAATGTAGAAAAGAATAAACCATAGACTGAGTTTCCTCGTTTCGAATACCCCTCTCATATATATATATGTGTGTGTGTGTGTGTGTGTGTGTGTGTGTGTGTGTGTGTGTTTATGTGTGTTTCTATACCGCTTGTTTCGTGGCGAGCCGATCGACCAGACTACTTATTCAGATTTATTTCCCTCAAATATTATGTGATATTTAGATAGATATATGTATGCAATATAGCATTAAAGTACTTACATGCTGCTGTCTGTGGAGAATATATAGCAAATTACACAGTATTCGTCTTACTAAGCCAACAGTGTTGTCGGAATTCCAAACAAATACATCAATAGGTATGGGTTTATAAACCAATGAATGTGATTTTTCATAGCTATGTTTAGCAATGGCCCTCGTAGGATGTCACATATTACTATATCATATCTAACAACAGATATCGCCCCAGCTTGGGAAAAACCGAGCAGTATATATACATTGAAGTATTTGCACAGTCTGATATCGTACAGGATAACATCATATACATTATCAAACATTAAGAAATAACATTTAATGTTGTTGTAATTTATAAAACAACAGTTATCCGCGTTATAAAGTATCACCATTATCGTCTTTGCCATCGTCCCCGTTGTAATCGTTATTCATTATCATCATTATCATCATCATCACACTACCAACACATTTAACACCATCAATGTATTCAACGTGCATGACGTAATTATCTTCTTCTCTACATCCGTTTATGTGCCATTGACAACAAACCAGACCAATCTTTTTCTTTTACTTTTTTCTTCTACTTACATCACTCTAACGCCACCATCACTACCACCACAACACCTTCATCATTCATATCATTATGTCAAACACCACCACTACTTCAAGAAGTCAGATATCATTCGCTTACACTTAATTTTGCACGATAACGTCAAACCCTGATTAAATCTCTATGGAAGCTTCACACACACACAAACACACACACACACACACACACACGAGATGATGGAGAAAGCGAAATACAGATGAGTAAAGCATCGTGTCAATTTCCTTATGAAACAGGCGAAGATTAATTAAATTTAAGTCATCGAAATTCAATTCTATTCCATTCAATTTAATGCGCGATAAAAGGTTACTGAAGACAGTGTAAAAGTAATGCTTTCAAACTACATTCAAATGGACGGCAACGCAATAAAGTTTACACAGAACTGTGGGGATTTGGGTTAATTATACCTATGTGGGGATTTGGGTGGGTTGTTCTTTTAAGATCATGGATCTGAATTGTTTTTGTTCCGAGTGTATTTGTTCTGTCATTGCCGCAATTATTTTCGAAGATGTATGATTTTTTTATTAGGGCCTTGAAAAACAAGGTAAATAAAATGAAAGTGGAAACAAGAGACTTACCGTATATATTCGCGTATAAGAAAGCCAACTGCAACATAATAGATCCTGGTCTTCTGTTGCACAATGCGCCGGCAGATCAATGTCAAAGCTGTTGGTTCTACTGATTAGTCCTAACAAACTGCATAGACCCAGATCAGCACATACATTATGTGACAACAGATCAGGGTCTATGTTGTTTGCTGGATCTTACTTGGACGAGAGTATATACGGTAAAATATCTAATGGAGCATATTTACACCCTTATGGCACTTACACAATTGCGAACAGCTTGGACTTCAGTCTAGGGTCGCACAGTACGTCTGCCGATTATGGTCCAACCTGTTCCCTCTAAATCATAAAAAGCACGACCAGCGTAGACCCTAGATCGGAGGCATTATACGACAGTAGTTCTGATTCTACGCTGTACATAGTTGACTGCGGGCTATAAACGACTAAAGACGACATTATAACTGTATATACGATTTCTCTTAATATTACAGTGTGCTTTCTCATCAGCTGTATCGGCGAGCCGCAGTATATCATTGGTTAGGGCCCTTGACTCATGACCAGAATAGTGCTGGTTTGATTCCACCATCGGATCAGATGGTGTGTCCTTGGGCAAAGTAATTTACTCTACTTGACTCTGCACGATATAACCTTCAAAGTGTTGTTGTGTCGTAAAATAACAACCCACTATTTTGGGGTCAGAGGTCTCCATGACTGATTCAATATCAGTGATCAAAGAACAGAAAAAGTTCATAATTTCAATTGTCTTCAAATTTTTTAAACGGATTTGGGATTAATATGGATGTGTTGCTGAGAGTCATTATTCAATCTGAGAAATATGTGAATCAGTACTCATGCGCGGAACATGAGCATCATGCACGTGAGTATAAACTCTAGTGCTAAATAACCATCTCGGGATAATTTTGCATCTTGTCCCCACTGATATTAGGACATCATCAAAATAAACTATCGATTTAATACGAAGATGTTCCCTGATAAGGCTATTATCAAATATATCTACAGGTCTCTGAATAAGCCAACGGTGGCACAATAGCACATTACACTATGTGCGTGTGTATAGAGAAAGAGGGGAGGGGGAGGGACCGGGGTGGTAGTGGTGGGGGGGATAGACATACCTTTACCACTTTAAATTTTTAAAATAACAAAAAAAATTAAATGTCTTATTCCTACACGAGAACATTTCTATACCACCCATATTATTTCGAAACAAAATACACCCCAGGTACCTTGACCATAGTGATATTTCAGAACTAGACTATTCATATAAATATTGTTAAGAAATAAATACACTAAAGTTCCCATACCACTAAAAAAAAAAAAATTAATTTAATTTTTCAAATCTATTTTCCGTGTTTGTGAACATTTCTAGACCACGTAAATCTTTAATAGCAAAAAATACACCATCAGGACCCTGGACCATAGTGATATTTCAGAACTGGGTTGCTCGTATTCTTGTAAACAGCAAAATACACTAGAGTTCCTTGACCAAAGGTAATTTCTTGATTGTGAATTCAGTAGAGCGCAAAGAAATATAAATGTTTTCACATCAAAATAATTGCATAAAGCTATACTGTGATAGATTCGACAGATTTCAGAAAGGTTATATAAATATTGAATGAGTTAATAAAATCAACAATCTCCGTATTAAGAGATAAAGTGTATTTGGTTGCAAGTTTGGATGGAATAAAATTATGGACAAAGCTAGTTGTGTTACAAAATAGCTTGCAAGAGAATAAATGTGGACATTTCAATTATTAAACATCAAAAAGATGTCCTGGAATGTTTTAGAAAAGATGACAATTTAAAGATTACATTCAGTGATGATAACGTCGAGATAAGCATCATCAATCATAAAGAGCAAGATTGTTAAAACAGTACCAAATAAAGTAGGAATAAATTATTTATGTGATGTTGATAAATATACGAATTTTGTATGCACCTAAATTTACAGTACAATTCGAAGATCTCGTAAACTTTGCAAGAGCATTCTACAATGATTTCAGAAACACAGAAAAATGTAATTTATAGAAAACAAAGTTCGATTTAAAACAGCACATGTTACATCAGCATATGAAGTATCTGTTTTTGAATCAGCAACAGGAATAGCAAAATGTGACATAAATCTGAAGTCATTCATACAATAAATGTTCCAAATTGCTAAAAATAAATGATCCCTTTATAAATTGAAGTCATGTTGGCTTGGTGATAACACCTGAGGAGAACGAGTAAAGGATACAGTATTTTCCAGATGAGTTGATGCTGTTTTAAATAGCTGAAAAATAACGATATTTAAGGAATCTTTACTACGATTTTGAAAGTCCAGCTGCTTACTCAACAAATCAATCAATAGGGGACAAAATTTAACATGACAAAAAGAAAAGAAAATACACTAAATTAAAAGAATGGTTATCCGAACAACCTACTTACACATTGCGCAAGCAAGGAAAATAAATGATTACCCTACGGAAATATATATGTTAATTACGTGGATGACCAGTGGAAGGCAGACATTGTTGCCATTCAAGCATATGTATAATACTACGATGGATACAAATATATCTTGACAATGATAAATGTTTTTTTTTTAAATACGCCAGCGGTGAGACAGTACAAGTTAAGAAGGGAGTGATACACACGATGCTTGCAGAGAACGTTTTAAAGAGAGAAAGTCTGAAAAATATACAGTTTGATGATGGGAAAGGCTTGTACAACAACAAAAAATTAAAGATTTGCTACAAAAGGAAAACAATCATTACTTTTCAACCTACTCAGACAAAAATAGTCTTAGCAGTGGAAAGATTTAACAGAACTCTGCAGAATAGGATATTGGAAGTGCTTCACTCGAAAAGAAACCAAAAATGGATTGACGTTGTACCAAAGCTAATTTATAGATAAAATAACACTCATCACATTCAATTGACATGACTCCAATTGAATCGACCAGGCAACAAATCAAATATATGGACCAACCTATTCGGGTTTTTTTTCCTTTTTTTTTTTCTTAAAATTGATACATGTCGAGCTCCTAAATTCACAATTAGTGAAACAGGGAGAATTTCAAGATACAGAACAATATTTGCTAAGGGTAACCTCGCTAACATTACCAACAATGTTCAACGTCAGGCATGTATTTTTCCTGTGATTCGGCAGCTTACAAACTTTAAGACTTAATGAAAAGGATGGTGAGGGCACGTTATGCAAACAAGAGTTATATTTATACGACAAACAAGATGACATATACAATGTTTAACATATTTTGAAGATCATACGAATAAAAGGTCCAAAGTATGTACTTTTGCAATTTGAAGGATATGATGAATTTTTTAACAGTAGGAAACCAATAAGAACCATTGTTCCGTTAAGATAAATGAAAGCACATAGCTAGATAGCTAGTGGTATTAAGGAGCATGAAATCTTTGAGTTGTTGAAAGATGACGATTTTCTAAAATGTAACAGATGTGGGAAAATCAAAGCATTAGAAAATGAACGAGTTAAGACATGTACGTCGTACAAATTTGTATTGATCACGAAACCAGACAGAAAAAAGAAAGTATATCCCAGAACATCACAGTTGAACAAAAAAATGGGACAGGAAGAACGTGATAAGGCCACTACAATATTGGCATTGTATTAGCATAGTAATTAATATAATCTTAGATGAAATGAAAAGAGATATCATTCAAAAGTCAAACGTTAATTCCAAGTACGTCCAAATAAAGCTGAAAAACAAATACAATGTAAAAGACTACATGCTATAAAAAAGGCATTTAATTTTTTTTCAAATTTCATTCCAGCGGTTCAAACAAATACTCAACAGCTATGCATTTAAATAAAGAAAGATTGCAATGTTTGTACATTTTCTTAAATAAAACATTTTTGATTGAAATACTCACCGACTATACCGGAACATATATGCGACCTTGACATTGGAAATGGAGTCAAACTGAATTTGTTTCTTTTTTCGGATATTCTGACATTTTCTTACTACAGTGATAGAATTTCAAAGGCCTGTGGTCAAAGACACAGGTACAATCAGTGGTTTGGTTGGGCTGAGCCCGCTTTAAAGTATTTTGCCTACAAGGCTTTTGGTCATTTCTATTTCTCAACAAACAACGAAAGATTAATTCGTTGTGAAGATAAACCTCGTGGTTAACGTAAACACTGCCGGCCAAAATGCGTCTGCCACAACACAGCACATGACGAATTTATACGCAAAGGTTGACTAGAAAAGCCTTGTCGTAAGCTCACGAGGGAAACACCCGAGTGGTTCGAAAGATACTTAACAACACCTTAGTAACGCTCAAACGTTTGATGACGGATGGATTGCGATTTGCACCTACACGTGCAATTTCTCAGTGGAATTGCTCTATTACTGGAGACCTTTTTGTGAAGATATTCACAACGGAACTTAATCATGTATCTCACAAAATGGAGATACTACACTAAATAGTGTAAAAGGACTCAAAGGTGGTCAACGCACGATGACCATAAAGATCAATTTGAAGCAACATTGACAACGGGAGACAAATCCATACGAAATAAGTGCCAATCGCAGCATCCCAAAATTACAGTTCAGTCATCATTAAAGAGACGTGACGTGATAGTCCACTACTTACACGGTTCTTTATTGTGCCTAGCAACCCTACAAGTATTATATATCTTCATGTATGTATAAAAATATATCCCCATATTGTTGACCATTAATGTATAAATATGAAACAGTGAAAATCAGTTCTGATGCTGAAACTTGTCAGCATTATTTTAACACGAGCCAAATATTATTTATCTTTTATGACAACCAGAATTTATTATACAGATCTTTTTTCTACGCTGAGGGATCGAATTTTGTGCTCCGTTTTTGCTGGGGGGTTTTGCGTATACTAGATTTTGTGTCATGCTTCTAGTATGTTAACCATACGATTATTTTTATTTTATTGTTTTCATGCCTTTCTTGTTTATTTTTTTAATTTTTTTTTTTTTTTTTTTTTTTTTTTTTTTGTATACTAGATCCTGCGTCATGCTTTGTACGTTAGCCATACAATAAATTTATTTACATATTTCACGTCCGCAAGATCGTTTATCAAGTTTATAGTGCGTTAGCTGCACGATTTTGCTTGTTATTTCTTTATATATTGGCATGTCTTGTTTTAAACCCTATTGGAACTAAATTTTCGACGGCGAAGTGTATCACTTTTGATGATACTCCCTGCCTGTTATGCGGCATACTTTTGATACTAAAATGGGTCTCATTTGATATAGAAAGAATATTTCGCCGAAACCGAGACTCGACATACAAACTTATCAATCTGAAATAAAACCATCATACCGCCTCAGCTATCTAACTCACTAACACTGTAAATGTTACTCTATATTAGCATACCAAACGACGATATTTGATTTTCGATGCACTGAGAATTCAATTACTAATATTGCTTTCTTATCGGTCTGCCTGTTTTGTAGTATCCCTACACTTTAGTAGTTGCATTTATAATTGTTGTTAGGACAATTTAAATATATGTAGAACGGTTGTGATATAATACCGTATAAAGACAGTGCTTTAATTTATTTTACTTTGAATTTTACTACGCAAAATAAATGAATCAAAAATCCATTGTTGGTTCTTGTGCTATACATTTTTAGATTCGCTGTGGGGAATTCCTGTTCCTGGTTCTTTGTTAACACACAATAGTAAATGAAAATCAATACATGATGCGTTCTGTTGGAATTTGCGTGAGCTTGGAACACAGTCAGAACTTCGGGGCTGTTTCTTGATTTTCTGTTCGGCAGTATATCATTGTCTGTTTATCAGCTCTACTCAATTCACATTTTAAAAAAAAAAAACAAAATATGAGTAGCCAGCTCTGAAACATCACTTTAATCCAGGGATGGGGGTATTTTTTGCTTTAAAAATATGAGTAGCCAGCTCTGAAACATCACTTTAGTCCAGGGATGGGGGTATTTTTTGTTTTAAAAATATGAGTGGTCTAGAAATGTTCTTGTGTAGGAATAAGAGATTTTAACTTTTTATTTTAAAATTTGAAAGCGGTCTTAGACTGTCTACCCCACTACTACCTACGCTGCTTGTGGTGCAAATGTAATAAACGTTGGTAAAGTCTCCAGATATAAAAAAGAGAGAAAAAATGTCTCCAAATAAAGACAATTAGACCTAAATGGTTCCAGGTCTTAGCAAGGAGAAACAAGACGGCACCGCCTTACAAAAGACAGTGATAGACCTTCCTCTGTTTCTACCCCTATCCCGCCAAAAGCAAATAAGCAAATGCGCGACAATAATGGAACTAATATCGAAGAAACTTGATGAAGTCATAGAAAAAGTGGCATCAAAAACGTACATGGATGGAAAATTGAAAGAAATCTTGACACATGTGGGAATTAATGAATCATTAGAATAGATGAAGGCAGAAATAAAACACAACATAGTGATGGAGACTGGAACCCTGCTAGAGTGGAAAATGAAACATTAAGAAAATGGATACAGAGAATGGAGAAAGAGAAAAAAGAAATGAAAGAAGAAAACTTATCTGCACACAATAAATGCCACATTAACACGGCGACGTGATGAAGTAGATCAACAATATAGTCTTACTGACAATATATAGTTATATGATATCGAGGGTTCAAATAAGGATGAAACCTCCACAAAGAGCACGGAGAAAGTGATACAGTGTTGCAAAAGTAAACTCCAAATGAAAATAGAAGCTTGGGATATAAGCGTTGCCCACCGTTTGGGAAGCTATGAATAAAACAAAACTGGAGCCATAATTTGTTCCTTCACTAGGCGCATGACAAAAATATAAGTTGGTTATGTAGCAGTAGTATATATTTGGTAAATTCAACGTGTAATACATACAAATGTCCATACAAGACAGACAATTTGCATTGAGCAACATAAAACAGTATAAAAGGCACATATAATATTTAAGATAATACATATACAATAATACATGCAAATACATTTTAAGAAAGAGGTATACATTACACAAGTAAAACAAGTCCTGATGACTCAACCTTGATTTACCCACAAAGCCTTTGTAGGACTTATTTCCGATTGGGTCCTAGCTGTGATTCAATATTTATGGGGCAAAAAGTTTAAGATCAACACATAAGAAAAGAAGCAAATTAAAAGAACATTTGCAATGAAAGTTCACTCAAAAGATTATAAACTATACTAACAAGATACATGATTCAATCAAACAAACAGTTCAGAACAGGATCCACAATTCAACCAATAGGAAAAGAACTATAAGTTGGAAGATAATGGATGAAATGTTGATACAGTGTTCATTGGGTAAGAATAGTTGTCACAAATTTATTATTTGCAGAAGAAAACAAAAATATTGGTAGTATTGTTTTTCTTTAAGAAAAAGGCAATAGTTTGAAGTCACCAAAGAAAATTACATACTTTAGTAATTTAAGCTTGATCGGTTAAGTGAGACTTTACCGGCAGTTTTAAATCTGTTTGTGTTGGCAGTACTCTTAATATTATGTGGTAAAACATTCCAATATTTTATTGCATTGTAATAAGAGGTTGTAGATGATACACTACAGAGTTATAATTACCGTATCTGGTATTATAATGGTGTCATGGTGATACTGTAAGGAAATTTCCATATAAATATGCTGGAACACAGTTGTTCACAACGTTGTATACATACATGGTTTAGCCTAAGCTGTTTGACTCAGTTTTCGACATTTACCGTCCATACAATGATCTTGATTGACTTTTAAAAAAAAATGAATATGATGAGAATGTAGTAATCATCAAGATGCATTCCTCACCAAGTTTCATGAATCTAGGTATCAGAGTATATATGCAGGGTACTAAAACCTATGTGGTCAAGAGCTAAACGCAAAATCTTAACGTAAGCCAGTAAAAATGTAGGTCACAGCAGGATTCTTTTGTGGTAAGGGTGTGGTACTAATAGAGATGGATACAATCATCCAGTTTGATGATTCAAGCTTAAACAGAATTTGAGAAATAAACTCAAAGCACACAATTTTACCAAAGTCAGTGAAGCCTGAAACATAGGTCACATGGACCTACTTTTGTGATGATGGTGTAGCACTCATCAAGATGTATATCCTCACCAACGTTCATGAATCTAGGTATAACAGTATATATCCAGAGTGTGCTAAAATCAGATTTTGTCACGAGCTAAATGGAAAAACTTGACCTAAGCCAGTACAATGTGAAATGTAGGTCACAGTGACATTCTTTTGTGGTATGGGTGTGGTACTAATAGATATGCATGCAATCATCTAGTTTGATGAATCTAGTACGAAGAGAGCTTGAGAAATACATTTAAACACAACATCTAACCAAAGTCAGTTAATCATGAAACATAGGTCGCAGTGACCTACATTTGTGATAAGAGTGTAGTACTCATCAAGCTGCATCCCCTCAACAAGTTTCATGATTCCAGGTATAAGAGTATATCTACAGGGAGCAAAAAAATCTAGTTGGTCATGAGCTAAACGCAAAATAATTCAACCAAGCCAGTAAAATGTGAAATGTATGTCACAATGAGATTCCTTTATGGTAAGGGTGTGGTACTAATAGAGATACGTACAATCGTATAGTTTGATGATTCTATCATGAGCAGAGCTTGAGAAATAAACGTAAACTGCATACTTTTATCAAAGTCAGTGAAGCGTGAAATATAGGTCACAGAGACCTACATTTGTGATGAGGGTGTAATACTCATGAAGATACATTCCCTCACCAAGTTTCATGATTCCAGGTCTAACAGTATTTACACCGTATGCAAAACACCTGAGCTAAACGCAAAAACGTAACCAAGAATGTACACCTAATGTACATGTTTTTACCAATTTAGCCCCCTCAGCCGCCTTCCAATCACAACTGTTGCGTACGACCTAGGAAGAAAAAAGCATGGTTGACATTCAGTGAGGGTGTACATATGTATATGCTTTTATTTGTGTCGACGCCGACGCCGACGCCGGGATTAGTACAATAGCTTACCTCTACTTGGTGAGGTGAGCTAAAAGGTAAACCATAATACAATTATTACATATTTCTCAATCAAAACATAATTCACTTTGTGATTACACTAAATGCAGGTAGATTTTATTTAAAGTATGCAATGTTGAAATGTTTAAAATGCTGACGCGTCGCTAGTAAAAGACAAGTAAAGTCTTTATTACTATTATTATTATTATTATTATTATTCGATATGGCAATGTTATGGCACAAAAACTTTCGTACATTTAAGAAACAAAGTATATCATAATACAATAATTACATTTTTCTGAACCAAACAATAATTAACGTCGTGATTACACTAAATGCAGGTAGAATTTTTAAAAGTATGGAATGTTGAAATGTTAAAAATGCTGATGCTTCCCCAGTAAAACACAATTTACAACGGTAAAACAACCATTAACGTCTTCAAATACTCCAATACAAGACTTTTAATAAAAAGCAATTCCAAGTCAGAGGAATGTCATTTTCGTTTCATACCATAAATGTTACAAGTGAGCAATCTCAGGCCTAAATTGGGCCTCTTTTTTTTCTTTTTTTTTCAATCTTATTTTTCTCTTCAAACTTACCAAGATTGATTTAAAAAAATGTCCAAAAAGTCAACGATAAAATATTGGTAAATTGTGTCCTAGAATCAAGTACCAGGAAAATGCTCATCAAACACAAACTTGTCAAAAACAAAATATATAACCACATCCCAATCCAAAAACATGACAACTAATGTCTAACATATGAATCGTTTGCAAAATTTTACAAAACCTTCAAAATTTGCTGTTCATAACACAATATATAAAAATGTATAAAAACAGTCTTTTAACTTTTCTTGGAGCTTTCTTCTTATTCGCCCAGTGCTGATGCAAATCTGCAACAGAAAAACATGCGAAGTGAGATTTGGTCAAGCAAACATTCTCGAAATATGAATTTCAAGGTATGCGTACTTTCTAATACCTTGCACTTCATCAGTTCGTGAGACACTCAAGATTCTAAAATTCTTTTTTCAGTTGATATATGAAGGAAATTAAAGTGACTCGGACGTAATCTTTAACATTTATAAATTTATTCTACAGTCGTGGTTTTGGTGGTGTGTGTTGGGGGAGAGAGGAAGGCGGTGTGTGTGTGTGTGTGTGATACACAGAGGCTTCCGATACTTGTACGTATGTGACAAAATCTATTTATAGTTCCAGTGACGTTCAGCCAAGAACAATATATATCTATCTATATATATGTATATATATATATATATATATATATATATATCTTTTCGAAGAAAATGACAACCGACTATCTGTTATGAAAACATCTATAATTTGCAGCCTATCTTTACTACTTTTAAAATGGTTTACAAAACAAAAAACACTAAATTGCAAGTAAATCCGTTAAATGGAAGATAATTGCATATGATGTTTGAAGACTTACCTAATATTCTCGTACTTTCGTAATCAGAATGCAAACGGCAATCAATAATGTAAGTAGATTTTGGCTCTTGCTCAGGCTATCAACAGAATTGGTTTGACTGGAATTTTGTGATCCATGCAGGTAATTTATTTCTGGCTCGACCGTCTGTATCTTGTCAAGCACTGAAATATATATTATATTTGCAATTTAAGAAGAAAAAATAATTTTTCATCTAATCTAATGTCTAAAAAGACACAAACAAAACTCGTGTTCTTGTTGCACTACTGATATCACAGCTGCTGCCAAATTAAAAACAGTATGTTCAAAAGTGTTACATTGTACAGCTAATACATTGATACGTTAAAATAAAGTGTCAGAATTTGTACTCCACACATGGGAAATAATGTTGGAAGAAAATGCAGAGAGAGAGGGAAGAAGATTTAAGTGACATTTTTGGTAAAGACTAATAATAAATTGAACGAGAAGCAAGTTACAAGTATACAAGTATGTACCATCACTACCAAGTGTAGGTCACTAGACGACAATATTTCTTACCAAACAATCCGAAAACATGTGAATCTTTGTGTTCTCTTATGTATCCATCCTTCATTATGACCATAGCGGCGATGTATCCCCCATTATCTTCACTTGTTGGGTATTGTAGACTGAGACCGTATTTACCATGCTGATGAAGCCTGCTGGTATATTCAGGTTCAACTTCGAATATGTCATAGACATTATACCTAGCGATAGTCTTGTCATCCTTTTGCCATGAGATGCCGCGGAAATATTCGTCTGGTTCCAGTGAAATACTCCAGGTAATATTTATAGCCGTTGACGAGGAATTCATTTGGGGACTAGTCCATGTTAAACCTACAATATATGAATAATCTAATTCGCATTTCATCAGTGTTGTGCAAAAGTATTTCCAAACTTATTTATTTATTACTTTGTTGAAAAATAATCTACATCAAATTAATTACAAACGTTTAAGCTCCTTAAGCAACAATGAAAAACTTTAGATGCACTCAGCTACATTACGCTTAAACTCCTGCCTTTTCCAGGAAACGATTCTTCGATTGCTGAATACAAACTATACTTTTGTGGAAATTATTTACTTCCATGTTGACTTCACTTGTTTGTCATATTGAACATCATTGGTGCAGAGACAAAGTGTACTTGAACGCAACGTTTTGTTAGCACTTCTCGATATTTAGATTTTTAAAACAAAACTTGTAATCGGCATCATATAGCCAGTATTGTGCTGACGTGCCGTTAAACCACAAGACATACATTAGACATAAATCACTTCTTTGAGGAAATAAGAATCTCTTAGACTAGCTTCAAAAGTACATAATCTTGAATTTAAACTATTGAAGTCCAAGACCATTACATTATTAAAAGGATTCATCGAATGGAACTTGCTTGTAATCAGGATTAAAATACAAATAAAGATTTGCTCAAACCTTTGGATAATTTGGTGTCGATTACATTTTGTATTTCATATAGAAGAATTGGTTGGTTTTACCGGCACTTTGAAAACATTATTCGTTATATCATACCGAGGAAATGGGAGCTAAGTGCCCTTCCGAGGGACACACTGAGGCAGCTGTCCTGGGCTGTCGTGGGCGGGTATCGAACCCGCGACCATTGGATTACGAGTCCGACGCTCTATCAACTGAACTACTGCGGCTTTCCCGTAAAGAGAGAAATACGTTCAACGGTCGCGGGTTCTTTTAGCCGCCCAAACCAGCAATGGTCGGCTGCCTTGGTGTTTCCGAAAGAATTATGTTTTAATTGTTATGTATGGGAAAATAAATATTCTACGCATCGATTTCAGGCAGGTAGGGGTCGATAAAAGGTCGCTTAATTTTAGTCTCTGTGTTATGCAACTACCACATGCCTCTACCGCATGTTTCGGCCAATTTTACCTTTTCTATAAGGTATGCTCTGTGGCGTCCAACCCCAACATAACTGTCCAAATATCTAGCACAAGGTGGAAACGGTGTCGGAGACAGCTCGTACTGATTTTCTACTTGTACCTTACCATCATATTACTCACCATCAGTAAGCGAAAGGAAAATAAGTGAAACCCATGTTCCACGTAATTTTCTGTAAACAGGCTCTGTTGACCTGTAAAAATAAAAGTAAAGTTTACCGATGAACGTTATTGTTTCGAAATGTGTTTATCTCTCTCATTTCCTATTCAACTAGGAATTTAACATTGAGCAAGTTTACTTGCGTTAGCATCTGCTTTATAATTATAACACGCAAATTGGAGTGCTTATGCATTTACAATTGTTTTTGAGATGGTTTAAAATACAATTTAGAGATAATTTAATCTGTAACTATTCAAAACAAACGTAAAAACACCCCAGTCTTTATTTTTCTTAAATCATCCTGAAAGGTAAAAGGCTGTAGTGTAAGGATAATATATCTATGAAAATACATGTTTGATTTATTATCCCTAGGTATTCTAATAATGCTGTGGGATAATTTTTCAGAATAATGTTATAACCTCGTTTTCGACTCATCTAAGCATAATATATGACTTTTCGGAATGTATGTATACACTGTATTCCACAAGCCACACAAGCAAAATCCAGTGATAATCTATCGGTTTGAACACTGCATTTTTAAATCTAACACATGAACTTCCGACAGATAAGCAAAAGAGCAAATACCATAGACTGAATTTCCACTGTTTCGCATATCTCTCTCACATGCGTGCGTGAGACCAATATGTGTGCGTGCGTGTTTGTCTCTATACAGCTAGTTGACGAGTCGATTGAGGGGACATCACTCATTCACACACATTTTTGTCTGTTCTCAAATATTGTGATATAGATAGATAAATAGATACATAGATTCCTATAGGTATTCGAAGAAGCATACTTACATGCTGCTGTCTCTAGTGGTAACATTAACAAACTATTTCGTATTAGTAAATCAACACTTTTGTCGGAATATCCCTTGTGAATATAAAAAGATGGGGTTTGCCGATGTTAATCTTTATTTAGTGGCGTAACTACCGACCCCGCAGCCCCCGCAATGCGGAGGGGGGGGGGGGGGCGCAAGGAGGTGGTCCAAAATCCCGCTTGACATTAATTTGATGGGGGCCCAATCTAAATGTTTGCGGGGGGGCCCACAATTTGAAGTTACGCCACTGCCTTTATTTAAACTTTATTTAAAAGCATTTATGTGAGATTATACGAAGTGGTCATTAACCAATGAATGGGATTTTGTATTGAGCAGTATCTATAAATGCAAGAAGTTGTACAACCTGATATCGTCGAGGGCACAATCATATATTATCAAACATTTAGAAAATGGAATTTGATGTTGCGATAGTTCGATAGTGAAAAAAATTGAGTTATCCACGTTTTAGTGTATCATCGTCGTCGTCTTCGCCATCATTCCCGTTGTAGTCGTCGTCATTCATCATCATCGTCGTCGTCGTCATCATCATCATCATCATCATCATCATCACACTACCAACACCTTTAACACAATCACTGTAATCGTCATGCTTTTCGTAATTATCTTATTCGGCACTACTTGTGTTGCTGTGCCGTAAAACACCCAACAATTCTTATGTGTCTTTCTCTTTTTCCATCACTCTAGCGCAACCAACACCACAACCATAGCATCATCATCATCATCATCATCATCATGTCAATGCCACCAGTATATGATGAAGTCAGATATCAGTCGCTTACACGTACATTTTTAATTATGAACAAGAACGTTAAACTCTGAATTAATATCTCCGGAACACACACACACACACAGACACACACACACACACACACACACACACACACACACACACAAACACGCACACACAGACACACACACAAACACACACACACACGCCGTGAAAGACAAAGCGAAATACATCGGAGTAAAGTATCGTGTAGATTTCCTTATGAAATAGGCGAAGTTTCAAGTCAATTTAATTTAAGTCATCGAATCAATTATATTCCATTCAATCTGATGTGCACAAACTTGAGACAGTGTCAAAGTAATGTTTAAAAATTGCATTCAGGTGTAAGGCAACGCAGTCAAGTTTACACAGAATTGTGGGATTTTTATAGGGATTTTCATTATAAGATGTTAGACCTGCACTTTTTTATCTGAGCGAAAAAATTGACGTATGTTGCTGTCATTGCCGCAATTATTTTCGAAGATTTATTATTCTAATTAAGGCATTGAAGAACGGTCAAGAAAATGAAAGTGGACTTAACAGGCTTATCGTATATACTCGCGAATAATCAGAATCCAACTGCAGACTATATAGTACACTGTACGTAACATAGATCCTGATCTGCTATCGCGTAATACGCCTGCAGAGCAGGGTCTTTGTTTGTGTTCTACTGATTAGTCCTAACAAACTGCATAGACCCAGATCTTTCAGCACATTGTATCAGGGTCTATGCTCCTTGCTGGATACTACTTAGACGAGAGTATATGCGGTAATATCTATATAGCATCATATATTTATATCCTTCTATAACGCTTACACAACTGCAAACAGCCTGGACTTAGGTCTACCACCGCACAACACGTCAGCAGATTATGGTCTAATCCAGGGGACCACTGGTCTAATCTATTCCTTCTAAATCATGAAGAGCACGACTAACGTAGTCACAAATCAGTCGCGCATTATATTTATTGATATTTGAGGACCGTATCTTGAATATGTGAATCAGTATTGAGGCGTAGAGCATGAACCCTATGCACGTGAGTATAAACTCTAGCGCTAAATATAAGTATCTCGGGATAATTACGCAACTTGTCCCACACTGATATTAAGACATCATCAAAATAAACTACTGATACACGAAGAACATGTTCGCAGATACGACTGAATAAACGAACGGTGGCACATTACCATGTACATGACACTAGTAGTGTGTGCGTGTGTGTGATTCTGGTGTTCGGGGTTGGGGTGGCGTACTTTTTTTCGCAAACAAAATACACCACCGATACCTTGACCATAATCATATTTCAGAGCTAGACTTTTCATATACATTTTTTTTAAAAGACATACACTAAAGTTCATGTAACACTTAAAAATCATACATTTTAATTTTTAATATCCTGTATCCGTATTAGTGAACATTTCTAGACCTCTCAGATGTAAAAAAAAAAAACACACTACACCCTTAGGTCCCTGGACCACCAGAGTGATATTTGAGAGATGGACTGCTCGTATTTTGTATTTAAAAAAACATACACTAGAGTTCCATGATCACAATGTATTCTTGTTGATTGTGAATTGAGTAGAGAGGAAAATAATTAACATTTTTCACAACGACAAAAATGGCACATAGTTATTTTGTTCTAGACTCGAGAGATTTCAGAGAGATGATAGAAATATTTTACGACTCGAACATAAAATCAAAGTAGCGCATTAGGCGTTAAAACCTTCAAATCATAGGATGCTCTTGCCAAGAATAGCACACACAGAGCCCAAGAACCCTTGCAGGAGACGACGCTACAAAAATAGTCAATACCATTGACTAAATATTGAGCCCGATGGATACTAATAAAGAGAAAGAGTGAAATAAGGTTAAATTACTTTTTTATTCGTGGGTTTCATTGACATTAGATTACTTTGACTTGAATCGTTAAATGGATTTTCAATGTGTGGCAGATTACGTGACAAAGAACAAGTTTAGTACATGGAAAACCCCCAACGAATCCAGTTCAATCTACGTAAAATACATGCGAGTTCAGGTACTAGAATGGAGATTCCACCTACGTCATTGGGACACACCGGTCTAGTGCATTATACATGCATGATGGAGCTCCGTAAAACTAGGTCAGATCGGAATTTCCCTTACGCTGCAATACACTGAGCTCTATGACATATATGTTATATGGCTTAAGGCCAGCATGTGAAAGCTTTTAAACATGGTAGTTACAATTATTTCACTTAAAAAGTGACTACTGTGATGAAAGGAGTGAAAATGTAATTACAATTTATATTACTATTTATATTACTAAAATATTAAAAAGCATTCTCAGTACATTTTATCTTTACTTGTACATTTATGTAAATATAAGCCATTACCTATGCATTTAGACAAAAACATGCACTCCATAAATATTACCACAGTATGCACGATACATATATTCCAATTTCATCTTTCATTTAAAAAATCGGCAGCTCTCGCAGGTATCTTCTCTACCGGGGAAGGATATCAAGGGACGTTGTTGTCTGACGTAGATAAGTCAAGATGATACGAAAATGGGCAGGATCGCGGTCGATAAAAATTGGAGCATCACTCTCAGGCACAGTGTCCACTAGTTTCACTCTCTGTTGCGCCATTGTCTCTACAGAACAGGAACATTCCCTGCGGATTAGGTCCCTTTCTGCAATTCTTGTGTTTGCTGTCATGCCGAGCAAACACATTACAACATTCCTGGCACTTGTATCCATACCCATTGTGTTCTTCCATTACATGGCGCTCAATTGACCCATGTTGTTTGAACTTCTTGCAATCGTTACAGATTGTACAGATCCACAGATCAGTCTGAAAAGATACAGAGGTATGTTCACAGTTAAAGTTAAAGCATCGCTATTTTAAAATCAGGTTTATCGTCGGTTTCAACTTTAAACATTATTAACATTTGAAACCATGCAAAAATTGGTCATCGGTGTGACCCTCATTTGGTTCACATGCACTGTGAGCCAACCCTAACTTCCTTAAAATCTTAAGACCTAATCACATCAGAACTTTGGTCAGTCAAGTTCTGACTTTTTGCTCAGCATCCATACAGTGTAAACAGTCTTGATTACAAGGACGCCTAGACAAGGTGTCCGCATTTGAATGAATGCAACCAGCATAATGCCCTACTTACATGTCATAAACAAACAAACTTTCGAGCCACCTGGTCATTTGGCCTTCAGGATTTTTTTAATTCAAGAGCCAGCAAAGTGTACCATGATCTGTGCGTAATGTGAAGTGTCGACCATACATATAATGGTGAAAGCGTTTAACTGCGTAAACAACTGCAAGTAACTCTTTACGAGTAACACAATAAAGTCTTTCTGATTTAATGAAAGTTTTACTGTAATACGCTATAACCTTCTCTACCCCATTCTGCAACTGAGACAACACTGCACTCGTACCACAGTTACTAGCATCAGTGTCAACAATGAAATGATCGTTAGCGGTAGGGCATACTAAAATAGAAGATGTTGTTAGGGCATCTTTTAACTTCTCAAAAGCAGTATTACATTCATCTGTCCAATTAAATGGACAGTCTTTTTCTGTCAATCGATGCAAAGGTTTGGCAATGACTGAGAAATGTTTCACAAATTTTCTGTAATATGAGCATAATCCAAGAAAACTCCTGACTTCCTGGACATTTTTAGGCAATGGACACTCTTTGACAACTGCTATTTTTGATGTGTCAGTAGCAATACCTTCTTCCGTTACAACATGACCTAGAAAAGCAACTTTCGCCTGGAACAGTACACATTTCTTAGGCGCTAGTTTCGAAATTGCTTCTTGAACGTCTCAACACTTGCTGCAGCCATGTCAGCTCTTCATCAAATGTGTTAGCAAACACGATAATGTCATCAAGATACAAAAGACAAATTTTCCAGGATAACCCAAAAAAGACATGCTCCATTAATCTCTCCAAAGTACCTGGTACATTGCATAATTCAAACGCCAGGACACGAAACGGCCATAAAAACAGCCAGGAACTGTGAAGGCTGTTTTTAGTATATCTTTTTCAGCAACTTTGACTTGCCAATACTGACTTTTCAAGTCCAAAGTACTAAACCACTGCAACCGGACAAAGCATCCAGTGTATCATCAAATGCGTGGCAAAGGTTTATTGTCTTTCACTGTGACATCATTCAGCTTACCAATATCAATGCAGAAACGTGTACTACCATCACGTTTTTTCACAAACACCACAGTCGATGCCCATGGACTAAACGAGAGTTGTATGATGCCGTGCTTAGCCATAACCTCAATTTCTTTCTCAGCTATTTCTCTACTAGGTAGTGGCATCCATCTTAGATTTTGGTTGATTGGTCGTGCATTGCCAGTATCAATAGCATGTTCTGTAAGATGGGTACACCCAATATCATCAGATGATCTTGAAAAGATCTCAATATAATCAGTCACCAATGCCTTCAATTTAATCTTCTGATCAGAATTTAAGTTCTGGCTACTTTCATCAAACAAAGTTTTCAAATGTTCAGGTATTTCAAGGTCTGCATTCTTGGACACTGAACTCTGGTCATTGCAATGGTCAATGAAATTGACCCTTTCAGCAGTATGGATATAGTGCTCATCTATAGGTTCATAGGTTGCAGCTATGATACCTTTATAAATTTTACCAGGATCACAGCTCAAGTTTGCAACACGCAGGGGAATGGTTGCTTCGGAAATATTTACTACTGACTTTGCAACAGGTAAACCTTTCCTTTCTATGAAACCAGGGTAAGCCTCAATAATACCAACTCTCCCACCAAATAAAATATCAGCAGGTTTTTCCTACACTATCACTTCACTCTCAGAAGGAACAACTGTGATTTCAGCAACAACAATTCTGCAACAACTCAACTCAACATCACGTGCATACTGAAAGCAAGGGATCTTCTCTCCCTGAGTAACAAGACATTTCTAGCTTAATAAAACATCCCATTTGATAACAGTGAGAAAATCCATACCTAAAATCCCATCATTCTTAATATCTGCTACCAAAACGTTATGTACACAGGTATGTTTTCCAACAATGACAGATACCAACATTTTTCCATAAAACGGGAAGTCTCACCAGTCGCAATAACCGAAGTTGCACGAAAATGTTTGAGTTTTGGACGTGATGAGGCAGGCCACCGGTCAATCGGTTCTTTCTTAATTATGCTCACATTTGCACCTGTAACCACCAGCATGGTTACGGGGAATTCATTTACTTCTGTACCCACAAATAATCCATCATCACATCATCACTTATAAAAGAGCTTACAGCTAACTGCTGGGGCCCCACATCTGAGGTTGTCGAGATTCGGCCCCCAACCCCGACATCTGCTGGTTTCCCTGACCATTCTAACCCCCCCCCCCCCTTTATTTTTATTTTTATTTCTTTCTGTTTTGTTTTTTTGTTCCAATTCTGATTTGTATTTCCGCCATCCTTTCTCTGAATTCTTCCATTGTTGTTAAAGCCATTTTTAGAGCCTGAATGGAACTGTTTATCATTTTTGTTTTGTGCACCAAGGCTATGTTTTTGTCCTTGAACTGTCACTCTCTCTGTCAAATCACACAGTTTTTGTGTCATGGTCAACATTTCCCATTTTGCAGATTGCAACTGGTTTTTCATATCCCTATTATGATCATTACTTTCCTGATCATTTTGATCTACTAGACGGACAGAGTGTCCCTACTGGCTCTCGGCCAGCTTCTAGGATTCTAATCTGATAGCAACAGATTTTGCGTCATTGATATCTCTAGGCCTTGCCTCTCTTAATCTCAAACGCATGTCCATATCAGGGATAGCATTAAAAAAACGATCAAGAGATAAAATATCAATCAGCGACTGTGGAGCATTAGGGTATGCTTGTCTAGTCAATTTACTCATTAACTCGAATGACTCTGCTAGACTCTCTTCCTTTGATTTAATCCTAGTTTGAAGTCGAGCTCTATATAGCTCTGTTTTATTCTCTGAACCAAATCTATTTTATCGGGAGCGTACCAAGCAATTGAAGTCACGCCTCTAAGCAATGGAATAGCACTTCCTTTTCATTGGTTGAAGTATGAAGTAAATTAAAATGATTCGGACGTAATCGTAAACATTTATCAATGTATTCTACAGTGGTGGTTTTGGTGGTGTGCGTATGTGTATTAAGGAAGAGAGGACGGCTGTGTGTGTGTGTGTGTGTGTGTGTGTGTGTGTGTGTGTGTGATACACAGAGGCTTCCGATACTTGTACGTATGTGACAAAATCTATTTATAGTTCCACTGACGTTCAGCCAAGAACAATATATTTTTGTTCGAAGAAAATGACAACCGAATATCTGTTATGAAAACATCTATAATTTGCAGCCTACTTTTGCTACTTTCAAAATGGTTTACGAAACAAAACAACACTAAATTGCAAGTAAATCCGTTAAATGGAAGATAATTGCATACGAAGTTTGAAGACTTACTTAATATTCTCGTACTTTCGTAATCAAAATGCAAATGGTAATCAATAATGTAAGTAGATTTTGGCTCTTGCTCAGGCTATCAACAGAATTGGTTCGACTGGAATTTTGTGATCCATGCAGGTAATTTATTTCTGGCTCGACCGTCGGTATCTTGTCAAGCACTGAAATATATATTTTATTTGCAATTTAAGAAGAAAAAATAATTTTTCATCTGATCTAATGTCTAAAAAGACACAAACAAAACTCTCGTGTTCTTGTTGCACTACTGATATCACAGCTGCTGCCAAATTAAAACCAGTATGTTCAAAAGTATTACATTGTACAACTAATACATTGATACGTTAAAATCAAGTGTCAGAATTTGTACTCCACACATGGGAAATAATTTTGGCAGAAAATGCAGAGAGAGAGGGGGATGAGGGTAGGAGATTTACGTGAAATTTCTGGTTAAGACTAATAATAAATTGAACGAGAAGCAAGTTACAAGTATACAAGTATGTACCATCACTACCAAGGGTAAGTCACTAGACGACAATATTTCTTACCAAACAATCCGAAAACGTGTGGATCATCGTGTTCTTTTATGTCTCCATCCTTCATTATGACCACAGAGGCTATGTATCCCCCATTATCTTCACTTGTTGGGTATTGTAGACTGAGACCGTATTTACCATGCTGATGAAGCCTGCTGGTATATTCAGGTTCAGCTTCGAATTTGTCATGGACATTATACATAGCGATAGTCTTGCCATTCTTTTGCCATGAGATGCCGCGGAAATATTCGTCTGCTTCCAGTGAAATACTCCAGGTAATATTTATAGCCGTTGACGAGGAATTCATTTGGGGACTAGTCCATGTTAAACCTACAATATATGAATAATCTAATTCGCATTTCATCAGTGTTGTGCAAAAGTATTCATATAGAAAAATTGGTTGGTTTTACCGGCACTTTGAAAACATTATTCGTTAGATCATACCGAGGAAATGGGAGCTAAGTGCCCTTCCCAGGGACACACTGAGGCAGCTGTCCTGGGCTGTCGTGGGCGGGTATCGAGCCCGCGACCATTGGATTACGAGTCCGACGCTCTATCAACTGAACTACTGCGGCTTTCCCGTAAAAGAGAGAAATAGGTTCAACGGTCGCGGGTTCTTTAAGCCGCCCAAACCAAACTGTGGCGTCCAACCCCAACATAACTGTCCAAATATCTAGCACAAGGTGGAAACGGTGTCGGAGACGGCTCGTACTGATTTTCTACTTGTACCTTACCATCATATTACTCACCATCAGTAAGCGAAAGGAAAATAAGTGAAACCCATGTTCCACGTAATTTTCTGTAAACAGGCTCTGTTGACCTGTAAAAATAAAAGTAAAGTTTACCGATGAACGTTATTGTTTCGAAATGTGTTTATCTCTCTCATTTTCTATTCAACTAGGAATTTAACGTTGAGGACGTTTACTTGCGTTAGCATCTGCTTTATAATTATAACACGCAAATTGGAGTGCTTATGCAGTTACAATTGTTTTTGAGATGGTTTAAAATACAATTTAGAGATAATTTAATCTGTAACTATTCAAAACAAACGTAAAAACACCCCAGTCTTTATTTTTTTAAAAATCATCTTGAAAGGTAAAAGGCTGGAGTGTAAGGACAATATACCTATGAAAATACATGTTTGATTTATTATCCCTAGGTATTCTAATAATGCGGTGGGAGAATTTTTCAGAATAATATTACAACCTCGTTTTCGAGTCATGTAAGCATTATATAGGACTCTTCGGAATGTATGTATACACTGTATTCCACAAGCTACACAAGCAAAATCCAGTGATAATCTATCGGTTTGAACACTGCATTTTTAAATCAAACACATGAACTTCCGACAGATAAGCAAAAGAGAATGGACCATAGACTGAATTTCCACTGTTTCGCATACCTCTCTCACAAGCGTCCGTGAGAGTAATATGTGTGCGTGCGTGTTTGTCTCTATACAGCTAGTTGGCAAGCCAATTGAGGGGACATCACTCAATCACACATTTTTTTTCTTCTTTCTGTTCTCAGATATTGTGTTATAGATAGATAAATAGATAGATAAACTGATATCAGTATTGGATGAAGCATACTTACATGCTGCTGTCTCTGGTGGTAATATTAAAAAAACTACTCCGTTTTACTAAGTCAACACTTTGTCGGTATTTCCCTAGTAAATATAAATAGATGGGGTTTTCCGATGCTAGCCTTTATTTAGTGGCGTATCTACCGCCCCCGCAGCCCTGCAATGCGGAGAGAGGGGTGGGGGCGCACACGGGCTCGTATTGTTGCTGACAACTTAATTATCGGTCATACATGTACTATATAATACTACAAGGGAGGACACTTCTCTTTTTTCTAGTGCGACCCATTTACGAATCAACGCTGATATATCAAGCTACACTTCGCGAATCGTAATAAATTTGGTACAAATGTTTAGCTCAGGCATTCGACTTTTTAATTCTACACAAAGTTTGACTTACTATCATACCTTTAGGGAATGCCAAACCATTTTCCCACGTTACCGCTTGACATGGCCATGATCGCGCCCGCTTAATATGCAAGAGCAACGCGCTGGATGGAATACTGCCCTCTCATTGGCCAACCGAAAATGACGCATGATCGCTATTTATAACTTATTCTGGGAAATTTACATTGCTAGATTGTCGTGAAGAAGCAGACGAAAAGAAATGACGGAATCACACAGTGTCATGGTAAGAATCACAGGGGCTCATTACAAAGAAAATTAGGAGTTTCGGTCAATGGATAGAGGGCTGGGGGGTTTAACAATAACTCATAAAAGTTTCTGCCATACAAATTGACATTTTCCATTGTTTCCAGTTTTCTGATGACTTTGTCCAACTCTTGGAAGAAATGAAAGGTTTTATCACTTACACAGCACAGACCCCTCCTTACATATTGCTTTCTCTGTATCTCAATCAGGGAAACCTTATCATCTGATGTATCCATTAGGTCAGTTTCAGATTGGACAAGTGTATCTAACATTTTTACTTGGTGATGCAACTTGTTCACATAATGTCTGTGATTATTGCTGTACAAGTTTTTTCTGACAGCACTTCTTTTTCTATGTCTGAGTGTTGCAACACACCAACCAGCTATATATCTGAGTTTTCCTCTTCCCCTACTTGTATCTTCAAATACTTTTCCTTCTTTCTGTGACTGTTCTATCGCTCTTGCTTTGAATGGATCAGAGATATCAGCCACAAGTTTAGCCCTCAGCTTCTGCAATATCCCAAAAGCAACTCTAAAATGAATAGATCTCAGATCTGTGCACAAAGAAAGCTGCCTTACATAAGTTCTGTACTCTTCTGTGCTGATAAATGTTGTGACTGCAGCATAAAATGAAGTTAATGTTTGGTTACTGACATTTACTTCTGACACAGTGTTTTGAAATAAACATTTCAGTTTTAAGTAAATGTTTCTTGCAAAAGACTCAGAAACATGCTTGTTGGCTTTAATAATTTGTATTTCTGTATTCAAGTCAATCTGTTCCTGAGTCTGTGGGGTCTTATATGTCATCATATCTAGCAGTTCATCTGTATGAATTGCTGTAGGCATTGGAGTATCTGATGTCTGTGCGAAAGTATTTTCAAGTATAGCCATTGCTTTTATCACCTCTTCATCATCATCACTGTCATTTTCACTATCATCTTTCACTTCCACACTATCTTTATCATCACTGTGGTCAGCATCAGTAGCACATTCATGTGTATTCTCAGGACAGTTTGAATGGTCATTAGAAACAGGCACTCTACAGCATATCAGTGTTTCATCAACTGGACAAGACACAGACTCATAGAATGTTTTGATAAACTGGGGTTGACTTCTGAGTAGACAGGATCTGAAGTTTTTCACTCTTAGTCTCTTCTTTGATTTTGCCCTGTCAACAGCTACCCCGATTTGCCCTGGCATTGTCATGTTTCTGCAATCAATTTCAAGTCTGTCTATTGTCATTCCCTGTGATTTATGCACTGTTAAAGCAAATGCAAGCCGAAGAGGCAACTGTTTTCTACAGGCAGTAGTTTTTCCTTCATCAGGTTTATAGACTGTAAAAATGTATCTGTGTATTTGAATTGTCTTTTCAATACCATGAAACTTCACTGTAGCACTGTCCTTATGCATCTCCAGAACAATCCCTCTGAGTCCATTTACAAGTTCAGCAGACAAATTCACAATCAGAATTAGAGGAGCTCCTACTTTAAGGTACAAATGCTTCGCAGCACGACAAGACGATAATGTTACTGTATCACCCTCATCTATACTGTGATATACTTTGACTTCACCTGAATAAAACAAGAAGACATGTTTCAACATACATGTACATTTATTGTATGTACAGACTTTAAACAATGTTTAATTGTATATGAGAAAACACTTTCCACTTATATATCAAGATTGAAAGATATAAATGTATATTTCATAACATCTTCATATTCACAAAACTATATTTATGCAATGATATAAACATGTGCGCAATGAAATCATGTATAGTGGATACTTCAAAGAGATTATTTTCTGATCATGTCCTATATTTTCATTCACTGCTTGGCTTTGTGGGTTTAACACCATTTATTAGCACATGACAGGTTATACATGGTGGCCAGTATATTTGGTGAGGAAGAACTTGGAAAGAATCACAGTCCCACAGGAAGCCACTGGCAACCTTTATCACATACCCATGTTGGCCAAGCCAAGACTCAAACCCATGTTGACAGAGGTGAAATGTGAGTGATATACAAAGGTGATTGCCTTACACCACTCGACCACTGTGGGCAAGTAATTATCCACTGAAAATATGTACATTGCTTAGAAATACAAGTGTACTATGGGCATGTTATACATGTGTCTTTTATATACAGGACACCTGTATAAAGATTTTTCCTTGAGATTCCTGGAAATATTTTTGATGGACAAGTGTCCGTTATAGAGAGGGTTTCATTCAAGACAGGTTTAACAGTAATTCCAATAATGGATTTATTACTGGCACACTCCTTTTTCTCACTGTAGGTTGACATAAAAACTCCAAGAAGATCGAGAGGGGACTATAATATTTAGTGAACTCATGAAAGATTGTAAAGGTGTTTCTTCAAAGGCACTATCAGCACTTTTAATAAAACTGTTCCCTCATGTGAAGAAGGCCAGAAGACGCAATTCAGGCAAGAAAGAAGTATTTTATGAGGGACTCTCCTATGTCTCAAAAGAGAATTTTCCAAATGATGTAAAGTTAACTTTAGATGAATTTTAAACCTGTATTCCTAGATATGTGATGATTCTACCTTCACTGAAAGGTTTGATAATTGGTATTTAATCTTCCATTAATGTTGATGGCAACATTATCATGAACACAATCAATATCTCAGAAACAAGGTGGGAGCTTATTGTAAGAAATAAAACTGTCGCCCTGTGTAAATTAGGTGTTAGCAATGAATTCTCATGTACACAAAGATGTCTGCAGAGGATCATAGACATTGTCAAGAAGATGTCTGTATGCAGTGGTGTGCTAATATTGGACTCCTCTAGATCTGAAACTTCATTGACAGTAACTGAAAAAGTGAGACTGCACAATTCTGATGATTATATATTGGCACTGCGTTCCAAATTTTGTCATCAGATTGTTCCGTGGGGATTTACCAAATACTGTCAACGCTGCAAGAGTAACAGCACACTGAAACAGCCAAAAACATATCAAGGTGAGGATGGGGAGACAGTTGAACTAAGAGATGAAGATAGCAAAGACCTGGAAACAATTTTAGAACAGTGCTTTCCCAATGCAGCCGAGGATATGAAATTGTTACTTCAGTCTCAATCTGCTGCTCTAAAGACAAACAGTCCCAATGGAATACGATGGAATAAGAGAGTGATCAGCATTTGCTTCACGCTGTCTGGGTAATGAGCCCACACACATATCAGGATATAGTAGACAGTAACATGTAGATCCTTCCAACAGGTCGGCATTTAAGAAGGTACAAAAATAGAGTCCCACAAAAAGCAGGGCCACAGGAAGAAGTTTTTCTGTGGATGTATCAGGCTGCAAAAGATGCAAATTTTCCTGAGGAGGGATGGGCTGGTGGTTTGATTCATGATGAAACAAAAATTAAACAGGACCTTGTACTGCAGATGACAGGTGGCAAGCCTCATTTAATTTGATGGGTTGACACCGGGGATGAAGGCAATGATCTGAGAACTGTACGACAGGGAAAAGTTTAACAAAAGCTGGCAACAGAGGTAATACAGATATATTTCTTGGGATACACTGGCTTCAGATTCCCAATATGTCATTATCCAACATGTAGTGTGAAAGCTTCTGAACTGCACATTATGATATGGGATGTCATTGCTATGTTACAGGATTGGGTATTTACTATGGATTACATCTTACAGGATGGTGGTACAGAAAACAGGCAATTTATAAAATCTCATTTCAATGGGAATCCAATTGACAGTAAATACATGGCTGTAAACTTAGTAAATCCAAGTAAATCAGTGGCAATGTCCAAGACTTTTCACATAATATAAAAAAAATCCAAAATGGTGCTATGAAAAGTGGTGAAAGTAAAGGTCTTCATACAAGGAAGCTGAAACTGAAAGGCAAGTAGATTTTGTGGAAACACTGGATCAATGCAGTACATTGGGATCGGGAGGTGCACAGCAGACCAATATATCACAAAGTTTCAGACTCTCACTTGTAGAGAAGATGCGAAATCATCTGGCTGAAGAAAGTTGGATTCCAATGCTCTTTTCCTGATGAAGAGTTATCAGGCAAGCTTACAGGATGGATCACACCTTAGCAGTACAATAGAACTGCTGGAAAACACCAGCAAAATTATATCTATCTTCAGAGACCATCGACCCGTCAAGATTGTTGATGATGAGCGTCTACAATATTTGCGGGATATTGCAGAATGGTTCAAAATTGGCGTCATTTAGCCATAAATGATGAAAGCATACCCAAAGGTGAAAGATCAAAACGTTTACTATCTGTTGAATGCTGTGATGATGTGGAATCTATGTTAGTAACATTTCCAGAGTTATGCAAGTGACATCTTGAGGAGTTTCCTCATGGTGGAGTAGTGCCATCAAGGTTCAATACTGACATATTGGAAAACCACTTCTGTCAAGAACGTGGACTCCACAATGGGAATGCTACACATCCCTCTTACTCAACATATTGTTCAACTGTCAATTCTATCATACTTGGACAGTCACTGAAATCTAGAGGCCAAAAATCAAATAGTGGTATTGCTGCAGCCAAGCCATTTACTTTCTATGTGAATGAACCATTAACAAAGAAGAGAAAGAAGCAGGAGTATGTAAGAGTTTAAGTTTGTCGATTTCATTCATCATGCACTTTACAAGGATATATATGTATGCTGTTTCATGCAAGCTTGTTCGTAAACGGAATATGGGTTTATGAGGATTAATGTGGAAACATTTTTGCTGAAATTATTACATATATTTGATATTTAAAGTGAACAAAGTCATTGTGCTTATGTTTCATGTGTGGGGGTGCAATAATGGGAAAGGAACATGCTTATTCTTTCAACAGCCCTAGTAATAACATCAATTCATCTAAAGCTTATGGTCTTATAACAATACAAAGATACTTTAACTGAGAGCTTAACCAAGAATTTCAAATGATGTTGACCTGTTTTCGAGGGCATATGGAAAGTTGCAGTGCATAAATATGAAAGGTAAATGATTAGTTAATAAACAGTCCCCATATAACAGTAATCCT
This sequence comes from Margaritifera margaritifera, assembly GCA_029931535.1. Classification (NCBI taxonomy): domain Eukaryota; kingdom Metazoa; phylum Mollusca; class Bivalvia; order Unionida; family Margaritiferidae; genus Margaritifera; species Margaritifera margaritifera. The sequence continues at coordinate 1,799,270 of JAQPZY010001451.1, read as the reverse complement.
ACCAAGAATTTTAAACTTATTACAGGCAAGAACAAAATTACAGCGAGTAATAGACATTGTAAATTAATGAGGAATCTGCACTTACCTTCCATATCCAGCAAATTGCCAGAGTTGCACTTTTCAACATCATAATTGAGGGAAAACAATTTGATGGGCTGATCGCCAGGTGGTAGTGGACGTTCCAATCTTTGTAGCAGACTTTTTGTGTCTCTGGAGCACTGTACACCCTCATTCAATTCATGTACAGCTTTAATTAGGTCTCCTGTAAGATGTTTAGTAAACATGTATGTGTGAACTATGTATTGTGTTCAGGATATATATCCAAATATATTTTGCTTGTTTATATATTTCACAGGCAAGTTTAAACATGTCACCTGGGCAAAAATAGCAATGTGAAAACTTTGCTGAAAATATTTTTTTAAATGGCTGAGTTTGTAAAGCATATTTTCCTGTGCTTCCCCAGTTTGACCTCCATCCCAAAGTTTGAGCCTCTTGGGTAGGTCATTACAGGAGCAAGAGCCAGTAGCTGAGTATGTGACTTCTTCTTTGCATGCCAAGCAAAGCATATATGTATATATATATATATATATATATATATATATATATATATATATATATATATATATATATATATATATATATATATATATATATATGGTAAGGATCTTAACAGTTATTAAGATATAACCCAGAGGGGGTTGTCCCTTTTAGAGTAAGGATGTACCCATGGCCAATGTCATTTGCATGTATTACATGTCTTTTCATGACCATTTATTTTATGTATGGTTATAGGGTGTGAATCTCAATAGTTTCCAAGTTTAGACCTAAGGGATATGACCCTAGGGATAGACATTGACCCTGTGGTACAAATCATTTGCATGCTTATATTTGTCTCTTCATGGCCATTAATTGTATGTATGGTTATATGGTGTGTATTTCATTGTCATGATGATGTTTCTAAAATAAACATTATACATGAATATGCATTAAAAGAGAGAGATATTAGATAAATTAGGGTATGTGAATCTTCAACATTTTTGGTACACATCATAGCTTTTAGGACTGTTTGAAATTTCCAACCTTGTCAGTGTCCTAGAGGTTAAAGTACAATCATTCTATTGGGTGGTGGGTGATTTGGGGTAGGGGTGGTATATAGTCTTCAGATGTTTTGTGTACAATTAAGTTTCAAATCAGGATATATGCCAATACACTGTATCTGTTTATGGTCATGTGCTGGCCCAACTTACACATCTTATGCAAATCTGTGTTTACCTAAATTGATTATATCTCTAACCACCTATATAAATTATAATCTGTGTAAGTTTATACATACACATTACTCTGCATCCATTTCTCTCTCTCTCTCTCTCTCTCTCTCTCTCTCTCTCTCTCTCTCTCTCTCTCAAATATATCAGAGTTCTCTTTTGCTTTTTACATAGGGTGTTCTGGATATCCTGGTGTATAATACTGGGTTCATGGTGTGAAAATCAGAGTAACAAAAAGTTAATTCTTTGTCATGAGCTGAAGATGAAACTATCGATTGCAACAAGTGCTGTCCATTCCAAGTTAATGTAAACGAGAAGGTGCATCAATAATTGTCTTGTTTGTTGATTATTACCTATGTGTGCAAACAGAAAATTTTTATTGTCACTGGACATAATATTATTAATCTGAATGATATCTCAAAGAAAAACTATGTGGGATCAGGACTACTTATTGAGAGCCCACATGATGCACAACCTTACAGATTTGGGGATTCTAGGAATATGTGTAGTATTGTCTAAGAACCTTGACTGCTCAGGTACTTCTTATATAGCTCTTCCTCTCTCTCAATACAAGATATATATGTACATATTTAAATTGAAGAATATATATATATATATATATATATATATATATATATATATATATATATATATATATATATATATATGTGTGTGTGTGTGTGTGTGTGTGTGTGTGTGTGTGTGTGTGTGTGTGTGTTTCAGTTGGTACACCCATACATTCAAGTGCTGGAAATGAAAAAGGATTGAAAGAAGAACAGAAATAAAAGTTTAAAATTGAAGAAAGATTTTTTTCTTCTTCTATGTTTTATCCTTTAATCTTTTGTCACATGTTCTCCATTTGTATTAATAATGTTAAAATTACCTTCTCTTTGTCTGTGTACTTGTGACAGAATATAATGATGGGGAATCAGGCTGTGAATCTTCTCATAACTGATAATAACTTCTCCTCTGTCATGGTACGCGTCATTTGGTACAGGCTTCAGATGAAAGATATCACCGGAGACGATGACTTGTATGCCACCAAAAGGGAAATTTGTTTTCTTTATTGTTCGGAAAACCTTCCCTATTTGTAAAAATAACTTAAAAGATACCATGGAAATTTCATCAATAAAAACAGTGTCAGCATTCTCAATTCTTCTTTTAAAGTATATTATGTCATCATCATTATTGATCTTATCTGTTAAATAATCATCTGGGAAACGACCGTCCGGAATTCCAGAAAACTTATGTATGGTCATTCCGTGCAACTTAGAGGCAGCAATGCCAGTGCTGGCTGTCAAGTAAACCGTTTTTCCCATTTATTTTAGTCTTTTGCTTCAATTGTTCAATAAAGAGCTTTTACCAGTACCAGCCTGTCCTAATATCATTATATTGTGGCATGATATTGCCGCGTGAACGATACCTTCCATCATGTAAAAACATGCCAGAATCATCAACACTACGATCCATACTGATAACAACCGCCATATGTCAACATATTTTAGACAATCAAAAAAATCACGATTAAAATATTTGCCATCATGAGTCATTTTTTGCTCTTGCATATTAAGCGGGCGCGATCATGGCCATGTCAAGCGGTAACGTGGGGAAAATGGTTTGGCATTCCCTAAAGGTATGATAGTAAGTCAAACTTTGTGTATAATTAAAAAGTCGAATGCCTGAGCTAAACATTGGTGCCAAATATATCACGATACGCGAAGTGTAACTTGAAATATCAGCGTTGATTCGTAAATGGGTCGCACTAGAAAAAAGAGAAGTGTCCTCCCTTGTAGTATTATATAGTACATGTATGACTGATAGATAAGTTGTCAGCAACAATACGAGCCCCTGTGTGTGTGTGTGGGGGGGGGGGGGAGGCCGCGCAAGGAGGTGGCCCAAAATCCCGCTTTACATTAATTTGATGTGGGCCCACTCTAAATGTTTGCGGGGGGGGGGGGGGGCCACAATTTGAAGTTACACCACTGCCTTTATTTAAACTTTATTTAAATGAAGTTATGTGAAATTATACGAAGTGGTCATTAACCAAAGAATGGGATTTTGTATTGAGCAGTATCTATAAACGCAAGTACTTGTACAACCTGATATCGTCGAGGGCACAATCATCTATTATCAAACATTTAGAATTTGATGTTGCGATAGTTCGATAGTCAGAAAACTTGAGTTATCCACGTTTTAATGTATCATCGTCGTCGTCTTCGCTATCACTCGTTGTAGTCGTCGTCATCGTCACACTACCAACACCTTTAACACCATCAATGTAATCGTCGTGCTCGTCGTAATTATCTTCTTCGTCACTACTTGTGTTGCTGTGCTGTAAAACACCCAACCATTCTTATTTTTCTTCTTCTTCTTCGATCACGCCAGCGCCAAGATCACCACAACAACCAGACCATCTTCATCATCATGTTAAATACCACCACTATATGATGAAGTCAGATATCATTTTTTTTCAACTCGGAATTTAACATTGAACTTTTATCGCAGGTGTATATATATATATATATATATATATATATATATATATATATATATATATATATATATATAGAGAGAGAGAGAGAGAGAGAGAGAGAGAGAGAGAGAGAGAGCACGTTTTCTTGTGTTAGCATCTGCTTAATAATGGTAACATGCAAACTGGAGTGCTTATGCGGTTACAATCGTTTTTGAGACGGCTTAAAATACAATTTAGAGATAATTTAATCTGTAACTATTCAAAAGAAACGTAAAAACAACCCAATCTTTATTTTTTTTAAATCGTCTTGAAAGGTAATATTCTGGAGTGTAAGGACAATATACCTGTGAAAATACATGTATGATTTATTATCCCTCGTATTTATAAATAGATGGGGTTTTCCGATGTTAACCTTTATTTAAACTTTATTTATTATGTGAGATTATACGAAGTGGTCATTAATGGGATTTTGTATTGAGCAGTATCTATAAATGCAGGTACTTGTACAACCTGATATCGTCGAGGGCACAATCATCTATTATCAAACATTTAGAAAACGAATTTAATGTTGCGATAGTTTGATAGTCAGAAAATTTTAGTTATCCACGTTTTATTGTATCATCATCGTCGTCGTCGCCATCACTCCCGCTGAAGTCGTTGTCATTCATCATCGTCGTCGTCATCGTCACACTACCAACACCTTTAACACCATGAATGCAATCGTCGTGCTCGTCGTAATTATCTTTTTCGTCACTACTTGTGTTGCTGTGCTGTAAAACACCAAACCATTCTTATTTTTCTTCTTCCATCACGCCAGGGCCAACATCACCACAACCACCACATCATCATCATCATCATCATGTCAAATGCCACCATTATATGATGAAATCAGATATCACTTTTTTTCCTTCTGGGAAGTTAACATTGAGCTTTTATCGCAGGTGTATATTTAGAGCACGTTTTCTTTTGCTAGCATACGCTTTATAATGAATATACGCAAATTGGAGTGCTTATGCGGTTGTAATAGTTTTTTAGATGGTTCAAAATACAATTTAGGGATAATTTAATCTGTAACCATTCAAAACAAACGTAAAAACACCGCAATCTTTATTTTTTAAAAAATCATTTTGAAAGGTAAAACGCTAGAGTGTAAGGACAATACAATACATGAATGATTTATTATCCCTAGGTATTCTAATAATGTGGTTGGAGAATTTTTCAGAATAATGTTAAAACCTCGTCTTAGACTCATGTAAGCATTATGTATAACTCTTCGGAATGTATGTATACACTGTATTCCACAAGCCACACAAGCAAAGTCCAGTGATAATTTGTGGGTTTGAACACTGCAGTTTTAAATCAAACACAAGAACTTCCGACAGATAAGCAAAAGAGCATGGACCATTGACTGAATTTCATTGTTTTGCATATCTCTCTCACATGCGTGCGTGAGAGCAATATGTGTGCGTGCCTGTTTGTCTCTATACAGCTAGTTGGCAAGCCGAGGTTTTTTGTGTGCCCACGGAAGAGGTTATAATGACCACTGGTCTATTCTATTCCCTCTAAATCCAAACCAGTCGCGCAATATATTTATTGATGTTTGAGGACCATATCTTGAATGTGTGATGTATTGAAGCGTAGAGCATGAGCACTATGCACGTGAGTATAAACTCTAGCACTAAAATGAAGTTTCTCGGGATAATTACGCATTTTGTCCCGACTGATATTAAGACATCATCAAAATAAACTTTTGATACAGGCATAACATGTTCGCAGATACGATTGAATAAACGAATGGTAGCACATTACTATGTACATTACATTAGTAGTGTGTGTATGTGTGTGGTTCTGGTGGTCGGGGTGGGGTGGCGTACTTTTTTTCGCAAGCAAAATACACCCCATATGCCTTGACCATAGTTATATTTCAGAGCTAGACTCTTCATATACTCTTTTTTTTAAAAGAAATGCACTAAAGGTCCTTTAACACTTAAAAATCATACATTTTGATTTTTAATATCCTCTATCCTTATTAGTAAACATTTCTAGACCTCTCATATGTAAAAAAACAACAAAAATACACCCAATGTAGGTATGTCGATTTCAAACATAAAAAATGATGTCCTGCAATGTTTTAGAAAAGATTAAGATTTACAGATAACATTAAATGATGAAAACATCGAGACTTGCATCATCAACCCTGGATAGCAAGATTGTTAAAACAGTACGGTATAAAGAAGAAATACATACATTATGTATAAGGGTTCAAATTTATGTCGATCTCTGTAGAGCACATTAGTTTGGCAGATAACAAGTAATTAGATTTATGAGGAAAGGTACCGTATTAAAGCGCTAGACTGCGATGGTTTTAATGTCCCTGTTTGGGGCACGATTGTTTCTTAATTAAGCATTCATTGTATAACGGTCGGAGAAAAGGTTAATTTGAGGTCTAGGTATCGAAAATGTCAAAGTTGAGATTATGCAGAGACTATTTGTAAAGCTAGTTGAATTAGTGTAATCTTTTGAAAATTTTCTAGAATCGGTTATTTAAAGAGCGCCCAAAATCTAGAGGGTTACGCTAAACACGATGGGCGTGTATTTATAAAAGGCGGTAGATACGTTTAATCTGATTGCCTACGCTAAATAAGGGGTGTGTTTCCCAGACGTAATTTCATGTTTTGAATATTACACATCGCAAAATTTTAATCAGTCCAAGTTCCTGGTAAAGGATGGTAGAAGCTTGACTCCGAACAGAATAAGGCGAAATTCTCTCGTTTAAACAATTGTTCAAGGGACAGGTGTCTGGAAGTTGAGGGACACAAATCTGACGGTAGAAGCGAGCGAGTCTCGAAAGCACAAGGTATTTGCATCAATCTCATGTAATTCGTTGATATCAATATAATTATTTGTTTGAATTTATTTGTTTAAATTCGTACATCAGTTTTCTTGATATGAGTATAACTATTTGTTTGAGTTCATTTGTCTGAATTCGTACAATAATCTTCTTTATATGAGTTTAACGAATTGTTTGATTTGTCGCCTTGATTGTTATAAGAATCATGTATTCTAAGAATTTCATGCCTTACTTTATTTGATACAAGTTGTGAGAATCTGTGTGAATTTACCTGTCTTAGATGATTTCATGTATAATAAAGACTTGAGTGAGTATTCACTGCCACTAATGTAATTAAGCCATGAAGTGAATTTCATTGATTCATTTGTATAATTAAGACGTGAACTGAAACTGTTATGTCTCGTGTGATGTTAGAGTAAGTTAGTGATGAAATAGCCGTTAGAAAGTACATTAATCTTCTGAAACTAGGTTTGTTTATCGTCTGTCAGGTTTGGCATGACCAGATAGCCTTTGGTATCTGTTTGAATTCCGATAGGACGATATCTGACGTAACGAGAGTGGGGTAATATTCTACTCCCCAGAAGGAAATCTGACGGGATATTTAGGTTGCTTCTTGTTTATTTTAAAGGGGACAATAGCTCCACCTACCTACCCACCTATCTATCCACATTTTCATCTACCTACCTACGATGCACGTATAAGTATCAACGTAGAGGGTAGAGAGAAGAGGCATCCCACACAAAGTTTGAGGACCGAAAGAGTCTGGATAAGAGAGAGAGAGAGAGAGAGAGAAGCAAAAAGGGGAGAACATCAACCTTGACCGGACAGCAACGTTGAATTTGGAGTGACCAGCAATAACAAGGTTATGCAGGCATGCTGGGCAATTGATTCGATTGTTTACTCGATTCTATGATGAACTAAGTCTATCGTTTTAAACAGATCGGCTAATTACATAATTATATTTGTGTTGAAATTCGGTAATTGATTTCAAAAAGAAGTGTATCTTTCTAATGTTATGTATTATTTCAATTTGTTTTATGTAATTGATTAAATTGTTATATTTCATGTACGGGGGCTCTTGTTATTCTGTTTTATATATCTGCTCAGATCTCTATTTATCCTATAAAATTTCATATTTTATTTTATTATTTACTCAATCCGGGCAATAACACCGAGGTCGATCATCCTCTATATAACGATAACCAACCAAATCGTACACCTGTAACGAGAGGTGAGTAACATTATGGGATGTTGATAAATGTACAATTTTGTATAGAGCTAAATTTTCAGTACAGTTTGAAGATCTCGTAATCTGTACAATGATTCAACAAACACAATGATAGAATTTATAGAAAACAATGTTCGATATAAAACAACAACAATTTACAGAAATCCTGTGACTCGTTTAAATTGGGATTATACCCTAACATCAACACCCATTAAAGAGCGGTAATCTCAAGGCTGATAAACAATATTGGACAGTACGACAAGAAATTATCGAGGATACAAAAAGTTGGCAAAGTGAGTAAAACTTATGTATAGAAGTAGGATTATGATGTCGACGATTCTCCTACTGTCAGATTTTATATCTGATTCTCAGACGTAAAACGAACACACCACGAACTAGAAAAGCCAAAAACAAAATTGACCTCGAAATAAATGATCAATTATTTATTTTGATACTCATGGTTGTTTGTGCTGCTAGGGTTTAATTTTTTAAATAGTTTACGTTCTTTCACAGAAAAACATCGTCGCCGGAGGGACAACAACTACGTTGATGAACCTCGAGCTCTACTAGATGCTATATTTACACCTTTAATTAAAAAAATGCTAATAACAAAATACAAGCAAAATAACATGTTCGGAAAGAAACAATTTGTCCAGCACTCATAAGTAACCAACTTATCACACTACCAATAATTCCAGATAATGCTCATGTTGCGTTTCTTCTATGTCTCTAGATATCTTTAATCTATTCTAAAATTCATCCGTTATGGAAGAAGTATGAATAGTAGATTCAAGACGATATTTAGGTTGCGATTCTTCTGTGTCTGTAGATTTATTTAATCTATCACAAAAATCACTAGTAATTCGTATATTTTGGTAATCCTCTTTTTATTCTTTGCAAAAATAGTTTCATCCGGCTCTTTTTCTCTATTGACGTAGGTGCTAAATGGTTTTTCCCGCCATTTTGTGCAATCTTTAAGTTAACTAATTACTTATCTTCTTTTGGATTTGATATATAAATTCCCATTACTCTCTCTCTCTATACATACCTGATGCATATTTTCTGAATAATTCCTTTAAGTTAATTTTATTGTGACTGTACTGTGTTTGTCTTGTATTGTCATCATCAAAACCACTAGCAAGATGTTGGTATCATCAACATGAATTTGATATTCTGTTGGTCTCGTATCATTACCATCATTATAATCAGGATTTTTACATTCTTTAATCTCAAACTCTTCACCACCTTCAATCATTGTTTCAGTTATTTAAATAGCGCAGAGTGAATAAACCACAGCTAGAAAAAGAATTGGGTTTTATATAAGATAAAAACAGTAATTATGTGGTATTACCAAAGGTGAAAATTCACATTTTTATATAACTGGAAGAGTACAAACAGGAATAGAATAAAGCTATTGCCAACGGATCATGCAAAGAGATAACCGGTAAAAACGTGACTGAAAATTAGTTGATAAAAAGAGAAGCAAATGAAGAAGACGTATGAAATCTTGGTAAGTGCTAGAGCTGCAAACATTTCCGAACCATTGCCAGATGGCATCATGCAAAATTCTTCCAACAGACAACTTGGATAGTTCACAAATTGAAATAAAAGATAACTTAATGGCATCAAATGTAATTAGATACTTCACTGGATATGTTCATTTAAACTAAGTTTGCCTCTTTCTAAACTGTGTGATAGTTTAAAAACTTTCATATATTTCCAAAGACCAACTAAAAATAAAGAGAAAATAATAAATGTTGAAAAAATATGTTTGATACACACATTGTGAACCACTAACATTCTTGTTGCTGCAATTGTAACATTAACCACACATATTACAATAGCTATCATCACAGGAGTCTGTTACCATTTTTGCAATGAAATCTAACATGGAAAATAGATTAGACAATATTGCTCAAGCTTTCCTCAGTTATGAAGTAGGCACCTTATATGATTTCATTTTGTTCTTATAAATCATCTTGCATTAGCCTTTGTTCACATATCATTACAAACCTCCTTGTCAAATAATTGGAATATGGCGAAGATGAAATGCAAGGTTAATCCAAGACTAGCAAAGAACCTGAAAAGGTGACTCCACAAAAATCAAAAGATCCATGCAGAGTTGAACTTGGTAGACAACTTGAAAAACGCTCACATGAATTAAAAAAACAATCCAAAGCCGAACGTTTTAGGAAAGAAGAAGAAGACTCAAACATGTTGAAGACTCCGCAAAACAAATCAGAAGATCCTGAGAAGTGACACTTTTTTTGTTCGTTTTAACTGCATTTTAACACATTATTGGTTGTATCATGCCGAGGAAACGTGAGCTAAGTGCCTTCCCCAAGTACACACCGAGGTAGCCGACCCAGGCTGACTTGCGCGGGTATCAGCCACTTTGGAGAGGTTTAGTCTCTTATCACCTAGGTATTGATACAACCAGGCACAACTCATATTACATCAATGTAATACATTTGTCCCGATCAAGGAAGGTAATTGGCATGAGATCTTTATGCTTCATTGGATATAATTTATAATTCATAATAATGAGTTTGGAATCATATTTCTTTGAAGGTATTTCTCTCTTTTGGGGGGGGGTACATTTTTTTGGTATTTCTTTAGGTGAAGATCTTTGCTGGTATTGTTTCTTTTTATCTTGTGGTCGAGGGTGTTCTGCTAATTCTTTGGCCTTATGGAGGTGGAACATTCTGGCCCCTGACTAGGCTATCTAGAACAAAAATTGGGGCACCCACACTATATCCCTATAGCCCCACACCCACCACAATATCCCTACATCCCAACACCCACTACTATATCCCTATATCCCCACACCCACTACTATATCCATATACCCCCATACCCACCACTATATCCCTGTAACCCCACACCCATCACTATATCCCTATAGCCCAACTTGGATATCCAGACCCATTTGGATTATTTACGGACTTATGGATAAATGCAAAATTGGATTAAATGACAACACATAACATTTTTATTGCACGTGCTTAAATCATATGGAAAACATCGGGATTCTATGCATACATCAAAAAAAAATATATTAAAAAAAAAAATATGTTAATCAGAACACCTCGTGGCTTTTATACAAAATTCCATCTCGAAAATACTTCGATGGAGTTATACAGCGTAAAAAGGGGACAAATTGCCAGAAATGGCGGAGAAGTCGGTCCCACGCTAAAGTACTTTAGGCAAAATAGAACTAAGTCAAAAGCATTATGATACCTGATGGAATTATTTGTACAAGTTCTGTAAAAGAAAGTTATTTGGTGAGTTCATGCTTGAATAAAAGGAATTTTATAATGTGTCGGCAAAGAAAAAGTCATCTCAGTCGAGTCGCCCAAAATGAACGCTATCGTGGTGTGTGATATGCATATGGCGTACTTTGGTCAACATGAAACATATATGTGCAATGGCGGCTACTGTAGTATTTCCAATGTGTTTCTCTAATTATTGGTGTAAATACCTGAGCGTGCTCCGATTGCGATGTCTGTCTGTCTGTCTGTCTGTCTGTGTGAGCGCAAGCAGATAAACTCGAGGTGTTCTGAAAGGTACCACTGTGACGCACCTCTCGCTACAGGTGTACGATTTTGTTATCGTTATCTAGAGGATGATCGACCTCGGTGTTATTGCCCGGATCGAGTAAATAGTGAAATAAAATATGAAGTTTTATGCATGGGATAAATAGAGATCTGAGCAGATATATAGAACAGAATAACAAGAGCCCCCGTACATGAAATATAACAATTTAATCAATTACATAAAACAAATTGAGATAATACATAACATTAGAAAGATACACTTCTTTTTGAAATCAATTATCGAATTTCAACACAAATATAATTATGTAATTAGCCGATCTGTTTAAAACGATAGACTTAGTTCATCATAAAATCGAGTGAACAATCGAAGCTATTGCCCAGCATACCTGCATAATCTTATTATTGCTGGTCACTCCAAATTCAACGTTGCTGTCCGGTCAAGGTTGATGTTCTCCCCTTTTTGCTTCTCTCTCTCACTCACTCTTATCCAGCCTCTTTCGGTCCTCAAACTTTGTGTGGGTAGGTAGGTAGGTAGGTAGTTAGGTATGTAGGTAGGTGGAGCTATTTTCCCCTTTAAAATAAACAAGAAGCAACCTAAATATCCCGTCAGACTCCGTCTGGGGAGTAGAATATTACCCCACTCTCGTTACGTCAGATATCGTCCTATCGGAATTCAAACAGATACCAAAGGCCATCTGGTCAGGCCAAACCTAACAGACGATAAACAAACCTAGTTTCAGAAGATTAATGTATTTTCTAACGGCTATTTCATCACTAACTTACTCTAACATCACACGAGACATAACAGTTTCAGTTCACGTCTTAATTATACAAATGAATCAATGAAATTCACTTCATGGCTTAACTACATTAATTTCAGTGAATACTCACTCAAGTCTTTATCATACATGAAATCATCTAAGATCTGTAAATTCACACAGATTCTCACAACTCATATCAAATAAAGTAATGCATGACATTCTTAGAATACATGATTCTTATAACAATCAAGACAACAAATTCAAACAATTCGTTAAACTCATATAAAGATGATTATTGTACGAATTCAGACAAATGAACTCAAACAAATAGTTATACTCATATCAAGAAAACTGATGTCCGAATTTAAACAAATAAATTCAAACAAATAATTATATTGATATCAACGAATTACATGAGATTGATGCAAATACCTTGTGCTTTCGAGACTCGCTCGCTTGTACCGCCAAAATTGTGTCCCTCAACTTCCAGACACCTGTCCCTTGAACAATTGTTTAAACGAGAGAATTTCGCCTGCTCGGAGTCAAGATTTCACCAGCCTCTCGCAGGAATTTAGAATAATTAAATTTTGCGATGTGGAATATTTAAAACGTAAAATTCCGTCTGGGAAACAACACACCCCTTATTTAGCGTAGCCAATCAGATTAAACGTATCTACCGCCTTTTATAAATACACGCCCATCTTGGTTAGCATAACCCTCTATTTCGCGCACTATTTAAATAACCGATTCTGCAAGATTTCAACAGATAATACTACTTCCACTGGCCACTACAAATCGTCTCTGCATCCTCTCAACTTTGACATTTTCGATACCTAGAGCTCAGATTCACCTTCTTTCCGTTAGTGATACAATGAAGGCCTAATTAAGAATCACGCCCCAAACAGCGACATTAAAACCATCGCAGTCTAGCGATTTCATACTGTACCTTTCCTCATAAATCTAATTAATTGTTATCTGCCAAACTAATGTGCTCTACCGAAATCGACAGAAATTTGCACCCTCACAACCACATTGTCTTAATGGTTAATGGTTAACTCTCAAGTATTGTGCCACTATCGACTATGCTCTGCCTTCTCATTAGCATATGAACTGTTTTACGTTAAATATTTTCTTCTAAACATTTACTTACGTATTTGAACAGCTCTGCCGAGTCCTTATTGAAAAGCTTGGCAAATTTGGACAATAATACATAATGTTATAGCAAGATGAATTTGTACATGTTACATGTATATAGTCAGAAATGTCCGGGTGACAGAGTTATTTCAGGGAGGAGTCGGAAAAAGAAGTTGTACAGAGGTAATAATGTATGTCTGCTCTTGGTATAATTGGACAGCGGTCTACTGGGATCAGCAGCAAGCAGTAACTGATTGAATTTTGTTGATAGGTCAATTAAGAATTCACAAGTCAGAACAAAATATATTCTTCAACATTCCATTTACGTAAGACACAACTGCTTAGCAACGACAAAATGTACAATACTGGCCTACTTACACACCACAAAAAGTGCCAGACTGATCTGCTTACGTACCAACAAAGTGCCAGACTGGTCTACTTACATACGACTTACATAAAACAAAAAGCAAAAGACCGGTCTACTTGCATACAACAAAAACTCAACGACTGTAATACAGAAAGAATACATTGAAATATACATGTTATTCTTCAGTAATGAAAAAATATCTCAATATCAATGTTCTAATAATAATGATAATAATAATAACTCTACGGCTACAATGCAGAAAGGATACTTTTAAATTTGTACAAGTTATTCTTCAGTAATGACACAATATCTCAATAACAATGTTCTAATAATAATAATAATAATAATAATAATAATAACAAGAACAACAATAATAAAAACAATAATGATAATAATAATAATACCTCTACCACTACAATACAGAAACTTTGAAATATATACAAGTTTTTCTTCAGTAATGACACAATAACTCAGTAACATTGTTCTAAATAATAACAAACATATGTAAACCTATAAAAACAAAACAAAACTGGAAAAGTTAGAACAAACAGGCACGGTCATATAATAGCTGCTGTAATGGAAGATTAAAAGAGCATTGAAAATCGCTAGTCTTCGCGGTCCTTCTTAAAACTATTACTGAAATAAAGACAACTATTTAAATAGATCAAAAACAACCTTCAGTTTCAGCTTACCAACAAATCTAATTGGTGCCGCGGTTGTCCTCAACATAAAAATACCTTAGCATTGAAAACATATATAAAAATTAAAACAAATTTTATATTATAAAAAGTGAAATGTTGTACACGTAATAATTAAGGCATATTGGGTTATTTTTGCGTCTTCCTAAATATCCAAATGTAGTTAACATTTCATCAAGAAGTTATATAGGTCTGTTATAAATTTAACACCGGGAATAATGTCTGACGGACAATAACACTAAATGTAAGCATCGCAACAAACGTTGTGAGATCGGAAGCGCAAAATTTTGGCATCGCAACCCCCCCCCCCCCCCATTATGCACTAGTTAAAATGAAGGGCCTAGATATATCAGTGAAGAGTTTATAAAAAAAAAATATAGCAACCCCTTTGCCCATCACACCACTGTTATGTTTTTCAGGATAACTCAACACAAAGGTTTGATCTGACTACTTTAATGGCTAAATTACAACTGACTAAAACATAGAAAACACACTTACTCTAGTTTCTCACGCTAATGGTATAATAAGGCCTATAGGGTTACAACTTAGTGTAGGGTCTGGAGCTTACATTATGTGATCTGTAACTGTCTGATCATTTGTAGCAGCAGAATGTTAGTACCATATATTAGTATCATATATTGCCACAACTCCCTCTAAAAATAAGCTTAGTGGGGTTTTTTTTATGTATTATTCACATACCCATTTTTTTTTTCTTATGAATTTTGTAAACATACTCCAACTTGACAAAGTTCTATTTCACATATGAATATGTATTTCAAAATAGCTCCTAGTTAAGTTGGAATAGTTCTACTAAATGTAGTTAAAATGTAAGTACTAGCCCAATAACATTCACAATCATCCTTACATTAAAACAAATACACGGTGACACATGGACATTATCAATGAGATCTATAGTCCTAAGGTTTATTTGTCTTCAATCCAGATGTTGTCACTGCACAAGCTCATGAAATATAACAGAGGTATTATTATGCCCTTTAGCACTTCCAGCTTCTAATATTCACAAAACGCAATGTAATTCGGGAAAATTATCGAATTCACATAACAAGATCTCTGTATCTTGCATGTTTTTTATTAGACGTCCTTGTTCGATTCCCCCCCCCCCCCCCTTCCTGGTTTTGGCTCATTCATAACTAATGGTGTCTTATCATTCAGTTCGGTGACCTCCTTGTTAGTGTCTTTGTGTGTATGTATATATCTGGTAACGTCTCTTTTGTTTGTAACATGTCTTCTGTTTCTTCCGTATTTAGCGCCATTTTTAATTTGAACATCATACGATCTTGGAGTGCTACTTTTCTAATGACTACAGCTGGTTCCCAAATATCTCGTCTTTTGATTCTTACTTTGTCTCCAGAAGTCAGGTTTGGAAGCTCTTTAGCTGTTCTATCATACTATTTCTTTTGTCTGTATTTCTTTTCATTCAGTTTCCTCCTTGGGTTTCTTTGTTGTATATCTTGGGGGCGTAGCTGTATGTTTGTAGCAGGCAAAGTTGATCGAAGTCTTCCACTCATCAGTATTTGTGCCGGAGATCCTATATCATCAGCTGGTGTGTTTCTGTACTCCAGTATAGATAAATATGCGTCTTTGACATCTCTCTTTGCCTTATTGAAGATTCCTTTGACAGTATGAAAGGTCTTTATGCTAAGCCATTGTGGATACTTGTGTTTGAATCCCCAGGATTTTGCGAACTGACTATATTTCTTTGAGAAGAACTATGGGCCATAATCGCTCCTGACTTCTTATGGTATTTATTCCATGTGTTGCAAAAACTGACTTTGACTTTCTGTATTCCTGGCAAGTAGAACAATTCGATACTGTGTCTGCATTTTGTGATTTCGTGCCAGGCCAATACATAATGTCTCTTGTTCTTTGCTTCGTCTTATCAATGCCCATTTGACTTTTGTGTCATTCCTTTAGAATTTCTTTCTAAAGGGCATCTGGTATTATTACAATCTTCTCTCCTTTTAGAACTAATCCATCTATTTCTGAAAGATCATCTCTGGAGGTTCCATAAGTTCCTGATTTCAAAGGGTACGAGATGTTTATCAGTTGGCCATCCTTTTGTAATCATTTTATTGTCAAATGTAGTTCCATTCTTTATTGCTTCTAATTGTGTGTCTGCAATCTGTATATTTGATATGACCATGTGCATATATCACTCAATTTCGCTATAAGATGTGTATGTCTGTCTGTATGCCCTAGACAATGTATCTGCTACAATTAACTCGTTTCCTGGACAATAAGTCAAGTCAAAACTGTACTTCTGCAGTCTTAAAAGCATTCTCTGAAGTCTAGGCAGATTCAGGTTTCCTGAAGGTTAATTCAGGAGGTTTATGATCCGATTCAACTTGTACTTGACGACCATAAGTATATTGATTAAATCTTTCAACACTAAACAACACAGCTAGCAGTACTCTTTCTATATGTGCATACCTTGTTTCTGCATCTGTCATGCACCTTGATGCGACGGCTACTGGCTTGCCTGACTGCATTAGCACTGCTCCTGATTTGGATGCATCACAACTAACAATGATAGACTTCTTGACGTTGAAATATTTCAACACAGTTTCTTTGCTAAGAATCTGTTTTATATCTTCCAACGCATCTTTCTGTGCAGTGTCCCAAACAAATTCAGTGTCACTTTTTAAAAGTGCTCTGATTGGTTCTGTCACTGTATATATAAATGGGATAAATTTCGCAACTAAGTTGACTGTACCCAGTATTCTTTCAATTCATTTCCTGTCTGTCGGAGCGGGCATTTCTGTGATTGCTTTCACTTTTTCTGGGTCAGGTTTTAGACCTGATGATGTCGGTATGTGTCCCCCGTAGCACAATTCTGTTAGTCCAAATTGAATTTTTTTCCAAATTCAGTGTTAGGTTTATTTCCTGGCATCTCCTTAAAACCTTTTTCAGTTTTTCATCATGATCTTCCTTTGAAGTTCCCCAAACAATAATGTCATCTATATCAGTCTCCACCCCAGGTAGATTATCAAAACACTGTGCTATCCGTTTTGGGAACACTTCTTGAGCGGATTTAATACCAAAAGGCATTCTCAGGTAGCAATATCTACAAATGTTGTCAATAACTGGCTGTCCTCATCCAGGGGTATTTGCCAGTAACCATGATTTGCGTCGAGTTTGTAGAAAACCTTAGCTCCAGCCTTCCTTGTGGTTATAACTTCAACTGTAGGAAGTTGATAATCCTCTCGTTTGATAGCTTGCTTCAAATTGCTTGGATCTAGATAAATTCGTAGCTTTCCCGATTTGGGTTTTTCAACAATTACTAATGAACTGACCCATTATGTTGGTTCATCTACTTTCCGTATTACATTTTTCAGTTTCATCTCTTCCAAAGTTGATTTACGTGGTTCTTGTAAAGCTGCAGGAACCTTCCTTGGTGGATTAAGGACACGTTTCACACTTTTGTCAATTGCAATAATTATATTTTTGTTTTAGACATTCTAGACATTTGAATCAAGTTATTGATTCATGCAGTTCAATTTGCATTTGCCTATTACAGTTAGTTTGGCGCCAGAGTACCTTGTGAGAGAGGTCTTGGTTGGTCTTACTCCAACATTGACAATACTGATTGTCTCAAAAATGTGATTTGGAATGATGTTTACTTGCGAGCCAGTATCTATCTTAAATTTGACATTAGTACCATTCTTCGTCACTGATTTCAGTGTTTGCCTTTGTCACAGTTCCTACAAAAGATGTTTGTTCCTCTTCACTTAAGTATGTTTGCATACCATGAACCCGTTTTGTCTTGCAGCATTTCATAAAATGATGCTGTTTTCTACACCTGTACCAAGTGTTTCCATAGGATGGACATCTAACTTTTTGCATGTGGCTTGCCCCATCTACCACAGTTGAATAATCTGGAGTCTGATTTCCCGTATGTCAATTCTGCTTTTTGTTTTGGGTGTACCCTTTCTTTTTTCTTCTTTTTCACACCATGAACTTCCGAGGCAGCTGCTTCATTTTGCATATTTTGAATCTGCTTTTTGCATTCTTCGTCTGCTCTGCAGATACCCAGTGCTTTTTGCAGTGTCAGCTGATCTTCTCGTAAAAGTCTTTCTTTAACTTTTTCAGAATTAATCCCACAGACAATTCCATCTCGAATCATTTCATCTTGTTAATTTTCAAATTTGCAGTTCTTTGCCATCAATTTAAGTGCAGTTAACTATTGGTCAATGGTTTCATGCTTTTTGTTGGATTCTTGTATTGAATCTGTGCCTTTCTACCTTAATGTTCTGCTTGGGATTGCAATACTCCTGAAACTTCTTGATAAGTGTAAAAACAAAATCAGCTTTATTTGCCTCGAATATAAATGTGTTGTAAATGTCTCTACCATCCTGACCAATAATGTATAGGAAAGCACTGAATTTTTTGTCTTCTTTATCTACAAGCGCAGCATCTAAGTAAAGCTGCATAGTCTGCTTCCACCTCCTCCAAGTTTCAGCTAGGAGGTGTAAATTAAAGTCCATTTCAGGCGGCTGATTGAGTTTATCCACGATGTCACAATACACACATAAACTTGTGTATCCAAATTTCAGTATTATTATCGAGATATACTTCTTAATGGTATAAAACCAAGTTATTCCAAACTTTTCACTTCTGATACCATGTTATATTTTGCAGGATAACTCAACACAAAGGTTTGATCTGACTACTTCAAATGCAAGATTACAACTGACTGAAACATAGAAAACACACTCACTCTAGTTTCTCAAGCTAATGGTATAATAAGGCCTATAGGGTTACAACTTAGTGTAGGACCTGGAGCTGACATTATGTGACCTGTAACTGTCTGATCATTTGTAGCAACAGAATGTTAGTACCATATAGTACCACGACCACTCTGAATTCTCTGCGGAAATTCAGTCTTTTCTTCTATCTAGATACTTTACTGTTATATTTTGTTCTTCAACGCACGAAATAAACACATTATATTCTATTAGACAATTCTAACACAATGCAAACGTAACTAACTTTCTGATTCGTCGATTGTAAAAAAATTCTGCAACAAAATCCACGATACACTGTTAGTCTGTATACGGACAAATGGCAGACTCAGTACGTCCGTTTTGTGTCTATGCGATCATTGCTCTTATTGGATGCATGCAAAAACGTTTTCATTTGTGACGTCATAATGGTTACCCATACGCCATACACAATCGGAACATCATCGGCCTTTTCCCTAACATCCTAGAAAAAAGAACATCGGATGTAAATAGTGGGCATTTTGAACTGCCCCTAAGCCAGTGGTTATTACGTCATAATAACTTAATGACGTCACAAATACCCGATGACGTGTCATCATTAACATAATAAATATTTTCAGGTTATTTAAACCAAATGATTGTTTTAATTTTTTTCATTACAAATTTGCAGGAATAACATTAAAAATTAAAAGTGCATGTATTTCATTGATTGTTGAAATGAGGTCGAGTGTTATTTTTAACACTTATCATTTTATTAAAAATCTGTTTTTCTCACATCCTGCCGGATGTTCGTCCGCCAAAAACTTACCAATTTTGGAAGTATCAGTACGATTACCTCCGAGTCTCTTTCAGAGAGTCGAAGTAATTCGACTCGTATCCGAAAGAGATGAGTACGTTTCGAACGGCCTATACACCGAATTTTAAATATATAGGGAAAAGCCTTGCAACAGACAACAACAGGGCAACAATGGACAACATGAAATTGTTTTAATAGAGATAAATCACTATATTAAAAGTTCAATAAAATAAGAAGAAAAACAATCCTTTCACAGCTAAAAAAACAAAAACGCTGACATCTGTTGTTAAATAAGGTATTCCTCTTTCATAAGAATAGTACCTAAGGGAGATAAATCTTGCTGGCATCATGGAATAAATTGATATGAATTTCTGTATTTTCTGTATTTAAAATTTTTTTTTTAACTATGGCGGAAGGTCCGTAATAGTCACATTCCGTCTGCGAGAATGAGATATGTATAGTCTGATATATTGTCGGAAACTTTCAAGTAATTGTAACGTAAAAGCTATCCGTGCGACGTAGTGCCATCGAGATACGACATTTTCGGCTGTATTTCGACAGAACTTTCCAAAACAAGGGGACTACAGTCTTGCATTTGATGATTTCAGGACGTTAATAGCTTTCGTAAATATTCGTGTTACCAGCTCCGTGACGTATCGCCGATAAAACTCAATTTGCAATATTAAAACAACTTATGAAGTCCTCAAATCATCAAATGCAAGGCTGGTATCCCCTAAATAATAAAGAGATATTCCTAGACATTAGAAATTCGGTCTATTTTCCGCTCCAGTAGATGGACGAAGTTCATACCAGAATATATTAAAAACTGAACTGATGTAAATTTGCAGAGACCACAAATCTCTCGACGTAGTCGGACTGTCAAGGGAGTTTTATACGCAGTCATTTTTGATACAAACAACCCAGTCGTACAGTTACTTGTGCCTGGCTCTGCTAGTGTCACTGACCATTCTGATGACCCCAAAATGCTGCTAAAAGTTGTGGAACACTACCGAACCACCTGTCTGCGTACCGGTACCCGAGGTATCAATCAATTCCATGACAATGCACGGCGCATAAATCCGCCGTCGTGACAGACTTCCTGAAGGATCACAACAACCAAACTTTGTCACATCCTCTATACAGCCCTGATTTAACTCCAAGTCATTTTCGGCTGGATCCTTTTATCAATGATTCGCTGAGGGGCAGACAAATTGAGAGCCACCATGCGACTGGAAGCGGTTTTCCAGTGTATGAACAACATACCAAAAGTGAATACAAAATGGCATTTAATGATTCGATAATCAGACTGAGAAAGTGTATAGAGACGCTTGGTGAGTACTTTGAGGGATGCACTAACGTACTGTTAACTAATAAAGAATCTTACAGCGTACTATTATTCAGAACATTTTAAATACCCCTCGTATGTCTTGTTTATTACCCAAACATTGCCATAAAAACGAAACTATTGCCCAAAAAGTCAGTATTAGCAAATCTCGGGCTCACAATAGTACACTTTGTTTACTTCACCTTATCATATGTGTAGATATATGTACTGTATTAGTAGATTATTAGTTTCTTATTCAAGTGAAATATGAACAACTGACTGTATTAAAGAATTAAAATGACAAAATTGAGATGTCTACATGAATTCAGGAAAGAGTTAAAGAAAAACGTTAAAAGAAAAGCCTGTTATGTATTGGAGAAAAAGTCTTCTACGGTCTCCTAATGCATTACCCCCCTCTCTCTCTCTATCTCTCTCTCTCTCTCTCTCTCTCTCTCTCTCTCTCTCTCTCTCTCTCTCTCTCTCTCAACTGGTCATGCTGTCAGAAGTGGGCTTCCCGAGTTGACTGTATCTAATTTGTTGAATTCTTCTGACTTTTGGTTGCATTCAGCTATCAAAATCAAACTTCCATGTTTCTCCATTTTTGGGGTAATTTCTGCATCGTTTGCTTTGGCAGATGATATGGATCCAATAATAGGATATATCATGGCAAGAGAGCTTAATAAACAGAACAGACCGCCAATGTAGAAGGACATCGAATAGCCACCTGTTATGTCGAACATAGCCCCTGAAAAATAAAGAAACAATTCACATTCTTTACTTTCAAGAAAACGTTTTTCCTAAAATTCCAATTTAGAACAAAGTCTATATTGAACACTCTTCGAGCTAAAACTATATGAATTGCCCATTTAAACAAGGAGATGTTATGAATTTGATATTCACAAAAGAACATTACTCAATAGAAGAGTTACTTCTCTTCGCGCATCGTCTCTCTCTCTCTCTCTCTCAAATTTTGATGGGTTTATCCTGAAAACGTGATGAAAAGTTCGAAGAAATCAACTTAATGCCTTCACGCTACTTCTTGAATGATAAAAAAAAACATTTTATTTATATTTTTTTCGAAAATATGTGACATGTTACCTGCTATTGGACCTCCAACCATTTGTCCAGCAGCCTCAAAAAGCAAAAGACATCCATATCCATTGGCAAAACGATGAAGTCCGAGGATTTCCACAAGAATTGAGACCAGAAGTGTTCCGAAACAGCCGCTGAATAATCCGAATAAGACAACCATGATCATCAGGCCTATGTATGATGTCATTGATGGAATGATGAAAAAGGTCACACCAGCCAATGCGAAAGAAACAGTATAGAGCATCATAGTATTCACACGATTGTGGTGTCCTACTACTCCATAAAGGAGCCGACCAATCAGATTTGACACACCCATTCCCGAGATCAAAAGAGCACTTCTGTCTGCATCAAAACCTATGTCCTCTGCATATGCAGTGATATGTACGTAGATTGCAGAGATTCCGCAACAAAAGAGGAAATTATTCAGACATAGCATCCAGTATCCCTTCTTCTTGAACGGTGTTACATCCAAAACTTTGGGTTTGTCTGTGGTATAGTCAAATGTGCTGACAGGACGTATTAATGCACCACACACTATAATATTTAGATTTAAAGCTGAGAGAACGAGGATACTGGCACGCCAGTCATACAAGTGATTCAAATATCGGATCATGGCCGGGTACAGGAAGTTCCCGACACCCACACCGGAAGCAGCTATTCCTGCTGCTAATGTTCTCCTTTTATCAAAGTAGAGAGACACGGACGTGATAGCGGGAATGAATACCAGTCCATATCCAGCACCTGAGATAGAAAATAAAAGTTTTTATTTTAGTTTCGTTCAAATAAAGCTTCAGTTATTCTAGGTTCTATGGACAAAGAAGTAAAATTCGCGATCTTCAGATGTTCAGTGTTTTGGGACAGACCGCACAAGATCTTCAGATGTTCAGTGTTTTGGGACAGACCGCACAAGATCTTCAGATGTTCAATGTTTCGGGACAGACCGCACAAGATCTATTCTTACAAGTCCATGGAATTACGTGTTCAGATACTCGTACTACGCTATATCGTCTACTTAAGTTATAATATAACGTTTAAAACCAGTCTGGTTTGTAAATATTTTTAAAGAGAAATACTTTGATGACTGATTAAACCGTAGACTCGCTAAATATGGCTTTTTTTGGCTCCGGCTCTCCTCTCTTTTGTTTGTTAAGTTCAACTAATTAATATCATGTCAAATTATTCATTAATATTTTTTAAAATTATATATGTATAAATCGCCGCATTCAGCATCATGCTCGTCAAGTTTGTTCAGACAATTTCTCCTCGACACCGAGATTTCAATACCTTTCCGCAATCTTAGTTATAATTACTAAGCGATGTTAGCGAGAGAAACAAACAAACAAAACAAAAATTACCTGTTGCGACTCCAAATGTGAGAAAAAGGACGTACAGGTTTGGTGAAAAGTAACTGGAAAGGAGTCCGAGGAAGGAAATGATGCCTCCAAGAATGATGACGACGCGACAGCCGTATTTGTTGGTCAACATGCTTGCTACAGGGCCTGTAAAGACAGAAAACATGCTTGCTACAGGGCCTTTTAAGACAGAAAACATTTTGCTCAGAAACGCACACAAAGTAAATATCAAATATGCAATTGTGGATAGGCTGTTTATCAAATTTAAGTCTAGATAACCAGGCTAATAGGCCCTAGTTAAATGGAAAATGCACAGAATTAAAACAATATATATATATATATATATATATATATATATATATATATATATATATATATATATATATATATATATATATATATATAATGTCAGTGTAATAATACAAACATCTATTTGTGTGATTGTTCTCTCTCTCTCTCTCTCTTTCTCTCTCTCTCTCAGAAAGTAGCAGTTAAATATATTCATGGTATATCTGGACTAACCTCAAAAAGATATGGCTACCTAAAATGACCATGCCATGAAGAAAAAAATCACATTATAAATCAGTCATTAATCGTATAAAACGGCGGTATCGGTAAAGTAAAGCCACCATAATGCAAGTCCTAGTTTTGGTGTAAATGTTTCATTCTGTTTTATCTAGTATGCTATATTCTCTTTCTTCATTCTACTTCTACTACCCTTTCTCCCTCGTTTTTGGTCGAAAACATTATACAGAGCCGACTTTGTTTTTTACAAAGGGAACAATGTTAATGAGACAGAAATTTATATCTTTACACGTTAACGTTGGAAAAAAAGAATTTTTGTCTTATCCCTGTCAGTATGTAAGTGTGGTGGTTGGTCCCACACTGTAGCATATAACACTCTGCAAGGAAGTCATACAAGTATACCGTGATATGGACTAGGCGGCCACGTGATATGGACTAGGCGGCCATATACCGAAATATACTTCGTGGAAAAATATAATTCATCGAGTATACTGGAATGCATGACCACATCCTTGTCATATCAGGGACCGTGTTATACTGAGACGCTTTATAGCAAGAGAGCGCAGTATGTCTGTATGCATCCATGTATAAATGTACGCAAGTATGCATATATATATATATATATATATATATATATATATATATATATATATATATATATATATATATGCTCTTCAGCCCCTGAAAACAGAGGTACACTCATTATCAGTTTTCGCATTTTCATTATTTAATCAATGACGTCACTCGTATGGTTGATGATCATTGTTTTACATGAAACAATATTATTTGTTTTTATTGTCTGACTCCAAAGACAGCTTTATTTTCATAAATGTAACATGGATACTATGGCATATTATGCTTCACAAGAGCATTAATATGTTTTACCTCCACCTAATTTACGACATACATATTTTGACTGAGTTTGGTATATTTAAAGAAAGAGATTTCAGAGGCTTCTGCAAATGCAACCAGGCCTGAATTTCACCAATAGAACTTAAGTCTACACTTCAATTTGAGTCTAGAATGCAGAGATCTGATTGGCTGAAATTTAAGTCTGACTTAAAATTTGCCAAACACATGTCTTAAGGCTAGACTTAATTTAAGATTTATGTTGGTAAATTCAGCCCAGGTAGAAAACCTGTTACTGACTTCCTCTCAAGCCAATTTGAATCAACCTTGGCAGAAATGTACTTTAGGTGTCTTCTATCAAACTGTGTCCGTATGGCTTCCCTAGTAAAGGTACGAGTTCCAGGTTGAAACCCTATTTTCGACTTCTTATTCAAAACGACTTAGCCAGTTTGAATCAAACCTGGCAGGAATCCTTCTTATCCAATTTTATATCGCAATGTTGTCTTGGATGGCTTCCCTTGCAATGGCCTGGCTTCAGTAGAAACCAGATGTAAAATTTATGTTAGACTTCTTTTCCAGAACAAACAAGCTGATTTGAGCAAAACTTGGCAGCAATTTACTTTAGGATATTCTCTATCCATATTTTGCCCATGGCGGCTTTCATAGCAACACTTTGACTTCCGTAGCAATCAGGTCGAAAACCTATTTTCGATTACATATCCATGACTGCCGAGCTAATTTTAACCGGACTATGTACAAATGCTTCTTCGGCCTTCTTCTATCAAAAGTTGGTCTAGCGTGACTTCCGTAGCCACATCGGCTTTCATAGTATCCAGGTGGAAACCCCATTTTCAACTTCCTTTTGCTAAATAGATAGGTCAATTGGAATCAAACTTAGCCTAAATGTTTCTTACGATATTTCAATCAAAACTGTGCCTGGTGTAACTTTTCGAGCTAAGGTGGGACTCCATAGCAAGCAGAAGGAAGACCTATTTACTACTTCTCCAGAACGGCTTAGCAATTTGGACCAGAATTGGCAACAATATACTTCGGGATATCCTGTATTAAAATTGTGTCTGGGGGAGGTTTTCCTTGTAACTGTGTGGTTTCCGTATCAACCAAGTTAAAAACGTATCATTGACTTCTTTTTCAGAACGACTAAGCCAATTATGATCAAACTTGATAGAATAGTTTTATATATATATATATATATATATATATATATATATATATATATATATATATATATATATATATATATATATATATATTTACATGACCTACTAACATGCCTCCATAGCAACGGTGTGGCTTTCTAAGCTACCAATTTCAACCATTTTCTGATCTTTCAAGTCTATATTTATTGCGCTAATGTGTCATTCATTATGCCCGGTGTTAATTTACTAGGTTCAAAGAAACAAAAACTAAATAACATTCTATTAAAAGTGCTTTACCAATGGAAACATATCTGAACTGGATTTGGCTATCGTCTGCCAGATGGACGATTTCATGTCCATTTGGGCCAGTGTGTGTGTGTGAGTGTGTGACAAGATACGTTTTTCTGTTAAAATATCTTCTTTTGACATAAGAACACTCCAGTTAATACATCACTTTTCTTTCTCTTTTTCTATCTTAGGACTTTTCGTTTTCAGCCCACCACCACGAAGTGACAAACAAGGTCTTTTGCACCCTGTATATATACTGTTATACCTAGATTAATGAAAGTTGATGAGGGGATGCATCTTGACGAGTACTTCACCCTCATCATCAAAGTTGGTCACTGTAATCTGTATTTCATGCTTCACTAGCTTTGGTTCAATTTTGTGTTTAAAATGTATTTCTCAAGCTCCGTTCATGCTAGAATCACTAAACTAGATGATTGTATGATTGTAACATCCCTATTAGTACCACACCCTTACCACTAAAGAACATCACTGCGACCTACATTTTACTAGCTTAGGTGTTGTTTTTTACTTTAGCTCATGGCCAAATAGGTTTTTAGCACCCTGTGTGTGGATTATATATATATATATATATATATATATATATATATATATATATATATATATATATTGTTATACATATATTCATGAAAATTGGTAATGGAATGCATCTTGATGAGTAGTACTACACTTTCATCACAGAAGTAGTTCACTGTGACCTATATTTCATGCTTCACTGATTTTTGTAAAATTGTATTTAAGTTTATTTCTCATGTTCTGTTTATGCTAGAATCATCAAATTAGAAGATTGTATGCATTTCTATTAGCATCACATCCTTACCACAAAAGAATGTCACTGTGGCCTCCATTCCACAATTTACTATCTTAAGTTCAGTTTTGTGTTTAGCTCATAACCAAAGAGGATTATTTTAGTACCCTTTATACATACTATTATACCAAGATTCATGAAATTTGATTATGTGATGTATCTGGATGAGTTATACATCTTCATCACAAAAGTTGGTCACTGTGACCCATATTTCATGCTTCACTGCCTTGGGTTCAGTTGCAAGCACTATTTATGCTAGAATTATCAGACTAGGTGACTGTATGCATCCCTATTACTACCACACCCTTACAACAAACGGTAATTGTGACCTACATATAAAATTTTACAGGTTTATGTTAAGTTTTTGCAGCTCATGACCACATTGCTGTTTTATCTACTGTATATGTCTTTTATGCCCTGTCAGAACAGGTAAGCAGGTAGGTTGGTGGGTATATAGGTGGGTAGGTGGATTCACAATATATTAACACAATACTGGCTATATAGTACCAATTAAAAGCTAAAATTAAAATATTAAAATCATTAAAAGTTCAAATGTAAAGATAACAAATTGAGATTAAAAAAAAAAAATTATTTAGTCTGAAAAAGGGCCAAGATCACGTTAGTCTGAATAGATTGTCTGCATGATAATGTTTACAATGGCGACTGGAGACAAGTAAAAGCAGAGATGAGCTATGTAATCATTGATTTAACTCTGGTTGATTCTTCCTACGAAACTTTTCGATCTCTTGAATAGTTTATTTAAATTATATCAATGTAATTTAAATAAGAATAATGAAATATTCAATGATAACAAATGAGAAAGTAGCAAAGAAATCAACTTTGTTTTGTTAGTTTCTTCTTTGCAAACTGGGGGATTCCGCAGTTACTGTAATATACGTCGAAATACTTGCCGTGCATCATGTATTCCCCCAGATCTTAAAACACAGTCTGTATTCATATGGGCAAGAACATCTAAGATAAATATATTTGGGACTTGTCATACAGTTACATTTTATGTATACTTGCAAAGAAGTAAGAAGCCGAAAAGTTTCTAAATTTTCAGGAGGAGAGCGACATATATACATGTATACTTCTCTCTCTCTCTCTCTCTCTCTCTCTCTCTCTATATATATATATATATATATATATATATATATATATATATATACATATATATATATATATATATATATATATATATATATATATATATATATATATATATATATATATATGCAGATAGGTAGGTGGGAATAGACATGTATCACGTTGGATATCAAAAAGGCAATTCTTGTATATACTTCCATGACGCACATAACACATGTAGATAATTTTAACTACCTTTAAAGTTACTTTCAACTCTTTCCATCATGTAGAAAGATCTACAGTTAAAAACTTGAAAACTGTACCAGATTTCAGCGAAAGAGGGCAAGTATACAATTCACAAATGTTGTGTAGGACCTGCGGCCGCTTAGCTGTTCCGCTTTAACTGTTCCAGTCAAAGAGGTGTAACTACCGATATCCAAAGGGATTAGAGGATTGGTTTGAGCCCTTACGGTGGTGACACGTTGAACGACAGCCATTGGGTCTCATCGACTTAAGATGCCGCGGGTAAAATTACCAGGCAAAGTGTAGTTTCCCCTACATTAAGGTAACTACGTAAGACATACTTACCAATACCGTACATCACAGCTGTAGTCAACGAACCAGCCCAGGCCGTGAGTGATTTGGCTTCCCTAAACTCATGCAGAAATATGGTGTTGTAGACACCTGTGCTCCAGGCCATTCCGTAAGTCAGAATGTGTAACAGGAACGACGACGCCAACACCACCCACGCCCACCCTCGATCTACGTCACTGCATCTCTTTGCCATCAGCTTGCCCATTCTGTGGAAAATAATAATTTTTACAGAGAAATTTACCTTGTCCAACACTCCTTCTTGAAAGCAAAGTATGAATGGAAAAGATGAATACTTGAAGTAAAGAATTCTTCATTTACTTTATCGAAACACGTGGAAAGAAGAGTGTTCAACTTTTAGGAAACTTCAGAATGGAAAGTTGTTAGGTTTGTTAAGGTTTATTGTGTGTTAGATTAGTGGAGTGGGTTTACCAGTGCTCTCTGTAAAATTGGCATATTTAATTTCCTCAAAAACTAGCAAAACATGATTAAATGGACTTTGTAAGGTCTATTTTAAGACCATACCTGGTACCATGACGATAAATCAGGACACTGAAAATCATATGACTGGCTGCTGAGAACCAGTCACTATTTTTAGCCTGGTAAAAGTGATGACAAATGTCTGAAAATGAACCGCTTTTTACAATATCATATATTCGCTAAGCTATCAATTCGTTTCAAACTTATTTAGCAGTTGGGAAATTCAATACCGCTTTGTACCATAAATCTAGCTATTTGAGTCAGAGATGTTATAATGACAAATGCATTTACCCTCAAAAATTGTATGATAAGGAGATTTGGAACACGGCATCACTGACGGCGTCCATGAACCTCGTATGTGACAACGCTCATTTTAAAATCAATATTCATCGTAAAGGAACGGTGAACGAAAATATTTTTTCACCGTACATTTATTGAACTTGGATGTCTTAGGTTTTGTATATACAAGTACATTATTTGTACATTCTTGGTTCAGTTTTTGCGTTTAGGCCAGTTTTATTTTTGCACACTGTATAAACACTGCAATACCTGGAATCATGAAACTTGGTGAGGAGATGCATCTCGATGACTACTACAACATCATCACAAAACTACGTCACAGTGACCCACATGTCAAGCTTCCCTGACTTGGATTCAATCTCAAGCTTTGTTCATCCCAGAGTCATCAAACTAGATGAGTGTATGCATCTATATTACCACTATAATCTTACAAGGAAACGTCATTGTGACCTATTTCCTATTTTACTGGCTTATGTTAAATTATTGCGTTTAGCTCATGACCAAATAGTTTTCTTTGAATCCCAGTATATATACAGCATTACCTATTTTCATGAAGCTTGGTGAGGGGAGGCATGTGTACTATACCTTCATCACAAAAGTAGGTTATTGTTACACATTTTACGCTTCACTGACTGGTCGAATTGTGAGTTGTAAGTTTACTTCTCAAGCTCTGTTCATGCTAGATACATCAAGCTAAATGACTATATGCATCTCTAGTAGTATCACACCCTTGCAAAGAGAAGGTCACCATGACCTGCATTTCACAATTTACCTACTTAGGTTAAGTTCTTGCGTTTAGCTCATAAACAAATTGGTTTTAGGCACCTTGTATATGCACTGTTATACCTAGATGCATCTTGGTGAGTACTACACCATCATCACAAAAGTAGGTCACTGTGAATTATAGTTCACGCTTCACTGACTTTGGCTAAATTTTGAGTTTTAAATTTATTTATCAAGCTCTGTTCATGCTGGAATCATCAGACTATATGATTCAGTGAGTGTGCTGCACGCTACATGTTTTTTTTCTACTCAGAATGCCCTTTCTGTTAGTACCACACCTTTACAACAGAAGAAAATCCGTGTGACCTAAATTTCACAATTTTACCGGGTTTTTTATTTTATTTTATTTTATTTCATTTTTTAATTGTTCAATTTTTAAAAAAAAATTTGTTAGCTCAAGACCAATTAAGTTTTTGGCACTATGTATACACACAGTATACCTAGAACCCATATGTCACGTTTCACTGACTTGGGTTCAATCTCAAGCATAGTACATGACAGTATCATCAAAGTCGATGATTGTTTGCAACTCTATTAGTACCGCACTCTTGCAACAAAATATGGTGATTGGTCTATTTTACTGGCTTTAATGTTAAGCTTTTGCATTTAGCTCATGACTAGTTTTTTTTTAACCTTCTACACATCACTGTTATACATGGAATCATGAAACTTGATTAGAGAATACATTTTTACGAGTTCAACCCCTCTTCTTAAAAGTATGCTACTGTGACCCATAGTTTACGTGTCATTGCATTTGGTAAATTTTAAGTTTGCACTGTTAATGCTAAATCATGAAACAAAATGATTTTATACATCAGTCTTAGTATTACACCCATACAAAAACTTCATTGTGACCTGCATTGGACATTTTACTGGCTTACGTTCGGTTTTTATATTTAGCACACTACCACATATTTTTCGTATGCTACGTGCATACTATGTGGAATCATAAAAGTTAGTGAGGGGATGCATCTTGATGAGGACTACCCCTTTCTCAGGCACTGTTCATGCTAGAATTGTGAAACTGATGATGACCCCTGTTACTACCACATCTTTACAACAAAAGAAGCTCATCGTGATCTATATTTCATCTTTTACTGACTTTGGTTACGTCTTTGCGTTTAGCTCATAACCATACGAGTTTTTGGCATGTTATATGTATACTATCGTACCTAGAGTCATGCATCTTGTAGAGTGGGTGCATCTTCACAAGTTCTACTTCCTTATTGCAAACAGTGATCTCTATGACCTATATTACATGCTTCAGCGACTCTTTATTTAACAAGAATTGTGTTTAAAGTTCATTTATTGGGTGCTGTTTGTGTTATAGTCATGAAACTTGATGACTGGATGAATCGCTGTTAGTACTACACCGTTACAACTAAAGAAGGTCATTGTGACCTAAATTGTATGTTTTACAAATACGAGTTAAGTAGCTGGTTGTATGGCCCATATATTCTTCCATGCTATATGCATCATAGCCTACTCAGAAAGCCCCGACTGATCAGTCAGTTAGAAGTAGGAGTAAATATGTTTATTCAATGGCAAAACCTTTCAAAGCAATGATTATACGTTGTATATTGTGATAGGTCACCCTGTATTGTATATGGGAATGAGTATAGGAATTAGTGAAGTGGACTGCACGCTGCGTGGTTTTCATGTGATTCCTCATCTGTAGTGGCTAATCAAGTTAAATAGTTTAACTATTTCTAACTATATAAAAGCACTGTCAAGACAAAATCAAATTTTCCCGGTGAAATTTTTGCACGTGTCCATAAATATGCCGTAAAGTTTGCACAAGTGATGTCATAACAGCTCCAAGGTGTGCATTTTACATGTGAATTTCTGAGTAATCCTACGTATTCATGTTCTGTTCTGTTCTTTCTTTCTCGCTTACTTTTCCTTCGTGTTCATAACATGCTGATGGGTTCAATAATAATAATAATAATAATAATAGTAATAATAATAATAATAATAATAATAATAATAATATGACATCGGTAGTTTCGATTATGCAAAATGAAGGTTGATGTAAAAAAAAAACTTTAGTCAGCTGTACAGGATACGTCTAGCACGTGTTTGTTTGCGGATTATCTGTGTGTAATGCCCCGAACGCTCATAGAAATGTCGGATTATACTGTAAACAAACGTCGGCACATCCGGGACCTCAAATATCGATATTGAAATCATAGGTTTAGGGGTTTTATACTACACACCTGTAAAAAAAAACACACCTGTAAAAAAAAAAACCTGTAAAAAAAACTTTTGCGTATGGTATGGCTGAAGAAAATATCTTGAACACAAAAAAGGCAAGAACACGTGTTCTCACTGAATTTGACATACTGAACATCAAGTCGGTACATCTCAACCAACCTACACGCCCCTATTCTTGTTGACATCAAGCCATCTCCACCAACCTACACCCCACCCCACCCCATTCTTGTTGACATAAACCCAACCAACCTACAACTCAACCAACGTACACCCACCTAGTCTTGTTGACATAAACCCAACTCAACCAACCTACACCCCCGTATTCTTGTTGACATAAACCCAACTCAACCAACCTACACCCCCCCCCCTATTCTTGTTGACATAAACGCAACCAACCTACAACTCAACCAAAGTACACCCACCTAGTCTTGTTCACATAAACCCAACTCAACCAACCTACACCCCCCTATTCTTGTTGACATAAACGAACCAACCTACAACTCAAGCAACCTACACCCCCCTGTTCTTGTTAACATAAGCCCATTTCTGTTTATAAACGTCGTAGGCAATAACAACGCTGTCCACTTGGGGAAGAATATTCTATACTAAAGTGCTTTGGTTTGGCTTGTTATTTAACTGCACAGCAACACAAATAGGTTATTTAGTGCTGAGGTTGTTGGAGTAAAGTGCCTTTCATAACGACATACCACGGTGGCAAACAGTAGAGGTATATTGGGCAGTTTAGCGCATGTGCTAATAAGAGATGATCGCGATACAAATACTAATAGCCATAGAGGTTGGTATAAAAGGTGCTGACGGGTATCAGTAAAAAAAATTATAAAACGCCGAATATACCTCTACTCAAACCCAGAGCTGACCCAGTGGTAGGATTCGAACCCGCACCCTTTCAATTACAAGTCCGGCACGGTAACCACGGTAACCACTGAGCCACAGATGCTCCTGCCTCTAGTAGTCGCCTCTTACGACATGCAGAAGCGCGAATCGGGCCTATTTTACATCCCTGAGCCCGTGCAAAAAGAGGGTAAAGGGGGAGGGGTGCCCAATGAGAATCAAAGATAAGATCGAATCGTGTATCTGAACTTTTATTTATTTAAACGATACCTACTGATGTACCGCCATGCTCCCAATCGATCGACACATCCCAAGATACCAGTAAAAAGGAGTCCTAACCCGCCACAGCCCCCTACACCCACGAGCTGCACACCTGCATATTTCCTCAGTACCTCACCATCTCAACTTGTATTGTAGCCGGAATGAACACAAATTTTTGTTCAATCGAGTACAAAGGAGGAAGTTAGTGCCTAGATATTGGGAGTAAATTGCCTTGCCCAATGACACGCCATGGTAAAGATTTTATCTTCCTAAAGGTTTTGTGCAATTCTTCACTTTTACATTTGTCGAACTTTAGCTTAATTGACGCCATATGACCACTATTGTGCTGAGGTGTTGCAAATCGCTACTGTATACATACATACACATACATACATACCATGGCTAACTCGATGGTAGGATTCAAACCCGGATGTATGTATGTATGTATGTATGTATGTATGTATGTATGTATGTATGTATGTATGTATGTATGTATGTATGTATGTATGTATGTATGTATGTATGTATGTATGTATGTATGTATGCATGCATAAGGTTTGACGGTATATGATTATAATCCTAGCTATACAGTGCCGAGCAAAATCTAATTATCAAAAATGACAAGCACCTTGCCAAAATCACAAGAAAGACAAAACCCCACAGATATTTAAAAACTCATAAAGACATACAAAACAAAGGCAAACACAAAAATTAGTAAAATACTTTAAATACATAGTCAACATTTTTCTATATGAACTACAATTTTGTACAAAATCCAAGACCCTCTCTGCTGGAACGCCATCACAGGATGCATCCAACAGTTAACAAGTTAGCTCCAGTAGTCGCCTCTTACCATGTGCAGGTGGATGCATGTGGCCTAATTTACATCACCCAACCCGCAGGGAGAAATATTTGTGGGGAAAAAAATTGGCTCCTTTCCAAAAGGCTACTAATCTGAACAAAAAAAAAATTAATTTTGAAAAAAAAAATTTTTTTAATGACATTTTGTTTGTCTGTTATTCAATGGAAATTTAGAATTGAAATCACGCGTATAATAAGGGGAGTGTCGAAATTTGCATCCAACTTTGATGTTTTACTCCCAGGAGCCATGGTTATTCATCTGGTAGAGCGTCAGACTTGCAATCCAAGGATCGCGGGTTCGATACCTGCCAAGGCCCATCCCGAATCAGCTGTTTCAGTGCGTCCTTGGGAAAGGCACTTAGTTCCCATTTCCTCGGCATGATATAGCCAATAACGTGTTAAAAGTGCCGTTAAACCAAACAAAAACAAACAAAAACGTTTCACTCGATAAGCCCCCGTTTGTTAAAAATCTCCCTCTTTCTTTCTCTCATACAAAGTGTATGCAGGTATATATATATATATATATATATATATATATATATATATATATATATATATATATATATATGTGTGTGTGTGTGTGTGTGTGTGTGTGTGTGTGTATCGTTATACCTATATTCATCAAATTTTGTGAGGGGATGCATCTTGATTAATACTACACCATCATCACAAAAATAGGTCACTATAGCTCGTGTTTCATGCTTCCGTGACTTTGGTTAAATTCTGTGTTTTAAATTTATTACTCAAACTCTGTTCACGCAAGATTCGTCAAATGAAATTAAAGTATGTACCTCAATTAGCACGACACTCTTACAACAAAAGGTTAATATGACCTACATTTCACTAGGTTCTTGCGTTTGACTCGAGACCAAATAGGTTTATGGCACTCCATATTCATACTGTTATTTCTAGAGTCATGAAACTTGGTGAGGGGATGCAGCTTGATAAATACTGCACCCTCATCACAAAATTAGGCTACCGTGGCCTATATTTCACGCTTCACTGACTTTGGTTTGATCTCAAGCATTGTTCATGCCAGAATCATCAAACTAGCTGATTGCATGAGTTTCCGTCAGTACCAAACCCTTTCAACAAAATGTCACTGTGAGCTACATTTTACAATTTACTCGCTGTATACAAGTGTTAGTTTTGATCAAGCATGCAACTTAGTCAGAGGATGCATTTTGATGATTAATACTTTCCTCGGTCACTGTGACACATATTTCATATTTCACTGACTTTGGTTAAAATTTGCGTTTTTACTGTTCATGCTGGAATCATTAAACTAAACAACTGTATACTTCTAAGTCCCACCGGCATAAAAAAAATGTCTCTGTGGTGAAAACACGGCCTTTACCCTATGACCTAAATCACAGTACAGATCAAACAGATCATATGCTCATACAATTACAAAAAGACCTTTAGCAAAAATCAAAACCAATAACAGGAATTACTTCAGTATACAGACTTACAGGTTGGTAGTATATAATATTGCTTTTTTAAAGTCGAGTCTTTCCCCGCATGTTTAATGGCAAATTTTTCGTCAGTGAAATAACAAACACTGGTTCATTACGTCCCGAAATTAAAAAAAACTAAAAAAAAAAAAAAAAGACCTACCGTCGTTATTCGTTTATAAGTCGAACCCAACAGCAAACTCGTTTATCCAATTTGTTAGGAGTAATCAGTAGAGCAAACAACATAGACCCTAATCTGCTGGCGCATTATGCGACGGCAAATCAGGGTCTATGTTGTTTGTAGTTGGACTCAACTTGCAAGAGAGTATGTATTTTACTGAGTGCCTAACTTTTTTGATATGCCTACAGTTCGTGCGTATCCGAGATCATAACCAATTCATTCTGCACAAGGACAATTCAAATAGGACGTGTTGAAAATTTGATCATGCCGTGCGATCAATACGTTTTATTGCTTGATTCAAATAGGACTTGTTTGCAGTTTTATCATTCCATGCGATCAATACGTTTTATTGGTTGGTGTAAATCAGTTATGTTTGTTGGTTACGCATAAATGATATATAGTTAAAAATACAAGCATCGCACGTGTTGCTAAGATATCTGTGCAGTGTGGTATATTTTTAGCTCACTTCTACGAAGTAGAAGATTTGTTTGTTTTTGTTGGTTTTAACGGCACTTTTAACACATTATTGGCTATATCATGCCCAGGAAATTGGAGCCAAGTGCCTTTCTCAAAGACACACTGAGGCAGCAGACCCGTGCTGGCATGTGCGGGTATCAAACCCGCAATCCGTGGATTACGAATCCGACGGTCTACCAAATGAGTTACCGTGGCTTCACCGAAGTAGAGGAAATCTACTGTACTACTCCCGGAGTCGGCGTCGGCATCCGCACAGATAAAAGCATAAACATATGTAAAACCACAATGAATGTCAACCATTATTTCCTGTTAGGTTCTAGGCAAAAGTTTGGAGTGGGTTTCATAGCACCTACCCACTGGGGAGGGGGCTGAGGGCCCTAATTTTGGGTAGCAAGCTGAGGGTCCTAGTTTTGAACATACATGTACATTGGTTATGCATTTTTGGTAAAGATTCTGTGTCTAGCTTGGGATTTTTGCACACTGCATAAATATTGTTATGCCTGGAATCACGACACTTGGTGAGGGGATGCATCTTGAAGAGTCCTACACCACCATTACAAATGTAGGTCACCTCAGCCATTATTTTGTTCTTCACTGTCTTTGGTCAAATCTAATTTTACATTTATTTTTCAAGCTCTGTTCATGCTAGAATCATCAAACTAGATGACTGTATGCATGTCTATTTTCACCACACCGTTGCAACAAAATAAAGTCACAGTGACCTACATTTTACTGGCTTAGGTATAACTTTTGCGTTTAGCTCATGACCAAATAGGTTTTTTGCACTCTGTATACATACACTTATACCTTGAATCACGAAACTTTGTGAGGGGGTGCATCTTCATGTGTATTACACCTGCATTACAAAAGTAGGTAAATCTGACCCATGTTTCATGCTTCACTTACTTGGGCTCAATATCAAGCATTGTTCATATCAGAATCAACAAACTAGATGATTGTACGTATAACATACCCTTACAACAAAAGAGGGTAATTGTAACCTACATTTTACATTTTATCGCCTTGTGTTAAGCCTTTGCGTTTTATCTCGAGTATAATAATGTTATACCAGGAATCGAGAAACTTGGTGCGAGAATGCATCTTGAGTACTTCACCTTCGTCTTCAAAGTAGGTTATTGTAACCCATATTTCACGGTTCACTGACCTTGATAAATTGTTGTATATTTACTGTTCATGGTTCAATCATTAAACTAAATGAGCTCTCTTAGTACCACATCCATACAAAAGAGTCGCTGTGACATTCATTGCAAAACTTAGGTCATGACCATATAGGTTTTTGCATTTACATACTATATTATCTAGAATCAATTTGGTGAGGGGATGTATCTTGCTGAGCATTCATTCGTAACTGCAGTAGTAGGTCTTTATGTCAAACATTTTACACTTCACTGATTTTGATTCAATTATGTTTTCAATGTTAATTTTCTCAAGCAGTGTTCATGCTAAAATAATGATGACACGCATCTCTGTTACTAAAACTCCCTTACAACAGAATAATCTCGTCTTGACCTATATTACATCTTTTACAGGCTTTGGTTGCATTTTTGCGTTTATTGAGCATTGAACTCGCAATCCAAGAATCGCGGGGGGTTCAATGCCCGCACAGGCCAGCTCGGGTTGGCTGCCCCGGTGTGTCATTGGGATAGGCACTTGGCTCCGATTTCCACGCTATGATATAGCCAATACTGTGTTAAAAGACCAGCAAAACAAACTAGGAAACAAAAAATACATTTTTCCTTTTAGCTCATGACTTCGTGAGTTTTTTGTCATGCTATATGCATACTATCCATCATAAAATTTTGTGAGTGGAAGTATCTCGATAAGTTCTACATCTGTATTGCAAATAGAGGTCACTGTGACCTATATTTCATGCTTCAGCGACTCTGCTGAAATGTTGTGTTTAACGTTCATTTTTGGGATGCTATTATGTCCCAATCATGAACCTTGATAATTGAATGCATGTGTTAGTACTCTTACTATACCCTTACAACCAAATAAGGTCAATGTGACCAATAATTTATGCTTTACTGAGATAGTTTCAGTATTTGTGTTTAGCTCATGACCACATCGATTTTTCCATGCTATATGCATCCTAAATTACCCAGATAGCCCTTTAATTTGTAAACACCTTGCAGACCAGCCCCATCATATAGAGTTGGTTGGAATTTTAGAGATGTCGTCTCATATTGTCTAAAATCAAAGAGGCACTTTCTGACCAGTGTAGTTGAAAGCAGGAATAAATATGGTTATACAATGGCAAACTCTTCATAGTAACAACTGTTCATTGTATATTGTGATGGGTTACCTCAACACGTTAACTCTGTGTTGTGTATGTATGCGTGCACTAGACGAGTGGACTGCATGCTGCACCCTTTTCATGTGAGGCCTTACCTGTATTGATGCGTGAACTATGCGTGTACTACCGGCTGTCATTTCAAG
The DNA here is from genome assembly GCA_029931535.1 of Margaritifera margaritifera. Classification (NCBI taxonomy): domain Eukaryota; kingdom Metazoa; phylum Mollusca; class Bivalvia; order Unionida; family Margaritiferidae; genus Margaritifera; species Margaritifera margaritifera. The sequence continues at coordinate 1,759,985 of JAQPZY010001451.1, read as the reverse complement.
GTTACTCAAAGCCTGTGACTTTCACCCAGTAAAAGTTGGCTTCTAGGTCTGGACAATGATAGCTTCTTAAGCTGTTTTTAAGAACGATTTTTAAAACAAATTACAAAAAACAATATTAATCTCTGGTTTTTATCAACTCATTAGAGTACCTCTAATTTGAATAGAATGTTCTTTTTTTATTATGTTTTTTATGCCATGTAGGTATGTAGGAACGTAAGACGATTCTGGCTATATATTGTCGATTACAAGTTAGAATTTTAAATGCTGAAAAGATTAAAAGATAAAATGTGAAAAGAAAAAAACGGCACAAATATTAAATTAAGAAAAGGGCCCAATAATTTTCATTGTAAAGAGTACCATAGCACCTGTGTTCTACTTTAATACAAGAAGTACTCTAAGCCCTGCAGAGGTGGGCAATGCTATGGTTGATTACTCTGGTTATACTTCCGCGTCTCGTATGCAAAATGATGTGATATCTGACAAACTGAATTGATCAAGCTTACCGTCTAAACTCGCGTATAAGCTAGGTCCAAATGCAAACAAACATAAACCCTGATCAGGGTCTATGTTGTTTGTTATACTGATTGGTCCTTACAAACTGCATAGACCCAGATCTGCCGGCGCATTATGCGACGGCAGATCTGGGTCTATGCAGTTTGCAGTTGGTATCGGCTTATACTCGAGTATATACAGTAATCTTTTTTTTTTTTGTCTTCAAATTCCTTTTAACACCACCTGACCCCGTGTTTTGGGAGTTAAACATAGTTCTGACCCCAAGTTTACGGTCAACATATATGTTCATACAGACTCTCACACACAGACACAGGCACACTGTCAGACACAGGCACACTCGCACACTGTCAGACACAAAGAAGAATACACAAAATGTGTACTAACACGCATCAACGAAAATTGGGTGTTACTCAGATTGTAAAATGTTACATAAAAATACATAACTCAATAGTAGATACAATGTTTAGCTGTAGTATTCTACAATTTGTTAAAGGTTTAAGAAAAACCAGTTTTACTCAAACGTGTACGATTTATTATACAGCTTTGCTATATATTTTTCCAGTTTTTTTGTAGTATAAAAAACATTACTCTGGTAACTTGTAAAATTTGTTTTGTTTCTAAGCACAGCGAGACCTATACATTAGATATTTTGCAATAAAAAAATGGAAAAATTCAAAAATCTCTTTCGAAGTCATATTTGGTATATAATTTCTAGTCTATGCAGTAAAGGATTTCCTAAAATCTTCAATAACTAGACGATCATAAAAATAAGTGTTCCATATTTCCGACTTCTTGTTTACAAAAAGTGCATGTATCGTCATCAATGAAATTTTTTTTTCTTCAAAAACTGACTTTAATTCTCTGCATGAATTTAAACTGAAAGGTAATTAAATTTTTATTTTTGGGTGCACTTCTTAGCAGATTTCCCGGTTTGACTACTCGTCTGGCACCTTAATTATCTAGACCATGCCTCGTGTTTTATATACGATTTATTTTATTCTTTACAAAACCTTTATATACAGATTTTAAATTCTTATTTGTTAAGAATAACAAAAATGTCTCAATTTACAGTCTTAAGACTGTTTCTCTTGTCAATATAATTTTAAATTTTTCTTTTCCAGTGACCAGATATTTTTGAAATAATTGAGAAATATTCAATACAAATATTAGTGTGGGCCTTTTGACCTAGTGCTTCAAAATGTAATAATGATCTTTGAATATCATAAAGATGCTGGACACATGTTATTCCATTTGACCGCCATTTTGTATAGAAATGGAAGTTATTAATATCAACAAAATTAAGAATATTATGTGACACGTATTTTTTCACTTCAATCAAGCATGTACAATTGATAATTGCAATCGTCACTTCCGTTCAATAAACTGAGTTCCTAAACACGTGAAGAAAGAAAAAAAAGAGACAAAAGAAAATAGAATAAAAGAAGATGGTGGTAAGCGCACTCATTTCAATACAGGATTTTGACTTTAAAGATCCTTTGTATATAACTTCTTAATATCGATTCACTTAGAACTCCTTATACAATAGCATATTATCCTTGGTGAATTTATTACCATAAATGCAGCGGCGGCGAGGGGGTGGGGCAATTGTCCCCGGGCACCAAACGAAGGGAGGCGCCGTCTGGAGCTTTTTTTTTTTTTTTTTTTTTTTTTTTTTAGCTGAAATTTTCATAGTATCTCACCTCACCTTAGTGTAACAGGGGCAATTCTTGACAAAACTTATATTTAGATTGGGGGGAGGGGGAGATGGAGGTTGGCAACTGACATAAAAACTGTTCTCTGTGGCAAAGTAGGTGCGCCACTAAAGAACATTGCCCCAGGAGGCCTCGAACCCTCGCACCGCCACTGCATAAATGTTAACTGATGGGGTCGGGCTACAATTTTCCGCAACTTAGAATAATACGCCCTACAATCGATTAGAAAGTTAGATGGATAGCTGCAAAAAATTAATATTGTTTCATACAGTTATATGCAAAATATACACCATTCATGCAAAAGAAGTAGGAGAGAGAGAGAGAGAGAGAGAGAGAGAGAGAGAGAGAGAGAGAGAGCGAGAGAGAGAGATTATATGAATGAAATCATATATGAATGAATTAATGATCGTGAAGATACTGGACAACGTCATGTCTTTGTTCATGAATATGGCAGTAATTAACTGAGTAGATAAATCAAATCCTGAATACTCCTTAATTACGTAAAGCGTTTCGCGTTTTTAATATATGTTTGGAACAAGTCAAATAATTGAATATTAACATTCGCCGTAAAATCAGATGATACATATAACAATATATTTTTGTAGTCTATAGTATATGGAGATGATTTAGACTCTCAATCAATTTTCTACGTTGTTCTATATAGTATAAATATGTAATTCTATGCATTTTCTGTATCTTTAACACAAGCACATAATTAATTATCTCTTAAATGGTTAGAATATAAATCATAATGAAATCACTACAGTTATTTCTAATTCTATTATGCAGAATAGATAATTTCCTGTTTCCAACTTAGAAATAGGCGGGCACGTGTGTGGTCTATGCCTCTGTTTTACTTCTGAAGATAAAATAGTTACTTTCATGTTTTACTGAATCAGGGAGTGTATTCCATACACTTCATAGAATAGTATAAAAATCAATTTAAATTTATTTCGAGTCTATCAGTGATTCGAACAAAATTATTTTTCTATTTCTAAGATTATACCTGTTTGACTCACCAACCAATCGCGGTGGAGGGTCAGCAAGATAAGGTGAGACACCATATACAATTTTATAAAAGTAGCATAGTTTATTAAATTTGTGTCCATCTGACAAGGTAGGCCAGAAAGTTTCTTATTAAATATTACGACAAGATACACTTATAGTAACACTAGTCACAATTCTCCCAGCTTTTAATTGCATTTTTTTTTTCTTCCATTTAGGGGAGTCTTCAGTCGAAAAAACATCCCAAACACCATCAGCATATTCAAGTAATGGGTGGATATCTGAAAAATATATCGTTTCTAACGTTATTCGGCTAAATTTATATTTAAGTATTTTCATGGCATTTATCATTTTTGAGGTCGAATGAAATATATTATCAATCCGTATTTGTCACATTGCCTAGACCACTAAAAGTTACGCCAAGATGTCAGTGGTAGACAACAAAAGATAGAATTTCGTGTTTTAATTTCAGTTCAGGGAAAGATGGCTCTAACTTACGTGAGAACAATAACAACTCAATTTGGTTGTATTAAAGTCAACCAAACACTGCCTTGACCAGTCGTCAATCGTTTGTGAATCTGTATTCAGTACAGATTCATTTTCGTAAATATAATTTGATAAATACGCCCAAGAGTCTCGTTACACTCAAGAAGTTGTCGCCTATATCATTAATACACACAAAGAATAATAATGGACATAAAACAGAGCCATGTGGTACGCCGGCAGCAACATTTTGACTACTGGATTCATCAGTATTTACAAAAGCCGTTTGGACTCGGTTAGATAAGTAGCCGGAGAACCGATCAATATGAAAACTATCAGCGACTTATCACCTTAATTTATGCATTAGACCTTTATGCCAAACACGATCAAATGCTTTAGAGACATCGTACAAGACCACACACATGTAATACTTATTATTATCAAGTGCAATGCATGTACTATGGTACATATTTATGAGCTGAAATACTTAAAAATTGTTTGGAAGAAAACCGGATTGATTTTTAATATAAAATCATTTAAGTGTAGATGGCTGTATAGCTGTCTGAACATAATTCTAAAGACAACTTTTCCAACACAACTCAAAAGTGAAATATGCATGTAATCGAAGAATCATCGGCACTTCCCTTTTTATATACTGGCATTTCTTTTGCGGTTTTCCATAAATTTGGAAACACTATTTTAACATGTGGAATAGAATACAGAGTTGTTTAACAATGGATAAGCTCGTTCCTTTGAGAATCTGGTGACTTATTTTATCTACACAACATGCTGGGTGGGTTAACAAGATGTTGATAACATCAAGAACGTCTTGTTCCATCATTAATATATTAGTTAGTTTGCTATTAGTTCTCAAGTGTATATCCGGTAGATTAGCATTGGTGTCATAAACCTTAGCTTCAGCAGTGAAAAAGGAATTACCGCATGTACTCGCGTATACATCGACTCCAAATGCAAACAACATAGACCCTGATCTGCCATCGCATAATGCGCTGGCAGATCAGGGTCTATATTGTTTGTTCTACTGATTAGTCCCTACAAACTGCATAGATCCAGATCTGCCGGCGCATTATGCGACGGCAGATCTGGGTATGCAGTTTGCAGTTGGTATCGGTTTACACGCGAGTATATACGGCAAGACATTCTGCTTTTGCAACATCGGAAAATGCTGCATATAAGGAATTAATAGCATTAATGCTCCTGAGTGACGATATTGTGGTTGACAATTTTTCTTTGACAAAAAATGACGCACAAGTTTCTAATAGTCTTTCGATTTTGCACCAGTAGAATCAATATCCTCCACGTTAGGAATAAATTTGTCCTTTGCCGTTTTGTTTCTGATTATTTACTTCATTGCGTACTTTTTATATCTTTCCCATTCACTCGGGGGGCCCCGGGGACCGAGTGGTCTAAGGGGCTCGCTGTTACAGATCACTGACATCTCACCTCTGTCCTCGTGGGTTCGAGTCTCGGGCTCGGCCAACGTGGGTGTGTAAGAAAGCTTGCCAGTAGCTTCCCGTGGTAGGGGCGGACGGGGCGGTTGCCCCGGGTGCCAGAGGTCTTGGGGCGCCAAAACAGCTGATAAAACTTCGGGCCCTTTGGCCATCATCGTCGCCCCGGGCGCCATTTACCCTTAGTACGCCACTGTTTGAAAATGAAATTACATTACACAACCTCCATGATTTGTTCGATCACCTCTAACTGATTCATGGTATCCGTCTAACTTAAGATCATCGTAAGTATATGAGTGCAGCAACGACGAAATCTAATTTATGGCGAAAAAATCTAATATTTAAATGTACAAAAGATAACGTACTAATCGTTGCTGATGTAAGTGAAGTACTGCATTTCAGATGTAGGAATCAGATGAATCTGATACAGATATTGGTCCTCGATTCAGATTAATGTCCCCATATGAATCTGATACAGATATTGGTCCTCGATTCAGATTAATGTCCCCAGATGATATAAGAACTAAACTCATCCCCAATATACAACTGAATAAGGTTGAGACAATTAGATTTGCAAAAGTAATACCACGTTGATTAATTTTATCGTATCTATTAATAATACTGACATGTAGCAAAGACTGTGATAATTCAAAATTACCAGACAAATATTATTGTCACAGCGTCTTTATCCACTCTAATAAGGACATCGATAAGTAGGCCTACGCAGTGGCGTACTAAGGGTAAATGGCACCCGGAGCGACGATGATGGCCCAAAGGGCCAGAATACGAGGCCTGAATTTTCATTAGCTGTTTTGGCGCCCCAAGACCTCTAGCTCAGTAAGTACGACATCATTTCAATTTAATTTCTTACTAGGTGCACTTATCGCTCTACTGAGGAAAAGTCCGATGCTTATCCATTGTGAAATAATAGAGCAAGGCATTATATAAAGTATGATTTAATGTGAATGATAAGACGGACTTTGCCTCGTGCTTTAACTCTACAGAAAAGCACATTATACAGAGTGTAACATATAACATGTAACCTGCCACGGTCCATAGTAGATGTAAGAGGAAGAGATCCAGAGAAGGAAGAACAGAATGAAAGAGAAATAAATGCATAGATAATTAAGAACATACTATGTCACTGCAGATTTGTGATGAAGATTCACTTGAGTAATCTACAGTGAAAATCGTATAGAATTCAATATAACTGTTACAAGAAAACTAAATGAAAAGGAGAAAACAAATGTGATCTATAAAAGGACAAATAAAAAATGCAGTTTAAAAAAAAAAGTTTATATTATATTAGGAGTTGCATAATATTATACGTCTGCATTTGTCGAGTATAGCATGCATGAAAGAATTTCATTGTTTAGAGCCAGTATATTTCAGAGAGACTGATTGATTGATATCTTTAAAACACTAAATTCACGCAAGAATGTAAAATGATATAGGTCAATGTGAGTGTGTGTGTGTGTGTGTGTGTGTGTGTGTGTGTGTGTGTGTGTGCAAAATATAAGAGTAATTGCAAATCTCAATCATTCTTAGAAATAAGAATCCTTTCGTTTCTCAGAAGTTCAACAATTATCCACAATTATCACCACGGGTAAAATTAATTTCCATAAAAAAATCACTGATGAAAAGGAACTTGAAAATAACCAAAACATTTCACTCATTCAACGCTTTTGTATTAATACAGTAGCCTATGGTGAAAAGTAGTGGTTGTTACTGTTCTTGTACGTTATAGTACACACTAAAAATAAGGGGGGGATCAGTTACTCACACCTTAATTAGTATCACAAAAGTACATGCACTGCACGGGAAATCTGTGCACAGCTAGAAAGTTAATCTTTGGCTTGGAGAATGTAGCATTGTAGCTTAGTATGTTAAAATTCTCAGATGGATATCGTTTCGAATTTAACAATATTCAAATATGTCAAATTACATATATTGAATATTAGTAAACGTATAGCTATGGATTCATTACTAAATTTGATATGGGGAGGAAAGTATCATTCTTACACATTATTGACAACAATATCTTAGTGATGCGCAACAACATCAGTAATGCAGACGCATTCACAAGGTAACTGTAACACGCTGCGGCCTTTCTGCAAATATTCAGAGAAAAGCCACGAGGTGTTTGAATTGATTCACAAGGTTAATTCTGCTCTGTTTTTACGACCATTATTACCTTTGATTATATTTGAATAATAATTACCGTATATACTCGCGTATAAGCTATTACCAACTGCAAAGTGCATAGACCCAGATCTGCCGTCGCATAATGCGCCGGCAGATCTGGGTCTATGCAGTTTGTAAGGACTAATCACTAGAACAAACAACATAGACCCTGATCTGCCGGAGCATTATGCTACGCTAGATCAGGGTCTATGTTGTTTGCATTTCGACCCGAATTATACCCGAGTACAACCGTAGTAATTATTTATATAGCATTCTAAATTTTGCATAACGTATATGGCACATAAACATATTTTCACCACCAGCATTGATCCTGGAATATTTTAAATAATGGACATAAATTATTCATACAGCACCCTAAATTTTGCAGGGCCTTTAGTCTAATTACAAAACACTAGAGTCACTTCAATCTTTCCAAAAGCAATGGTGTTGTCAACAATTCGGGACGAAAAGAGCGGAGTCTAGGTTGGGGTTGGAGGTGCCGGTGGCGGTGTTGGTAAGGGGATGTCCAGCAAAATGTAGATGAAATGTTATGATAAGGTGTGCAGCTTATACATTCGTGGAAATGTGATTTTTTTTTAAAAATGACTCCCCTCATCTGTTAATGCATGTGTCAAGCAGATAATTAACGAAAACATATATACTGGACTTGTGGACTTATTTCTACTTATTCATCTATACAGTCGTTTGAAGTTTCGAGTCTGTGATCACACGCGCGCACATCGCTTTGTTATCGTATAGATGCAATCTGATTAAAATCGACATCTGCTTATAATAAGTTGATATGACAGGTACCAATAAAGGTTTATCTTATGGTTAATCTGATTAAAAAAAGAGACATAAGTAATTCTGGTGTGCACCAATACGAGGTCATGTTCTGTAGACCTTTTGATTCACCAATAAAAAAACAGCTTTGAAAGCAAAAATCGTCATTAGGAACTTGTCATTACTAACGATAACTCCCCCTAATACGAAATGCAACGTTTTTTTATTGATAGGTTACTAAAATAAGTAGACGGGGAATTCCAAAGATCATCATGAACTTTCCAAAGGTCATCATGAAACCTTTCATTGACATCTGTCAAATCTCTCTTATGTAGGAAATTAGATCTATATCGGAGATATAGATGTATCCAGAATGGGCTATTTTCTTCTCAGTTTTGATCTGTTTTTGTTGGATTTAACGGCACTTTTAATACGTTAATGGCTTTATCATGTCGATGAAATGGGAACTAAGTGCCGTGCCCTTCCCAAGAGCACACCGAGTCAGCCAACCCTGGTTGGCTTGGGCGGGTATCAAACCCACGACTCTTGGATCACGAATCCGACGCTCAACCAACTAAGCTACCCCTGTTCTCTTCTTATCAGAATATCTCTATACAATAATATGTGGGGCAAAAAAAAAAACTAGGTCTACATAGGATAATAATAATTTGTTCTACGGGTTTAAATGTCTGAATCGGAGTGGCATCCATCCTTTATTTTTTTTTTTTTTTTTTCCTTTAAATTTTTGGAACTCGTGGATTTTTTATTTGCACATTCATTAGGAAAGTTTGCGATATAGCCCATATGGACTTAGATATGGCTCATTACTGCCACCCATACTCCCTACAAGCCTACACAATTGACTTAAGAGAAATGACACAGTTCTGGTCGCTTAGATTGTATTTGCTTTCTTTTCCAAGCTTCAGAAAAAGAAAAAAATCTTTTTAATAAAAATGCAACGCTGTTATTTGTACTTCCTTCATTATTAAAATTATTAACATTATTATTATTATTATTATTATTATTATTATTATTATTATTGATGTTGTTGTGTCTTACCTTAAGTAACGAGTTATCCCCGACCGTTATGTTTCCTTGATGGTTTGGTTTTGTTTTTTTTACAGACTGTATAATACACAGTTCGTTAGTTGTAGGCTTCAAATCACCAAATTGCGGAATGGTAATGGGTAAAGCCAAGAAACTAGAATGCCTTTCGCCATTGAAACCGCTCCATATCAAATACACCAGTGAGATATATTCACGGCGTCTGACGCTAATATATCGTGTACATGTTGTGAATATGGCTAGGTAGTACAATATTGCTTTTGTCAGTCATTCATAGATCACTGTGTACATTGCATATTAAGACCGCCTATAGGCTACAGAAGACCAGCAATGCCAAAATAACTTGGTTAAAACTTGAGATGCCCCATCATGAATATGACAGGAGGAAAATACTGTCAGTCATATCCATGCATTTATCATTTCGCCAGAAAATGTTTGTATGCGCTACCCTGGTAGATTTCCATGAATTATATTGCTGCTAGGTAGACATTATGATAAGGACATGCAGATATGCGTTGCGCGATCATCACAGTCATGCCCCTTTACACCTAGCCCTGTAGCAGAGGAGAACACTTGACTTATGAAAACATTCATAGCTTAAGAATAACTTCATTAAAAAAAAATCATTAAAAAAATAACCAGCTTTAGGGCTTTATTTCCTACCAATGTCAATCGATTGAAGACTATTTAAAAACAAAAATGGTACCATCCTAGAAATGTTTTTTTTTTTTTTTATCTATTAACTTGAACGGGAAGATATATAATTGTTTAATTAATAAGTTTCAATGAAGTGAATTATGTGTGCAATATGCTACAGATGATATGCATATATATATATATATATATATATATATATATATATATATATATATATATATATATATATATATGTATAAACTTAGCACCATCCTGACTATATAGTGCCGAGTAAGTTTAGATATAATAATAGACATACGAAGCAAAGATAATGGCCAACAAGGGTAAAATACTTAAATACAAAGTAAAATTTCTTATATAAACCGCAAACTTTTAGAAAGTCGAAAATTTTCTCAGCTGTTATATTATCAAGGGACGTAACCCAGGGCAAGCCTCCATTAGTCGCCTTTTACGACATGCAGGAAAGGGTATCCGGCATACTCTACATCCCTGAGCCCGCAAGATGGTACAAAGATGATAGAATTAAAATGTTTAACACCAAGGTCTAAAATAGCACCAGGTTTCATGCTGACGACAAAAGAGGAACTTTGACCTTTGATCGTGACACAGAATTATCGAGCCAGAAGTTTGTGAGAGTGACACGTTTGTTTGTTTAAATTTTATTTAATAGTGTGACAATGATTAATTCATTGATTGCAAAGTTGACATGTAACCTTGATTTAAAACCACTTACAAATCGCGCTACACGTCATGCCTTCACGTCTTTTTGTAATGGGTACACGTGTTTAAGTCTACCTAGTTTCAAATCATTGCAAACTGTTTCAGTATTCTCTGCTTTTCAAAAAATGACTATATCTAAATGGAATTAGTCCTTTCGTATTTGACAAGTCTTCCCAGTGCGTACGAATTTTCGACTTTTATGTTCTTAACGGCTTTCCGTAGTGTATTTTTTCCATTGTTATTATGCAATGTTGACACCAAACTGGTGAGATCCAGCCAAGCCCGTATAAAAGCAGTTTTCGTTATTCAGCCGTGTCTTGGCTAATTTAGCCACGGGCTCTGAGCATGCGTGTAATTATTTCTTCAGTCTGTTTATTGATATTTTCTTGGCGGATTTCATTCCGACTGATCCACAGTCAAAAAAGAATCGAAGCCTAGATTGTTGTGGTAACCAGTGGCGTAGCAACCGCCCAAGCAACCTCTGCAACTGCGGCGGGGGCGGAAAAGGGGAGGGGGCCACAATATTGTCACTAAACAACTTGTTTTTATTGGGAGGAGGCCCCATAATTAAATTTTGCGGGGAAGGGTCTAGTTGTTACAAATAGAAATTACGTATATGTATGTATATATGTAGTAGTGGTTTCCAGCACGTCAGCACAATAGTGGCTACATGGTGAACTACAGGTGAACTTTGAAAAATGTAACAAATGAAAAATTGCACCGAACTTTAGAAAGATAAAACCCTTCATAATAAATGCAAACATGAAGGACAGCAAGATAAAATAAAAAATGTTAAAATTTTGTTACATGTATATGTTATAAAAGATCAAAGTATCACGTGTAAAATTCTTAAAACTTATGCTCAAAATTTGTCATATAAAAAGTCCAAGATTTTCTCGGATAGTACATCATACAATTTCTTCATCGAGTTCGCATGAAAATACTTATGTCTCGCTGGGTGGAAGTAGACACACGCAACAAGAATGCGTTCCACTAGCTAGGGACACTTACATTTTTTGCACTGTGGTCGAGGTTCACTCTTCATGAGGTATACATGAGTAAGGTATGGTCCATACGCGATCGGCACAATTCCACATAATTTCTGTGATTTTGTTCTATACGAGGGATGCCACTCTCCAACAGTGGAGTGTTGATGTCTTGAAGTTTGTTTGTGGAATTTTCATTCCACATATTTTTCCATGTATGACGAACATGATGATTTATACCCTGTTTGAAGTCACGTATAACAAAGAATGTTAAATAATTAGACTGTGTGTAATATAAATGAGTTAGAGATAACACAATATGAATCATAATTAGATATACAGATGATACCTTACCTACAGTAAGTGCACGCTGTGTAGTTATATTTAAATTTATAATTTATATTAATTATCTCGTTGAAGGTACTAACCATTTTGTCAGGGGGTGGGGTAGATATAGGCGTCCGCGGGAATTTTTCTAGAGGGGGAAAGGCAAAGCCAAAATCAAAGGGATGAGATTTTATAGTGATGTCAATAGGGTCAGTCGGATTTGGGTGGTTTAATATTTTGGGGTTTATTTGAAATCTTACTGCAGGTTTACAACTATATATATATATATATATATATATATATATTTATATATATATATATATATATATATATATATATATATATATATATATATATATATATATACGCTGCACAGGACAATAGATGTTTATATATAAAACCCCATCGCCGTCTTATTTGCTGGATATTTTTCCTCTATAATGAAATCAGATACAAATTTCATCTGATCTGACATATTTTGCTTATTCATACCAGTAATATGTTGACTGCTGTACAGTTCAAATGTAAAAGATCTGTGCATTTGACTTTTAACTAATGAAATAATTGTGAACAAAAACTCGGTACTAAAGTGCAGTGATGCAATAAATGGATAACTGATTCATCTGATTCTTTAAAGACAAAGAAACAAAGTTACTCTTGTCTGATTGTCATTTTGTATGAAAGAATATTTATAGTTAAAGTCATTTTGTATAAGAGAATATTTATAGTTAAAGTCATTTTTGTATAAAACAATATTTATAGTTAAAGTCATTTTTTATAAAAGAATATTTTTAGTTAAAGTCATTATAAGTTAAGTTAGTATCTTAAATACACTTTGACTTCTTTTTCCAATCAAAGCTCTCAGGACTCCATTTTCCAATCAAAGCTCTAAGGACTCCATTTTCCACTCAAAGCTCTCAGGATTCCATTTTCCAATCGAAGCTCTCAGGACTCCATTTTCCAATCAAAGCTCTAAGGACTCCATTTATCTTGAGACTTAATTGGGATATGCATTGGTTTCAGTTAGATAATTTATAAATGGATTGATACCCTTTTCAGCCCACCTCTACAGGGGAGAGATGAGAGCTATCAATGTAATTAAATTCGAGATCTCCAACATAACTAATTTTAAGTAGATATCAATTGTAATCGAATTGGTAGAAATATTGTACTCACACCAGCAGATATACAAGCACACACACACACACACACACACACACATATATATATATATATATATATATATATATATATATATATATATACATGTATATATAACTTGGTGAGGGGATGCATCCTAATGAGTACTACATCCTCATAACAAATGTAGGTCACTGAGGCCCATGTTTCAAGCTTTACCGTCTTGTGTTTAATTTTGTGTTTTAAGTCTATTTATTTAGCACTGTTCATGCTAGAATCATCAAACAAGATGACTGTATGCATCTCTATTAATACCACGCCCGTTCAATAAAGGAAGGTCTATGTGACCTGCATTTCACATTTTACTGGCTTAGGTTAAGTATTTTGCGTATAACTCATGACCAGATGGTTCTTTTTTACATCCTATATACATATTGTTATACCTGGAATCATTAACTTTGGTGACGGGATGAGTCTTAATGAGTATAACACCCTAATCACAAAATTAGGTGACTGTGACCAATATTTCACGATTCACTGACAAAAATTCATTTTTGTTTTTAAGTTCTCAAGCACTGTTCATGCTATATTCATCAAACTAGCTGATTGTATGCATCTCCATTAGTAACACACCCCTACAACCAAAGAAGAAAACTGTGACCTAAGTTTCACATTTTTCTGCTTATGTTAAGCTTTTACATTTAGCTCAAGATCACATAGATTTTTTCTTTGCATTCTGTATACGTACTGTTATACCTGGAATCATGAAACGATGAGTGGATGCATCTTGAGGAATACTACACCCTCATCATAAAAGTAGGTAAATGCGATCCATATTTCACACTTCTTTGATTTTGGTTAAATTTTGTGTTTTAACTGTTCATGCGAGGATCATTGAACTAGATGATTGCATACATCTCTATTGATATCACACCTGTACAAAACAAGAAGGTTAATGTGACCTTCATTTCACATCTTACTGGCTAAAGGTTTTGCAATTTAGTTCATGATGATGAATCTTGGTGAGGGGATGCATCTTGATGAGCACTACTCCCTCATTGCAAAATTAGGTCATTATGGCCCATATTTTACGCTTCGCTGACTAGGGGCTAACTTTTGTGTTACATGTTCATTTCTCAGGCACTGTTCATACTTGGATTGTGAAATTGATGATGATACACATCTATACTAGTACAGCACCCATAGAACAAAAGAAATCCATAATGGCATATATTTCATTTTTTACTATTGTGGCATTTGCATACTATCCTGCATAGAATAATTTCTTTAATTTTCTGTTCACCCGAACCCCCACCCCACTCATGTTGAAAGTGGTAGAGGGTTTCCGCTGGAGATATTGGACCCGACCTTGCTCCCGATAGGTTTTAACATCCCATTACAGACAGAAGTTTGATTTTGAATACCCAGTATCAGTACGGCTTGAATTAAGCCGACAGGAACACATGGGAATGCTAGAATAGGGAAATAATGTTTTCACCGGAAGTGTCTGTCTCCATTATCTCATCATTTTCATTTCTGGATTCAGTGTACCAAGTAAACAGACATTCTACTATTAATGTTTACCTCGTGCCAGACTCAGAAAAAGAACCCGTATCCAGAATTTTGGTTTTAAGATATAACCTCGTTTCAGACAGATCGAAAATTTCCAGTCCCGACTGTCGGAACATCCATACTACCACTTATACATTGATTACTTCATGTACCCAATAATGAAAACACTCAGTGCCAGGATGCTTACTGTCAACGTTGGTCAAATTCTGCAAAGCCGTTTTGAGACAAAGTTGTTTATGTGTTTATTTGTCTGTTTAATATTTAGTAATGGCGGCCATATTTGATGGTGGATCTGCATCATTTGAATAAATTTGAAAGGTCTCAAAACTAAGATGCTTTCTGTCAAATTTGGTCAAATTCTGTTTAGCTCTTTCTGAGAATTAAGGAAGACTTTTCTCTTTTTATTAATGGCGGCCGTATTTGATGGTGGATCAATATAATTGGACCAAACTAACTTTCTATCAAATTTGATAAAATTCTGTAAGCGATGTTTAAAAATAAATTGTTTAGTCAGTTTGGTTGTTTTATTTTTAGCAATGTCAGTCCAAACTGATTGCGGATCAGCTTTATTTGTACATATTTGAAAGCACTTTTAGCTAGAATGCATTTCTTCGAATTTGGTCAAATTATGTCGAGCGGTTATTGAAAGAAATCGTGTATAGCTTGAGTTTTTATATTATTCATTACTCAAACTCAGTTCTCATTGTACTTAGCAAAATTCACAAATTCCCGCTAAACGATGTATGAAACCCTAATTATCTCCCTTTGCTATGTACATATGATCACGTACACAACAATAGATCCAAAGAAATAAAAAGTTTGCATTTTAGTTTGAGTAAAAAATGTATACATTTGTAAATAAAGAAAAACTGCGCTGTTAACAATTTTTCTCATAAAACATCTCGGACTGAAATATTCACAGACTATACCGCAGTGTATACGCGACATTGACGTTGGAAATGGAGTCTCGCTTAACTTTGTTGTTATTTCAACAGTGATTTCTTCTGGATTACTTTGGAACTACCGCCCTTACAGTACATACTGCCATGGCGGACGGATGAATTACACTCATTCTTTGGGCAATGTAGGATTTTTTAAACATATTTTGAATGGCATCGAAAAAAATGACAAATTTTTATTCCGCCCACCCACCACCCACCTAGAAAATCCGTTGCCAACCTTGCCTTTATTATATATATATATATATATATATATATATATATATATATATATATATATATATATATATATATATGTGTGTGTGTGTGTGTAGGAACTTTGTCTTTTCTTATTTTTTCTCTGAGATACTGACATTTTCTTACTACAGTGATAGAATTTCAAAGGCCTGTGTCTCTACCAACCTGCGGCCCCCTACCTATGGTGACATAAACTCGACCGTGTTTCTAACCATGGACACGAATAGTGATGTCCATCTTTAATAATTTGCTTCAGACGTTTTTTTTTTTTTTTTTTTACACGATGACGTTACTCCATTAATAGTTTTTAACAGAAGACAACAAAACTACAGATGCCTAAATTTACGTGAAGCTTGTTCACGGTGCTGTTCATTGTAGAGTACGAAACACGCTTTCGATTTCGCTACGTGCCGTATCGGACTCGTCACTCTTAAATGAAATATTTGTATATGTGCACATAGTTTGATGGTGCTGGGAATATTTTGGGACGGACAATTACTATAACGAGAAATGACAATAACATATGTCCAGTCGTTAGTTCTTGTCGCGGTTTCGGCGAATTCCATCTTTGGAGTAGGGGATCTACCCTGATCCCACCTCAGTATAACGGTCCAAATATCTAAAAAGGCGTAGGAATGACCAGATGAAACTAGGGCACATTTAGAGTGGTTGGGCGGGGAGAGAGGCTTCCATTTAAAAAGTGCACTAATACACGGCGAAAAACAGAGTACCCCGGGCAATTTAAACCAAACAAACTATTCACTTCTCCAAAAAATAATGCTGAAATCTTCTCCCCCACCCCCTCCTCCTAAAATGCAAGCAATTTGTGAATTTACATATATTTTACATTGACCATTGTTTTGATTTAAAATTGTTCACCCTCTTTTGTTAATGAAGTCGCATAAAGGAGAAGAAAACAATACATGTATTTAAAATGACAACAGGACTACATGAACATCAGGTAATGTAACCCCGATTCAAGGAGAGGCTGCAGTTTCCATAAACTTAGAAACATAGTTACTGCAGAAAATAAAATCGACAGACTTGGTAGAATTAAAAATGGAATGACGTCGGTATACGAATTGATTAACCGCAGCGATACAGCGGTGTTACTTGATACAACACTGTACACAGAAAATCACTCTAACCAGTTACGAGAACTATCAATCGATCAGTTGAGAGGCGTTTTCCTGCGTCCTATAAATGAAAACAGTAATTAAACCTACACACACACATACACACACAAAACGCAGAGAAGCTCGTCCGTCCAGTTGGTGGGTTTTCGCAAAGCTTGAATACAGGGCCTGATGACAATTGAAATAGACGATTTCGCTCCAGATTGCAAGTACTATGCTTTTTTTTTTCCACTTGTGCGTTGTGTTCGGCTGGTTGCTGTATCGAGGTGACGCGTTTATTAAAACAGGTTATATACCCCGCATATTAGGACTATGAGTTACATTAATTTGAAAAACAAATCATTGATATCGGAAAGATAGATGAATAGGCAGACAGAGAGATATATAGATAGACTATAGGTTGTTTGGTAGGCAGATATATAGACAGATAAGTGGGTGCAAGGTTGGGTCATTGAATGAACAAGTACATTGATAGATGTGGAGGAAGATTGTTGTTTTTTGTTGTTGTTGTAAATGTCAAGCCAAAAAATACAATAGAGACATGCGAAAGTACAATTTAGAAAACAACAAAATTCATCTTACAATTAAGAAGGCCAATGCCTGAGTAAAATTTGATGCAGGCAACGATAAAGAACGTGTAAGTTACTGAGTAAATGAAATTGAATAGTGCAGTTCAATCTGATTTAGGATTCCTTGTCTCTTATCTTCTAATCTTTTACTCTTCCCACCTTCCTTTTTTTCTTCTCTCCTTTTATTTGTGTGAACATCTCAAGACCCCTAGTTATTGAGAAACTAACAGGCCTATGAGGTGACCCCCTTTTGTTCCAAAGATAAAAGGTTTTTATATATGTATGGTCTCCTTCCCCTCCCCCAATCTGTATTTGTGAGTATACTTCGAAAAAAAAAAAAAAAAAGAGAGAAAGAAATTTTAAAAAATCCAGAATTTCGGGTCTAAAAATATGTGTGTGTGTGTGTGTGTGTGTGAAAATAAAATTATTAACGAAGGAAAAAAAAAATGTGTTTCTTGTACTGTGTGTCTATATCCTCTGTGTGTTTTCGATTCGCATTTGTTAGTATCTGTATTTGTTCTTGATATGTCCTGTACATATTTTTTGTTATGGCCTTGTTTTCTGAGCCTCTTATGTGAGCCTTTCAACCTCGCGAAGCGCCAGGATGGTACAGCCTCTCATCGTCCTTACCTCTTAAGGGCACAACGAACGGTTATTTCTTTATTATATCTATATGTGTTACCTATATTGTGTAATACTTATGTTAGTATTTGCGAATCTTTCTAATTCTGTTGTTGCTGTTGTTTTGGGATTTATTTTAGGTTAGATTTATTTATATATATTTTATGGGTAAGCTCGTCGACTTCTCATAGGGGCTGGGACTTTTCTAGTTTGTGATGGTTGGGGTTGGGCCGGCTATGTCCACCATGGTCCCCTAGTGGGAGTGATATACCCAACCCCTACCTTTGCAGTGACTATATTTTGTTCCTCCCTCATCCTTTTTTTTTTTTTTTTTTTTTTTTTTTTTTTTTAACACAAGGTGTCAGGATTTTACATATTCCCCTACATCACCACCTGACCTGGTGTATGGGGCATTATCTTAAATTATTTTGTGTCCTTATCTTTTACATGTGTTCCCTACACAACACACATGCACACACAGACACTTACATTCACAATTATTGTACACAAAGTCATACTCGCATACAAACCCCAAGATGTTTTAAATTGCCTTAAAAAAAAAAAAAAAAAAAAAAATCATGTACCAAAAGTTGATAATAGGATCCACTTTTTCTTAAACTCGTCACTTCTGTTATTCACTTTGGCGACATATTTTTCCAGTGTTTTGTATGATAAAACACAATTTTTATAATATGATAGATTTGGAATTTTTGATGCACAACATGATCTGTATATCACATATTTTGCAAGCAAAATTAGGAAGTTAATAAGATCATCAAAGTTGTTATTTCCTATAAAGACGTCTTTTCGTGTAATTCTAAAATTTGGGTCATAAGTTTGGATCCATTCCACCAACAGTTTCCAAAAGTGTTCAGTAACTGAACAGTCATAAAATAAGTGCTCAATTTGTTCTATTCCCTCATTACAAAAGGTACATTTATCATTATCACTTAAATTAATCTTTTTTAGAAACTGGTTTGTGGCAATGTTTCTGTGGAGAAATCTAAAATTAAAGCTAATCAGTTTTGTGTCTTTTGTACAAAGTTTAGCCAAAACAAAAGAGTTGGTCCATTCATTTGCACCCATTGCACACTCTAGCTGCCTGGACCAAGTTTCATGTTTACCATTTGGCTTTTGTATCTTGGTTCTTATCAGGTCTTTATAGATAAATTTATTCTTTGCTCTTACCCTAAGGAGTGATGTTTTGTCCAAAACTACATGAAAACTATTTCCACTTTCAAAAAACCTTTTAATTTTCTTTTTCCACAGCACCGAGATCTTTGAAATAAGAGCAAAGTACTGTATGAAATTTTTTGTTTTTGTTTTTTGTTTTATTTCATCAAAACTTAATAGAGATCCTTGTGCATCAAAAAGATGTTGAATAAGTACAACACCGTTTGTTCTCCACCTTGTGTATGATTTAAAATTATCTACAGTCACTAAATTAAGAATATCTTGAGACAAGTATTCATGGACAGTAGATGGTTCATTTTTCCATTGTGATAAAGCATAAATAACATCACGCCAAAAAATATTTTTAATTGATTTAGAAATTACTTTTAATTTAGTTTTTCCTAATGTAAATAACAGCGTACCTCCAAATTTTCCAAATATTTGTTCAGAAACCAGTTTTTGCCATAAGCCATCTTCGTTTAGTAAGAGACGCCTAATCCAGGAAAGTTTTATATAACACACAAATGAATGCAAGTGAATCATATTTAATCCCCCTTCCTTAAAAGAAGCTATAAGAGTGTCTCTTTTAACCCTCTCAGTTTTACCGCCCCAAATAAAGTGGAAAAATAATGTATTCAGTTCCTTTTCTATATGGGGTGGAGGATTTGGCAAAGCTGCAAAAAGATGAATGAATTTAGGCAAAATCAAGGACTTTATCAAAGTAATTTTTCCAATAAGGGATAAATTTCTTCTGCTCCACCAGCCAAGCAGTTTCTTTACTTCCTTTAACTTCGTCGAATAATTGAGCTCTACCATGTCCTCCAAGTTCAAAGAGAAATATACTCCCAGTAATCTAAAATTGGACATTGACCAGTTAATATCAATTTCTGGACATATTTTTTCATTAGAATATTTTTTATTTCCAATCCAAATAGCTTTTGATTTCAAAACATTGCAGTACAGACCTGACACCAAGGCAAAGTCATTTAAAATCTGCAAGGTTGTCTTCAAGGACAAATGAGAACCATCTAATAATAGAAAAGCATCATCAGCGTACTGCCCTAATTTGAACTCCATTTCATTATAGAAAATGCCTGTAATATCTGTGTTCTTCTTTAGTTCTATTGCAAGAAGTTCAATTCCTATTATAAATAAGTAGGGTGATAAAGGGTCTCCCTGGCGACAACCTCTCTCCAAATTAAAAAATGGGGATAAATGTCCATTATTAATGAGACAACTTTTTGATTTATTGCAAAATAATCTGAACCATTGACAAATTGATTCTCCAAAGTTAAAAGACTTCAGAGCAGTTTCCAGAAAGTCCCATTCGACCGAGTCTCCTCCCTCATCCTCAGTGGGCAGTATCCCACTTCGGAGGAAATATATTATTATAGGTTGTAAGCATTCTTGTGCATGTACGTCAATATTTTTTTTTTATATATATTTATTTATTTATGCTTCAGATTGTTACATTACCTCTCCCTAGCCTTCACTATTGCTTACGAAACCTCAATCGCAAGGTTGGAGATTAAGAAGAGGCCCTTTATTATTGTGATCTCTCACGGAGAAAGTTAACCTGTCTCCGCTACAGTCCGCGGTCGCCTTAAGCTCCGAAGGCATTTTCCCTCCGTAGGAGATATCTATAGAATAAAAGATCCAGCCTGTTAAATGATACTTTCATCTATTATATATTAAAATTTTACTATATTTTTCTGAATGAAAATCCTTCTGCGTTTATATATACCAATATACCTATGTAGTTTATATACACCTATATCCCTATGTAGTTTATATATACCTATATACCTATGTAGTTTATATATACCTATATACCTATGTAGTTTATATATACCTATATACCTATGTAGTTTATATATACCTATATACCTATGTAGTTTATATATACCTATATACCTATGTAGTTTATATATACCTATATACCTATGTAGTTTATATATACCTATATACCTATGTAGTTTATATATACCTATATACCTATGTAGTTTATATATACCTATATACCTATGTAGTTTATATATACCTATATACCTATGTAGTTTTTATATACATATATACCTATGTAGTTTATATATACCTATATACCTATGTAGTTTTTATATACCTATGTAGTTTATATATACCTATATACCTATGTAGTTTATATATACCTATGTAGTTTATATATATACCCATGTAGTTTTACATGATTCTTGCGAGCGTTGTATGTCAGTTTCTTTCCATTTTGTTTTTGTTTGTTTTGTTGGGTTTTTTTTGGTGTCTATATTTCTTTCTAAATGAGTTTGTGTTTGTTATTGTTCCTTGTTTCGTGTATAGATTTATTTCTAACTGAGTTTGTCTTTGTTATTGTTCCTTGTTTGGTGTTTAGATTTCTTTCAGAGTTTGTCTTTGTTATTGTTCCTTTTTTGGTGTCTAGATTTCTTTCCAACTGAGTTTTTCTTTGTTATTGTTCCTTTTTTTTTTTTGGTGTATAGATTTCTTTCTAACAGAGTTCGTCTTTCTTATTGTTCCTTGTTAAACTATTGCATTGGATCCTGAATTTTTCATGTATCTTTAGATTGTATGCTTAGCTCTATTTGTTCCCGTGGGACTCTTTCAGCTTCCGTATTTTTTTCTCCTTCTTTTGTTTGTTTGTAGTTTATTCTTCCTCGTTTTCCGTGGGCATCGGTGTTATATCCTGGTTTTTCTCCTCTTCTAATTCCGAATCAGGGAACACCGGTTTCTCGAGGATATACCATGGAACCGGTGAAGCCTTCTTTTTTTTATTTGTTGCTTTTTTAAAAGTTATTTTATATTTGTGAGAGGGTGTGTGGGTTGGTCTTTCTTTGTCTCAACACTCATTTCTGGGTTTCTCCCGAGAGGCGGGAAATCCTCATTTACGATCATTTATTTGGGCGTTTGTGTTCCCTTCCGTATAAATTCTTCTTCATTTCAATTGCTCTTCAGATTTTCTCCCCCCCCCCCCCCGATCTCCCCCTTCGTATTCTTCTTCTGTTATGTCAGAGACTTCCTCAATCACATCGTGACTATCTGGGGTCCCTCTGATCATAACCTCTGCATAGGTCCATCTATTTTGTTTCTGGTTGCTACTGTGCAATATCGTGGGAGGTGGCCCACTCTTCTGCATCTTTCGCATGGTCTATCATTTATGGAGCCATAATACTATAATTTGAGCAGAAAGCCCATCAGATAAAAAGGCTGGTGTTTATTTTTTTGCTGCTTCCGTATCTACTTGTAGAATCCTTACTCATGTCGGTATATTCATGAATCCTTTATAGGTAGCCATTATAAGGCTCCTGACTGGGACTTGAAACCTAGTTTAAAATTTTTGCAAGAGTTTTATTGTTGATTTTTCAACAGAATATATTAAGGAGAAACCTGCACAAATAATGACAATATAAATGTATATCAGGCATACAAAAGCATGAAAAGGATAAAGTCTTCCAGTGATTAACCATTGAGTTTACTCACTTTATCTTGAATACGTTTTGCACTGCACCAGCGGTTTGCTTGGTTCTGGCCGTTGCGATATATGCAACTTTTCTTCTCCTTTCTTTTTCTTCTTGACGTTTCGCACTGTGTGGTGCTTCTTGAGGAATAAATATAAAAAAACAACAAAAAAAACCATGCCAACCCAGGATGTATAGAGGCTCATGGCTTGGCCCTTGCTTGGGTCCTGATATATATGCCAAAGACTGGCAGCCATACAGTTGAAGACTAATGTCAACTGGTAAGCTGTGATTAGATAATCAATTAACAAGCCTCACAGTAGTAACTAATCCTCAAATATCGTAATTAGTATATTAATTTATATTATGTGGAAAGTCAAACTAGCAATTGGGTTGTTTTATTACTCGCGGGTGTAATTCCAAAGTAAAAGTACAAGTGTTGAAATTTGAGTCCAAGCTTAAGATTGGAAACTGCCTTTATCCAATAATAATAATAATAATAATAATTCTGTATGTGGTGAAAAAGATACCCCTCTATAGCACTTTGTCGTATAATAACTTAATTTATGATGAAGTTGGGTTTGTTGAAGTCATCTAATTAAGATATTAAGTATTTCTGACACTATGCTGAAAGATATGACATGGAACATTAAATTCACCCTAGATCCATTTCCTTTTTATATGCCGTACTATTTTATGTTACCCAACACATATGAGCCAGGGATTCTATCAAACCTATTCGGTCCAAAGACACTTTTTCAGTGCTTCAATGGAAGTATGGCTCTACAGCCGGGGTCTGTCTGTAGCTTTCCTGCGGCCCTCTTCAAAGAATCCTCAGATTAGCTTTTGAGATAGTTCATAAAAAAACAAAATACTCTTCAGGGCAAGTAGATATTTATATGGGGCTACTGCTACTTCAGCAGCCACTTGCTCCTAGCCCGTGTGTGGGAAAAATGAACTGATTTTTGTTAGCTCACCTCTACGTTGTAGTGAAGAGCTATTTTACTACTCCTGGCATCGGCTTCGGTATCGACATCCGCATAGATAAAGGCATATATACATTTTTACAGCTTCACTGCATCTAGGTCATTATTTCTTTCTTGGTCCTTGTCAACAGTTTGGGTGGGCTTCACAGCACCTATTCCTTGAGGAGGGGCTAACGGGGTTAACTTTGTACATACATTCTTGATTAAGTTTTTGCGTTAGCTTAGAATTTTTTTCACAGAGTATACATACTGTTATACCTGGAACATGAATCTGAGTGAGGGAATGCATATTGACAAAGTATAACACCCTCGTCACAAAAGAATGTTACTGTGACCCATATTTCACGCTTCACCTACTTTGGTTAAATTTGTTTTAAGTCTCTGTCAAACTAGATGCAGTGGCGTAGCAAGGAAATCTGCCCCCCCCCCCATGCGAAAAACATAGTCCTGGAGCCCTCTGTCTATAAAAAGTTGTTTGATGGATATTTTGACTCCGCCTCCCAACCTCCCGCAGTTGTTTGGGCGATTGCTACTCCACTGACTAGAAGATTGTATGCATCTCTATTAGAGCCACACAATTACAGCAAAAGAAGGTCACCGTGACCTTCATTTCACAAGCTTAGATTAAGTTTTTGCATTTAGCTCATGACAAATATGTAATTTTGTGCAATGTGTGTATATATATATATATATATATATATATATATATATATATATATATATATATATATATATATATATATATCCGCTATACCATGCTCTTGACATACTTCCATAGTACCTCAGTGATTAACTTTACCGCGATATAGTTTCTTTTGCACAATTTGATGATGGCGTTAAATTTTCGCCTCGCATGGTGTCAGTCCTTTGTTCCCAGCCTGGAATCAGGTCAAAACAATTTGGTCCTTTGAGTGACATGCACGATAAACACTTCTCTGAAATTTTGTACACAACTTTGTTGGGCTGATGGCAGCATAACATAGATATGTAGTTTATACGTTTTAGACCGGTTTTTTTTTTCAATTTTGACTGCTTTCGTTCTTCTATTGTTTATCCTTTGTTTGTTTATTTTCCCATCATTGAAACATGTAGGAGTCAAGAATTTCTCTTGACTTTTGTGTTTAGTGTTCGTTTTGTGGATGTAAATTGTTGCTTCCCCTGACGAAGAGCTTGTATAGCTCGAAACGTTTGGAAACTGTTTTTTATTTGCGCCGTTATAAATTTTTGTCAGCATTGTATTTTATTCTTGCTGTTGGTTTGCATTCCCTTGTTCTCTTACACGAAGTCCTTGGGAATTCGGCACCATTCAAAGGTTAGGTCGTTGGTTGTATTGGTAGAATTTTCTTCTTGAGATAATCCGACCTCCCTTGTTCTATGTTGTAGTTTTTATGTTTGTTTACCCTTTTGTGTCGTGGTTCTCGTTTGCAAATTTTTCCGAGTTTCAAGTGTCGTATTCAACCTCATTAATATGGAAACTCGGTCTCTTTCTTCCAATCTTCGATCTCTTCGCAAAAAGAAAGTCAGGGCGGAACATCATTTGGTTAGTTATGTAACCTATTTGGAAAAACAAACTGTCCCGTTAGGTTTGAAAATTCACGTTTCGCCACTATCTGCGGGGGGACCTCCGCATCCTTTATCAAAAGATAGAACTATTCTTCATTTCACTTCTCTGAAACTTCTGGAAACCATGAAAGTTAAATCTCTACATCAAATCAGAGAACTGGAGGCAGGTATTACATTTCAAATTGAACTTCTCTCAAGACACTGTGATCTAAACACACTTCGTGACTACATGGGAAAACTGAATGTATTTTTAACGAGCATAAAAAGGCAACTTTCGGACAAACAACATAGCAAATGTTCTAGAGATCATATAATACACAGAAGTCCCAAACGCGGTTTCTTCACAGAAGAAACGAAAATGAAAAAGAATAGAAAGTTTAGGAGGAAAAACCTTTCAGCAAACGGGAATGTCAATAGTGTCATAAACCTGTCATCATTTCATTTGTCTGACTCTGACATAAGTCTTTTCTCCAAAGGCCTCAACTTTTGTCCCCGGCCCAAAACGTGCAATGTACAGGTATTGAAAGAAGACTTAGCGAGTTTCGCACGAAGAATGAGACTCAAGGAAAAGTTTAGTGATGATGCTGGAGAATCCAATGTCAGTAACGATGAGCCTCATAGATTCCGCCCAAAAAGGGATTATGCCCCCCCCCCCCCGTAAAGTTCTGTCCGCAGTGGAAAATGACCTTAACTCGCACGAACAGAGCCATAACAAAAAGGACAATTTAACCCGACAGGAAAGACAGTCGCTGAAAAAGCTGCACGAGAGGGAAGATATTGTCATCAAACAAACAGACAATGGATCCTGCGTTGTTGTCATGAACGCGTCTGACTACATCGCTAAGGCGAATAGACAACTTTCAGACGAGAGATTTTTTATAAGAAACTTAATCATGCCCAACAGCTGAACACGATGAAATTGTGTGTCAGACATTAAAAGACATGCATA
Source organism: Margaritifera margaritifera (assembly GCA_029931535.1). Lineage (NCBI taxonomy): Eukaryota > Metazoa > Mollusca > Bivalvia > Unionida > Margaritiferidae > Margaritifera > Margaritifera margaritifera. The sequence goes on along the minus strand of JAQPZY010001451.1, from coordinate 1,733,709 downwards.
CTGCAGGTCACATTGATGACAAAACACTGACTTACCTCCTACCAGTTGACCCAAAACCGGGGAGATTTTATTTACTCCCTCAAATACACAATGAAGGGAACCTGGGGAGACCAATCATTTCCGGAAACAACCATCCCACAAAAAAAAATTCTGAATTCGTTGATTATCACCTTCGGTCTTTCGTGGAAAAACTGCCTTCATTTGTCCAAGATACAACTGACTATCTCAACACAACACCTAAAACCAACCTTCCAGATAACACTCTCCTCGTAACTATAGACGTCTGTTCCGTATACATCAACATCCCACACGAGGAAGGTATCACAGCCTGCAAGGAAGCATGGGACGGTCGACCTGATCCTTCCCCAACTACATGCTATTTGGTCAAACTCTTAACACATGTTCTTACGTTTAACAATTTTGTATTCAACAACCAACACTTCCTACAAATTAATGGAACTGCAATGGGCACTAAAATGGCACCATCTTATGTCAATATTTTTATGGGAAGACTCGAGCAAAAGATACTCAACGAGTCACCCTATAGACATCTAACCTGGTGCAGAATTATTGATGACATAGAATCAAAATGGATCGAAACGGGCGACAATTTCAAAATATTTCTTGAATTCGACATAACTTTCATCCTACGATTAAATTTACGTCAGAGTCATCAAACAGGTCCAACATCTTTTTGGATACTCAATCTACCCTCCTGGATGGGAACATAAACTGACCTGTTTTCTAAACCAACTGACTCTCACCAGTATCTACTTCTAACCAGCTTCCACCCCAGCACGTAATAAAAAATCTTCCTTACGATATGTGCGTTCGGACCAAGCGCATATGCTCTAATAAGGCTACCTTTGAAAAGAGACGTGGAGAGCTCAAGGGGAACCTTAGAAGGAGAGGATACAGAAATAGCTACATCGAGGAGGCTATTAATAAAGCTAGACTCCTCGATAGAGGAGCCCTCCTGAAAAAAACAAACAAGAAAAGCAACAAACGCGTCCCCTTCGAGGTTACTTTCCACACCGACACCCCAAAATTACAACAGATAATTTGGAAGCATTGGAACCAGATTGAATCCTCCGAACATCTGAAGGGCATATTTCAAGAAGTTTATATGGTTGCGTACCGTATACCTAAAAATGTGAAGGACCATCTGGTACGTGCCAAGGTAACTTAAAACAAGACAACAAATTCATATTAGATGTTCGAGCAGCACCATTTGCATTTAATACCAACTAAACTTTGGGACGAATATGGGTATAGGTATAATGGCAATCTTCCAAATTGTTTAGGAAGAATAACGATAACAAACTTGTTAGCTGTTACAAGTTATAAATTCGTTAGCTGTTGTAATTTATTTTCACCACAAACAACATACCTAACTTGCTGAGCTGAGGCAAGGTACCTTTCTCAAAGGGTACTCGAAACAACCCGTCTGCACGTAGGTTCTAACTCGCGACCCATTGGGTGCGAGTCAGACGTACCTTATATATTGCTATATAAACCAGTTATTCATATGTGTATTTGTTTGATGTCATACCATTTACTGATACCATAAAAACGTGATTGAAGTCGTTCTTGAATCACATGTAAACTGTATTATCAGAAGAAAAAAAAAATTCATCTAATTCAGTGTATAAGGTGCAAGATGGTTGATATATAGTAAGAACAAGACTGGTCCTAAGACAGCGCCCTGTGTAACTTGTGCTAGTTATATGCTTTGATTTGAATGAAATCACAAGGCACAATACCGGTCCTAAGACAGCGCCCTGTGTAACTTATACTAGTTATATGCTTTCATTTGAATGAAATCACAAAGCACAAGACCGGTCCTAAGACTGCGCCCTGTGTAACTTGTGCTAGTTATATGCTTTGATTTGAATGAAATCACAAAGCACAAGACCGGTCCTAAGACTGAGCCCTGTGTAACTTGTACTAGTTATATGCTTTCATTTGAATGAAATCACAAAGCACAAGACCGGTCCTAAGACTGCGCCCTGTGTAACTTGTACTAGTTATATGCTTTCATTTGAATGAAATCACAAAGCACAAGACCGGTCCTAAGACTGCGCCCTGTGTAACTTGTACTAGTTATATGCTTTCATTTGAATGAAATCACAAAGCACAAGACATGTCCTAAGACTGAGCCCTGTGTAACTTGTACTAGTTATATGCTTTCATTTGAATGAAATCACAAAGCACAAGACCGGTCCTAAGACTGCGCCCTGTGTAACTTGTACTAGTTATATGCTTTGATTTGAATGAAATCACAAAGCACAAGACATGTCCTAAGACTGCGCCCTGTGTAACTTGTGCTAGTTATATGCTTTGATTTGAATGAAATCACAAAGCACAAGACCGGTCCTAAGACTGAGCCCTGTGTAACTTGTACTAGTTATATGCTTTGATTTTAATGAAATCACAAAGCACAAGACATGTCCTAAGACTGCGCCCTGTGTAACTTGTACTAGTTATATGCTTTCATTTGAATGAAATCACAAAGCACAAGACCGGTCCTAAGACTGAGCCCTGTGTAACTTGTACAAGTTATATGCTTTGATTTGAATGATATCACAAAGGAGAATAGCATTCTAGTTCATTCAGTAAAATACTATGATTTATGATTTTGATGGTCTTTCTAAGATTCCAAAATACTGCACCAACGACTTCAAGCTCATCAATAGATTCTAACCCAGAATTCAGATTGTTTGCTAAAGCTGTTAAACATGAATGATTTGATTTCAATCCAGATTTAGCTGTACGTGAAAGCTTGTATTTGTTCAGAAGTCGTGAAAGATGTCTGGCAATATTTTTATTTGATGTTTGACACTATTGTCAGTGCTAAAAATAGGCCTGTGTTTTGATAAACCATCATCTGAACCATCCTTGTGAAAGGGGGATGCCCTTGCGTTTTAAAATATGGTTGGAAAGATCCCCAATTGCATGCTGGTTTTTATTGCTTTTGTTATGGAAGTAAGCATAATGTAAACAGCTGTCTAAATAAAGTTGGAACTTAATCCGTCATTATCAGAGGCTTTTATGTTTCAATCCATTTATATTAAGATATCGGACGTTTCAGCTTCATTTATATTAAGATATCGGACGTTTCAGCTTCATTTATATTAAGATATCGGACGTTTCAGCTTCATGTATATTAAGATATCGGACGTTTCAGTTTCATGTATTAGTGGTATATAAATTACTATATTATTATGGACATTTTCCCCAGGACATTTTCTATTACTTTACTCAGTTTAGTAAAATCTAGAGTATTACAATTACTTTTACTCCACTTTAGTTTACCGCTAACCGACGCGAAAAATGCTTCGTGTTTATCATTCAAAATTGTATCACAAAGTCTTTGCCATGAGGAATTTTTTTTTTCTTCATTATACCAAAATGGTTGAGTAATTCGCTTTAAGCGTTTTGCTTTGGGGTGGTTTATTATTCAATGTTTCTTGAAATATGGAATTCCAATTTGATAAATTCAGTTTGGTGTCAGTTTCTGATACATGTATTTCTAAAAGTGATGACAAGTTAGTAACATCAGAAGAAAAGAATGTTAATTCAACTTACCAAAAGATCTGTACGATAGATAGATAGATAGATTAATTTTGTTGGAGGATAAAGAAACCTATGCATGTTTTGTTTTGAATCTTTCCTGTTCACAAACCAAAAAGGATTTACACTTAACCTGGAATTATTAAAAGATTGTTTTTTCACTGACTTTACATAAATTATCTAATTCAAATAATAAACTCATAATTTAGCTGCATTATGGATGAGATATAGAAATTATATTCGTAAGATAGTGTGTATACATTTGACTTGATGTATGATTATATACGTACGTACGTACCTACCTACATACATTGATACGTTGATTTATATCCAGTGGCGGCGCGAGGGTTCGAGGCGCCCGGGGGCAATGTTCTTTAGTGGCGCCCCTACCGAGGTGCCCAGGAGCATTTGTCTTTAATGGCGCCACTACCTTGCCACAGAGAATAGTTTTTATGTCAGTTGCCACCCCCCCCCCCCAAGCCCCAGTTACACCAAGTTGAGGTGAAAGACTATGCAAATTTTAGCTGGATAAAAAGAAGAAGAAGAAAAAACCTCCCGACGACGCCCCCCTTCGCCTGGCGTCTGGGGACAATTGACACCCCCGCCCTCCCCCTCCTCTCGCCGCCACAGTTTACATCCATAACCATGACTACCAAAATCTACCCAATCCCCATTATTTCGATTGAATTGACTCTAGCGACTATAATATTCTCCGACAGGTGTGCAAAACTCAAGGTTATCCGTTTGTGAATATTTGAAATGATTGTATATTGGTTGACTAAGCAAATGTACCTCTAGGTGTCTTGATAGTGTTTGCCAGTAAAAAAGAAATCTTTAATTTTATTTGAGTAACAGCTTATATTTGCATATTTGATGAACAGGTGGCATGTACAGGCTGGTAAGAATGGGATTTATTCTTTGGAGCTGGATTTTTCTATGCGGTAAGTGATACATGCAGAAACGTACACATACATTTCATTTTAATTCAGTGTCAAATACTAAATTTCACGTGACGTAAGTCAACAAGTAGTACAGCGTTGTATTTTTCTATTATTCGAGATCAGCAAGAAATTTGAAACGCGACATGTAACAATAGCCTTGTTATTTATTTTAATCTTCCCTTACCCATCCATTTTTCTTTTACCACCACTGCAACTCGTTTAGAGTTTGAAAGAATTCTAAACCCGTTGTTCATTCATATATGTTAGATCCACATACTATGCGCGTCTAACAGGGAAGAACGTAGATCAACATCAACCGTCAGTGATGCACCGGTATATCAGGGTTTACACCTCCCGCTTGAAATCATGGATAGATAGAATATTGTAGACTTTGACCTGTCGGCACATTAGGGACGACCATTTAAAATAAATTTGGGGTGGGTGGAGGGAGGGGGGCTGAGATTTTTGGGTAATAAAAATGTCCTGCCCCCAAATAAAAGCATTGACATCTCTATTTGAAATGATTTAGGGTGCATGGTATGACATTGCGCATGCATCTTGTAAAAAGATAGGTCGAAAGCACGCGGACGGGTGTATTCACACAGTTCTAACTTGTTTTTCTGTGAAGAGCGCAGGGAAATTGACTTTTGAACTTTTCAGTGATAGATAGATATAGATCTGTAGCAAATGGTGCTCAAGGGAAAACTTAAAGAGATGGAAAATGCTGTACTTCGATCACCATCCAGTCCTTTTCCTATCTGATAAACCTATTTAACTTCCTCGACTTTATTCTGTCTATTCCTGTTCAACTACTTTTCATGCCTCGTAAATTTTTGCATGATATAATGTAAAGATTCATACATTTTCGGAGTAAAGATCTAAATGTTGTTATCTGATACCCCTAGGACAAGCTCGCATTGCCACGGTTAGTGAATAAACAAAAGGAAAAGGATTTTAAAGAGATTCGAAGTTATGATACAGAGGTATATAGTTATCTCCCACCCATCAATCTCTGGGACTTGACCAATGAATGGGTCGATGCACACGTATGTATTCAAGTTATAATACCAAATAAATACATCGATAGTGATTAAGTGGTGATCTTCTAGCTTGAGACCCGAGACTGAACTTTAAACTCTCAACGTATTTTGCTGTATAATGTTGTAATTAAGAGCGCATACAATGTGTGTGTGTGTGTGTGTGTGTGTGTGTGTGTGTGTGTGTGTGTGATCTCGGGACCAAATTAAATTTTCAGTTTTTGGTTTTGAGAGGTTATCTATTTCAACCTAATTAAATGTGATATGGTGACCTCTCACATACAAGTGAAAGCTTATATGTTCCGACAAAACGTCAACAGTAAGTACATTTTTATAAAACAAAATGTTTAATAAATAGAATTATGCATATGTGTGTGTGTGTGTGGGGGGGACAGTCCATTTCAGTGTAAAATTGACATTTGGGACCGAATATTTCTTTCGGCAAATTTCAGAGTCGGCCCCAGAAGGGTTTCGGTATGCGAACTTGAACTTTATTGAAATCAAAAAGACAAATGCTTTAATTTCAAATGAATTTTGGTATGCTGAGTTTTCGGTCTCAAGAGGTTCACAGTTTATATATTTATATATATTTATAAGCAAATGACGAAAATTTATCACAAAAAATTGTACGTTTTTTTTTTACTAATAGGCGCTCGCATTCTGATCGAGTTTTTTCCCCCCGAGTCACATCAATTGTTACAAAATGTGTACACTGACGACAACGCAGTGCAAAATATTATGGCCTATAACCAAGCAAAGATTTCTAACACCCCTCCCCCCTGCAGCCTGTTGAGTAAGGCCTGCTCTCTCTCTCACTCTCGTCTTCAATGTACAGGTTTTGTAACAATTAATCTGACTTGGGGAAACACATGGTCAGAATGCGAGCGCCTATTGGTTATAAAAAAATAACAATTTATGACCTCAATTTTCTATATATATATATATATATATATATATATATATATATATATATATATATATATATATATATATATATATATATATATATATATATCTATGGATAGATAGATAGATATGAGTATTATCCTTGACTTCAACGAGTGTCAGCAATTTATGTATTAGGAACTATTTTGCAGTTTAAACACAGACAAACAGACAGGTAGCAAATTGAAACGGTGTGCAGGCAGGCATATAGACAGATAGACGGATATAATTTTTTTTTCAGGGATGCAAGTGAAAATAATTTGGGCGACTGATTGTAATGATGGCTATCATACGCAATGGATTACATGTCTCAAAAATTACACCTACTCTGTGGGGAAAATTATAGAGAACAATTCATCTATCAAGTATCAGCCGTTAAATTTATTTAACGAGCTTTGTCAAAGGTAAGTGCTTTCACATATATGTAATAAGCGCACATAAATAAACATCGTCCATGATCTGGAGAATAAAAAAAAGAAGATCAGAACTACTAAGATTTGCATGTTTCGTTACTTTAAACTGACATTGCTACGCGATTTACCTTTTTTGTTTTTACAAATGGATCAATTTAGTTTTTAAAAAAGTTTGAACTAAAAATGACAAAAGTGTCCCAGGTAAAGGACGACCTCTGTCAGTATATAGAGGTGCAACATTCATGATTCTGAAATAGGTTGCGAGTTATAATTGAAGAGTTCGACACTTAATTCAAATAAAGAAATATGTTATGTGTCTTGCTATTTCTATAAACCTTTACTGATGCATGCCCAGTTAAGACGCAATATGATTATATAAAAGTGCCACACTCAAAAGGATAATAAAATATATAAAAAAAAAAGATTTAGGCGGAATACTGTGTATATGTTGTGTACGAGCTGCTCTATGATTGGGCTTATGATATGAATTCCAAGACAATTAAATTAAATTAAATTAAATTAAATTAAATTTAAGTATTTATATATACTGCTGTACAACAAGGACCCATCTACAAACATGCTTGATCTATAATACGCCAATAGATCAGGGTCGTCTTTACCAGCTTGAAATCACTGGTAGATCGAACAGCCTAGGCCCAGATCTGCAGGCACACAATGTGACGGCAGATGAAATCTCTGGTAGACTGAATAATCATAGGCCCAGATCTGCAGGCACACAATGTAACGGCAGATGAAATCTCTGGTAGTCTGAACACCCTAGGTCCAGATCTGCGGGCACACAATGTGACGGCAGATGAAATCTCTGGTAGACTGAATAATCATAGGCCCAGATCTGCAGGCACACAATGTAACGGCAGATGAAATCTCTGGTAGTCTGAACACCCTAGGTCCAGATCTGCGGGCACACAATGTGACGGCAGATGAAATCTCTGGTAGACTGAACAGCCTAGGCCCAGATCTGCAGGCACACAATGTGACGGCAGATATAAACGTAGCTTTTAGCAGTTTGGCACGTTTTACAAACGAGAAAATAAGGTCATAAAAAATTCTTAACATTGTTGACGACGATGATGACGACGACGCCGTTGCTGCCGGAAAGTAAAGTTCGCTGTGTGACAACGCAGTTGAAATGAAATAAAGGCCCCGCCACATGTACCAAATCAAAAGATTTTAGTTGTATGCCCCCAAAAAGCTCCAAAATTATCGCAAACAGAACATGTTTACGTACAGATTTAATTTCATTGCAATGCTGGAATCTTTTTACTTGAAATATACAGCTAGGTGTCGCTTATTACTCTGACAGAGTCAATAATAATAATAAGCATCGTCATCATCTGTCGAGCTAAGCTTGATGGGCATGTGTAATCACTCACGTCACGTGACGTCATGAAGATGTAACGAATTGTGTCTGATGTGCGTACTTTGTTTCAAGACATGGTCCCGAATTGCAAGAAATATTTAACCGATATTATCGTTGATAGATTCTGAAGCAGATTTTAAGAACAATGATTTTAAAAAGTATAATTTCTGGTTTTTATTAATTCATTATAGTATCTCTACTTTGATGTCATAAAAAGAATGTTCTATTTATTGTTTTATGTCTTGTATGCCCTATCATAGTATGGGTGTATGTTGTTAAGCACAATACTGGCTATATAGTGCCAGATTAAAAGTTAAGTTATAATATAATGATCAAAAACTGCACAAAAGAAAAGAAAATGTTAGGAATGGGGGCCAACATTTCACTGTTAAGATCACTTTAGTCTGAATTACTGAAAAGCTACTTGATACTACTAATATATTGAATAGCTACTTGATACTACTAATGTATTGAATAGCTACTTGATAATACTAATGTATTGAATAGCTACTTGATACTACTAATATATTGAAAAGCTACTTGATAATACTAATATATTGAAAAGCTACTTGATAATACTAATATATTGAATAGCTACTTGATAATACTAATGTATTGAATAGCTACTTGATACTACTAATATATTGAAAAGCTACTTGATAATACTAATATATTGAAAAGCTACTTGATAATACTAATATATTGAAAAGCTACTTGATACTACTAATGTATTGAATAGCTACTTGATAATACTAATATATTGAAAAGCTACTTGATACTACTAATGTATTGAAAAGCTACTTGATAGTACTAATGTATTGAATAGCTATTTGATAATACTAATATATTGAATAGCTACTTGATACTACTAATATATTGAATAGCTACTTGATAATACTAATATATTGAATAGCTACTTGATACTACTAATATATTGAATAGCTTCTTGATAATACTAATATATTGAATAGCTACTTGATACTACTAATATATTGAATAGCTTCTTGATAATACTAATATATTGAATAGCTACTTGATAATACTAATGTATTGAATAGCTACTTGATAATACTAATGTATTGAATAGCTACTTGATAATACTAATGTATTGAATAGCTACTTGATACTACTAATGTATTGAATAGCTACTTGATAATACTAATATATTGAAAAGCTACTTGATACTACTAATGTATTGAAAAGCTACTTGATAATACTAATGTATTGAATAGCTACTTGATAATACTAATGTATTGAATAGCTACTTGATACTACTAATGTATTGAATAGCTACTTGATAATACTAATGTATTGAATAGCTACTTGATAATACTAATATATTGAAAAGCTACCTGATACTACTAATGTATTGAATAGCTACTTGATAATACTAATGTATTGAATAGCTACTTGATAATACTAATATATTGAATAGCTACTTGATACTACTAATATATTGAATAGCTACTTGATACTACTAATGTATTGAATAGCTACTTGATACTACTAATGTATTGAAAAGCTACTTGATAATACTAATGTATTGAAAAGCTACTTGATACTACTAATATATTGAATAGCTACTTGATAATACTAATGTATTGAATAGCTACTTGATACTACTAATGTATTGAATAGCTACTTGATACTACTAATGTATTGAATAGCTACTTGATAATACTAATGTATTGAATAGCTACTTGATAATACTAATGTATTGAAAAGCTACTTGATACTACTAATGTATTGAAAAGCTACTTGATAATACTAATGTATTGAATAGCTACTTGATAATACTAATATATTGAATAGCTACTTGATACTACTAATGTATTGAATAGCTACTTGATACTACTAATGTATTGAATAGCTACTTGATACTACTAATGTATTGAATAGCTACTTGATAATACTAATATATTGAATAGCTACTTGATACTACTAATGTATTGAATAGCTACTTGATACTACTAATGTATTGAATAGCTTCTTGATAATACTAATGTATTGAAAAGCTACTTGATACTACTAATATATTGAAAAGCTACTTGATAATACTAATATATTGAAAAGCTACTTGATAATACTAATATATTGAATAGCTTCTTGATAATACTAATATATTGAAAAGCTACTTGATAATACTAATATATTGAATAGCTACTTGATACTACTAATGTATTGAATAGCTACTTGATAATACTAATGTATTGAATAGCTACTTGATACTACTAATGTATTGAATAGCTACTTGATACTACTAATGTATTGAATAGCTACTTGATACTACTAATGTATTGAATAGCTTCTTGATAATACTAATGTATTGAATAGCTACTTGATAATACTAATATATTGAAAAGCTACTTGATACTACTAATGTATTGAAAAGCTACTTGATAATACTAATATATTGAAAAGCTACTTGATAATACTAATATATTGAATAGCTACTTGATACTATTAAAAGCTTCCTAGACGTGAACTCTGGAGTCGTTTATTGCACTCTTCTTTTATTCCAGGAGTGATATCAAGAATTATTTAATCTGTTTTGCAAATGGAATTCAAGTGTGCGCTGAGAAAGTGAAAGATCTTAATATTCCGTTGCAGACATTGGAGGAGTTGAAACAATATAGCCAAAGAAGCATTAATTCTAGATGCTTTAAACTTAAAGGTATGTATAGGTCCAAAGTGATATTTCTACTCCTTTTACAATAAAAGAACTGAAAGTACTGTAAGGCTTTGGCCATCTGAAAGTTGCAAGATATTGTTGACTGCTTTATTTTTGCCCCGGGGATGTGAGCAATATTATTTGTCAGCTTAGAAATAATTTTGATGAATTAATTAATCAACTCTACATATATGCCGTTCAGATCAAACCTGCTCTGTTGTTTTGCATGAGGCACTGAACTAAATTGAAACAAAACAGATGAACCATCAACGTCAAACAGGTGTTTAACTTGTCTGATTCTTCCAGACACAACTCAACATTAATCCTAATCTTGCAGGTGTCATTAAGGGCCAGCATGTTACTGGATGATGTGCATTGCATCATCGTGTGCTTTTTAGTGTAATATTAACTGATATTATTAAGGACCAGCATGTTACTGGATGATGTGCATTGAATCATTGTGCTTTTTAGTGTAATTGTGACTGATGTCATTAAGGACCAGCATGTTACTGATGATGTACATTGTCTCATCGTGCTTTTTAGTGTAATTTTGACTGATGTCATTAAGGACCAGCATGTTACTGGATGATGTCCATTGGATCATCGTACTTTTTAGTGTAATTTTGACTGATGTCATTAAGGACCAGCATGTTACTGGATGATGTGCATTGCATCGTGCTTTTTAGTGTAATTTTGACTGATGTCATTAAAGACCAGCATGTTACTGGATGATGTGCATTGCATCATCGTGCTTTTTAGTGTAATTTTGACTGATGTCATTAAGGTCCAGCATGTTACTGGATGATGTGCATTGCATCATTGTGCTATTTAGTATAATTTTGACTGATGTCATTAAGGTCCAGCATTTTACTGGATGATGTGCATTGCATCGTGCTTTTTATTGTAATTTTGACTGATGTCATTACGGTCCAGTATGTTACTGGATGATGTGCATTGCATCGTGCTTTTTAGTGTAATTTTGACTGAAGTCATCAAGGTCCAGTATGTTACTGGATGATGTAAATTGTGACTGATGTCATTAAGGACCAACATGTTACTGGATGATGTGCATTGCATTATCGTACTTTTTAGTGTAATTGTGACTGATGTTATTAAGGACCAGCATGTTACTGGATGATGAGCATTGCATCATCGTGCTTTGTAATGTAATTTTGGCTGATGTCATTAAGGACCAGCATGTTACTGGATGATGTGCATTGTCTCATCGTGCTTTTTAGTGTAATTTTGACTGATGTCATTAAGGACCAGCATGTTACTGGATAATGTGCATTGCATCATCGTGCTTTTTAGTGTAATTTTGACTGATGTCATTAAGGTCCAGTATGTTACTGGATGATGTAAATTGTGACTGATGTCATTAAGGACCAGCATGTTACTGGATAATGTGCATTGCATCATCGTACTTTTTAGTGTAATTTTGACTGATGTCATTATGTCCAGCATGTTACTGGATGATGTGCATTGCATCATCGTGCTTTATAGTGTAATTTTGACTGATGTCATTAAGGACCAGCATGTTACTGGATGATGTGCATTGCATCGTGCTTTTTAGTGTAATTTTGACTGATGTCATTAAGGACCAGCATGTTACTGGATGATGTGCATTGCATCATCGTGCTTTTTAGTGTAATTTTGACTGATGTCATTAAGGACCAGCATGTTACTGGATGATGTGCATTGCATCATTGTGCTTTTTAGTGTAATTTTGACTGATGTCATTAAGGACCAGCATGTTACTGGATGATGTGCCTTGCATCATTGTGCTTTTTAGTGTAATTGTGACTGATGTCATTAAGGACCAACATGTTACTGGATGATATGGATTTCATCATCGTACTTTTTAGTGTAATTTTGACTGATGTCATTAAGTCCAGCATGTTAGTGGATGATGTGCATTGCATCGTACTTTTTAGTGTAATTTTGACTGATGTCATTAAGGTCCAGCATGTTGCTGGATGATGTGCATTGCATCATTGTGCTTTTTAGTGTAATTTTGACTGATGTCATTAAGGACCAGCATGTTACTGGATGATGTGCATTGCATCATCGTGCTTTTTAGTGTAATTTTGACTGATGTCATTAAGGACCAGCATGTTACTGGATGATGTTCATTGCATCATCGTGCTTTTTAGTGTAATTTTGACTGATGTCATTAAGGACCAGCATGTTACTGGATGATGTGCATTGCATCATTGTGCTTTTTAGTGTAATTGTGACTGATGTCATTAAGGTTCAGCATTTTACTGGATGATGTGCATTGAATCGTGCTTTTTAGTGTAATTTTGACTGATGTCATTAAGGACCAGCATGTTACTGGATGATGTGCATTGCATCATCGTGCTTTTTAGTGTAATTTTGACTGATGTCATTAAGGACCAGCATGTTACTGGATGATGTGCATTGCATCATCGTGCTTTTTAGTGTAATTTTGACTGATGTCATTAAGGTCCAGTATGTTACTGGATGATGTGCATTGCATCATCGTGCTTTTTAGTGTAATTTTGACTGAAATGCACAGGAACAAAACAATAGTCCTTCTTGCAGTAGGAAGCGATTCCCAACGTCGCTTCTTTATTTTAGATAGTTTCGAAACAAGCCATAGCATACGAGTGCACTGTCTAAGTGTCGTTGATTTAAAAACGTCCTATTTTTCCTCGACACGGTAGATACAAACACATAATGTGAATCGGAAATATATATGTGAATTATGTAGTAATACAAATATTATGATTATAATTTGGAGCGTCTATTACCGCGACACAGTCAAGCAGTGCGGTTTCCATTTCATTTTCTGCAGACCCTCTTGTACTTTGTTATACATACATACATATATATATATATATATGTGTATATATATATATATATATATATATATATATATATATATATATATACACATATATATATATATATTTTTTTATATATATATATATATATATATATATATATATATATATATATATATATATATATATATAATTTTGTTCTTTTTTGTCGCCAGTACATTATTTGTTCAGATTTTTGAAAGTAAGTGTTGAATTGAAAACCCTTTTAATCAATATTAATGAATATCTATTGTTTTTGTTTATATTTTTTAATTTAATAACTTGACGGATAAAGGTAAGCGTTCTATTTGCAGCATATATTCGTTTATTCAAGAGGGTAAAATGGACAAGATATTCGCATGACTAGGAGTATCAACAGCTTTATAATAATGTAAATAACAGTTATTAAAGGAATACTCACACATTGGTTAATCAGCGTGTTTTGCAAAATTTTTATGTTATTGGTAATCTCTACAAAAACAATTAACATCACCTATTTTGTAAACCATTTTTGGAATTATACTGGAAGGTGAATGCTGTCCGTTATGTTCAGTCATCACATCTTAATCCTTGGTGGAAGAAACACTGATACTATGCGAAACCATGTTTGGCTTCCACCAACAATGGATGTTCCGGTTTACGTAGAAGGCTGTTCTGTATAATTGTATTGTGACGTATGTGCTTGGTATGACGTGTGCTGTTTCTATGACGTATGTTCACGCGGTCTGACGTAAACGCTGACTACAGCCCCACGCTCAAAGTCCAGTGGCGGAATTTCCAAAAGTAGCTGGCCGCCATATTTTGGTGCCCAAATGCATTGATTTGGTTTCGTTAGGCCTCCGGTTTACGTCGCACGCTGTTCGGTAGAATTACATTGTAATGTATGCGCTCGTTATGCCGTGTGCTCTTTCTATGATGTAATCTCACCCAATTTGATGTAAATGCTGACTGTTGCAAACCTGTCCTCAAAGTACAGTGGAGCAATTGCCAGTTGCTGGCCGCATGTTGGTGCCGAAATGCATCGTTTTGATTTCGACAGGACTCACTTGGTTAAAGTTGCAGACTACTTTTTAGGACTAATACGAATTGAAATAACAGGCAAAAACAATCTATGAACCAAAATTGTAAAGTATCTTTGTCAGCTTTTAGTCCGAAATGTACTGTGTACAGTAATTTGAAAACAAAACAAAACAAAACAATGCTGATCGGAACACAAAGACTAATATATTAGCCTGTAACATGTACATATTTAATCTCCGTGTATATGCTGCTACTCTTCTATAGACAAAAAAACTCTTTTGATATGTCGCAAAACATTAATGGAAAGCTTTTGAGAAAACATGCAATATTTTTTGTATCCCATACTTTCAAATACTGAAATAATGCTCGTTGTCATGAACATTAAATATTGCACGAGAAGACTAAAAAGTATATTAAACATCTCTGTCCCTCCATCTGTCCGCCTGTCTGTACATATGTGCGACAGTGCGTACACTCATCATGCCATCTTCTCATAGATCATCTGGCTGAATTACAAAAAAAGTTGGTAATATACTTTCCCACGTCCTATTATAGTACTAATATAGAGAAAAGCATTTTTGGCTCTGCAACTTGAGGCTTCAAATGAAGGACCAGAAGTTCACATGCCCCAAATCATTCATGTTAAGGAGTAGTGGCTGATGAGTAACCTAAACTAATATATATATATATATATATATATATATATATATATATATATATATATATATATATATATATATATATATATATATATATATATATATATATATATATATATATATATAAGTTTTTAAGTATCGAATATGTTAATAAGGTGTTCTTAAATGTGTGTGCGTGTGTGTGTGTGTGTGTGAGAGAGAGAGAGAGAGAACATACAGTATATAAGTGGCTGCTCCATTCTAGACATCAGTTGGCTGTGCTTAGTACTTACACCTTTGTGAAATCAGGCCTATCTGCCCGCAAGATACAACTAGCTCAGCTCCAGCGCGGTTGACAGCGATATGCAATCAAACTGTATACAGTGCAACTTCAACTAAGGCAACATGTTATGAATTTACAACTAGACCATTAGCATCAGTCAAGGTCGAGACAGACAGCAGCTAAATATATCCAAGGGGCTCATCTTTTCACTTGTTGCTGGGAAACGGGATGAAGTGAGCAGCAAATTGCGCACAGACCTTCCATCCAGCTCACAAGTAAATGTGGACGATGATAAAGTGTACGGCCTGAGAAGGCACCATCATAAAATGGGCGAGTTCATTTGAATTTGCATAGAGGTCTTTCGTTGGTTGTAAAATACAAACTTGACGTCGCAAAAGGTAAATATATTTTCGCTCAGCCGTTCACATCAACCATTTGACTTTCTATTTGGTTCAATATTGTGATGTCTGGTATTTTTACCAAAACAGAGCAGCGGGTTCTAATGGCAAAGATATATTAAAACTCCGGAAAATATTTCACAGTTAATAAGGTCAGCCTCTCATAGGGCGCCAATCGCAACAGCCAATCATCACGTTGGAGCACCGAGAGAAAAAAAGAAAAAAAAAAAGAAGGGATTATTAATGGTCACTTATCAATATTTTCCCCTTTTATGCACTTTTACTCTGACTTTTTAAAAAAAGAGACATGAAACTTTGTTACTTTCCATGTATGCCTAATAACTCTTCTGTTCTGTCACAAGGGTCACAGCCAGATTTCATAATTTGATGAAATAAATGATGTGGCGTCAACGTAAATAATGTAAAAATTCGAACATTTGCAAACCTGGTCTTTAACGCGTCTAGTTGAAGTCGTTTAAGAATGATGGAACTCTATGGTATATTGATTTTAACCTAAAAAATAGAAAACCCTAAGGACTCGTATGCATTTTTTGTAAGCAGTATCATGGAATAAGCTGATCGTGTATTTCAGGGAAGGCATCGATATTGACTCAGGTTTATAATGATGTGGGGAAAAACTACGTCACCAAAAGAACCGGAGTCATATAACAGGCACTCCTTGAAGTTTAGTGTTAGATTTTCTAAACAATTCAAAGAAAAATTTGAAAGAACGAATTCGGAAACAATTAAGTATTTCCGAGAGTCACAATTAGTTCGTTGTTACTTATTCTGACTGTGTGTACACTGTAATTACATTTTAACGCATTATTGTGATATATATTTTCCAACTAGTCAAAGTCGGAGACAGAACACGAACTCACTGTCGTCTATCATTTTATATAATTATGTAATAAAAGACATCTTTTCAGTTTCTAGATTTTGTTTTATGTATGAATTTTCTCTTCTTTTCTTTTGAAGGTTTTTGTATATTAGCAATTGAACATACATTAAAAAATATATTCAAAATGTAAATGTTTGGTGTGAATTTTCAGGCTTTTTATTTTGCAGTGCTGGAGAAGGAGTGGCCATGTCTTACTTCCTACAGTTACAAACCTTACTTTGTGTGTCTATCAAAGACCATTACTATATCCATGAAATTCTGTAGGTAAGTAACCATTTCTGTAAGAAAAAAAAAAAAGCCACACAGTCTTTTACGCTCTCTTGCAAGGCAGATTGTTGTAATTTGTTCTTATCACATCTAATGACATAACTTTTAGGTTATATTTTCTCTGAACAAATTGCGAGATATAAGTTTGCATGTTTGTAGGCAACAATGTCTTTGTTCTGAAAATTCTGAATTACTTATGGGAATACTCCAAAGTCACGTCTTTCACGATTATTTTCCTACTGGCATCATTTCGAGCAGTTCGCTTTGAAATAACTTTGATAAACTGTATATTGCTTCATTTAAAGAAGTTGAATTGATGTGAGCTTTATTTTGATTTGACTCCATATTCAAAGATAGGTGTTTTGTGTTTTATTACATAGATAATTTCTCTGAAATTCATAAATGAATATTTGCGGAATTCGCTCTAAGCATCACAAACACTCATTTGCATAAAAAAATATTTTCTAATGTATTAAAAAATATGTTTTACAGATATATCACTTACACTAAAAAAATCAATCAATCAATAAAGTCAATATTATAGCCCTATCTTTTAGTTATTTCAACTCAAAGTTTTCTGTATATTTCCTATATTTTATTTCGGTTTGTGGAACTAGTTCCCACAGTCTCACCTCCATTTTGTCCCATTGTGGCCCTCCATTGGCTGTAACTACGTAATTCGATAGTTAGATGTTAATTAAAATTGATGCGCATGTCGGAAAGTCAATTTTCACTACAGGTACTACATGGTGCAGGCAGAGTGTATCCGCAATACGGTGGGTTCTGTGTGTGGACAAACAGCGGCGGACGCCTACGAGATGTGGTTATATTCTGATATGGACGTGCAGGATTGTCAAATAAGTCCCATTAACTACGTAGAAATTCTAAATTACAAAATTGTCAATATAGTTGGAATATATTTTGTAATATTTATTATGTTATAAGATAGATAGATAGATAGATAGATAGATAGATAGATAGATAGATAGATAGATAGATAGATAGATTGTATATTAAAAATGTATTACCGATATTTTTTTTGTTTAAAAAAAATATAGTTCCAAAAATAGCCCTTAAAGTACATGCCGCATAACGTGTCAATTTTTCAATTGTCAGATTCTCACTTATTTTCGCAGTATGAATGCGACTGCACAAAATTGTAATCACCAAATATTCCATTGTTCTGAAGTTATGACTTCTTCCACTGCATGCCTTGAGCTGTGAGCACCCAAATGAAAATAAGTAAGTTTTGTTATAGACTGAGTTACAGTTCATATTGGTGATATTAACTGTATTTTTTTGGACATAGCAACACTTGAAGAGGTTTGAATAGATCATTTCCATTTTAAAAATGATGGAAGTGTATTGTTCAAAAATGCCAATCAAGGTTTTATATTGTATTAAATCTTGTTGAATGGTTATTTCTAACTGCAACAAATAAAATTTAGACCCACGAAACTGCTGAATGTACTAATATACAGATTTTCAGACAAAAACCGCAAAAAAGTATGGATTGTTTATTAATCTTTAAAATCTGCTGCTGGGATTTTTTGAAAACAATTTCCGACCCCCAAATAGTGTGAAAAATGTTCTCATGCTCTGGTTTGTAGAAATAAAAAGAACTAATTCTATTGATAAAAACATACCCTGCCTGGAAAGAAAATCACAGCCCCTACCCCCTGAAATTTAAATGGTCCCTAACATATCTTCACACATGCTGCTCCTTCAGACAGACTGTGAAAAGCCCACCTCGCTTTCTTGGAAAAACACTGGACTTCATAATTACTTACTTATCAGATGCCATGCCTACAACATTTCCCTCTCCATACACAGATCATCAAACTGTCAGAACATGTGTAGCAATGCACTATTCACAATCCTCTTGAGGAATACCAAATGTTTACTATATTTGCTCTCCCCTACACAGATCATCACATTGTCTGGACAGGACTGGACCACTCACATTCCTCCGGAGGTTTGCAAAATATTTACAAACTCATTAAAATAAATGAACTAAGAGAAACACCAAAGCAACCAATTTATCCTACTTCGATTATTCCTCCATGTATATAGTCTTACCAGTAGTGTCTTCCTCTACAAATGTACCTTAACTTATTTACTATATTACCATGACCACTGAACCCATTCCTCTACACAACTACTCTCACCTACTTCCTGGAGGACAAAAGTTCCTGGAATTTGCTTGTTATTTTTATCTTCAACTGAGGTAGACATCAACAGTAAGGCAAGATACTTGATACAAATCTACCTTTATTATGTAAATTGACACTAGGTAGATTAAACATTTTCATCTATGTTCTGCAACAAATAATGAAAAGAAAGTAATTATTAACTATTATATTCTCCAAACTAAATAGTATAAGGATGAGAGAAAGAAAAAAAAAAAAAAATTGCCACAACAAGAATTTTTCATTAACTTTATTAAGTATCTATAAGATACAGATGTATAGATACAATCAGGAAAAAAAATATAGATTACCAGTCTAGGATCTACATGCACAACGTGAATGAAATCAAAATATGAATTACCAGTCTAGGATCTACATGCACAATGTCAATGAAATCAAAATATGAAATACCAGTCTAGGTTCTACATGCGCAATGTCAATGAAATCAAAATATGAAATACCAGTCTAGGTTCTACATGCGCAATGTCAATGAAATAAAAATATGAAATACCAGTCTAGGATCTACATGCACAATGTCGATGAAATCCAAGTTAAGACCTGAAATATAATTCGACATTAATATCTCATACAACCTATTCACTTAACAGTTCTATATCAACCAGTGTTAAATATTGACAAATTATGTAGAAAATAAACATTAAGTACATTCAATAATAGTTTATTTTGGACAAATTAAATGTTCAACAATTATTATTAAAAACTATTTCCACATATTCAGTGAAACAACAATAATTGGTGGTTTTAGATGCAAAAAAACCCTCCAGAAACAAGAACAAAATTACAAGTTAAAGACTGAAAATTGATATTTAACTGTTTTTCAGCAATATTTATCATGGACGGTTAAAACTGAGAGATTTGTTAAAATTTAACTTTAAAGTCATCTATTTTGGTCTGCATTAGCATTTTATTTCCACTTCATTTACATTTAGTGTTAATTTTTTACAATTCTAAATCCAATGTAGTTGTACAACTTATATAGATACAGACTGACAGCTGATCACCTAATTTTGATTAAGTCATCATATCATTTACTCATCATTTTCTATTACATTAGTCACCTAAGTTTGGTTGCGTCACATTCATAGATTCAGTTTAGTTTTTAATTTCAACACCACTGTAGTTCCACTAATTTAGATTGAGTAAAAAGGAGTAGTAGGCCTTCATAATATTCATTGCACTATTTTCAGTCTTTGCTTCCAATGGAAATCAACTCTTTTAGCATCATATAGGTTGCTTCCCTTTCTATCAAGGAATTACCTCCCCATAGTTATTTTGCTCTAAAATACATATCAAAACCTGAAAGTTTAATTTTTAGCTGATAATACTTTATATGAAGGACTACATAGTTTATTTATTTATTTATAAACATAATTTTATATCAAATGATTGAGAACTATTTCTTTACAATCATGTTAAACTTATAAAAATGCTCTTTCTGCCAAATAATTTATAGTAAAATTCCATCTCTGGGGAGGTGATCTGTTGCCAAAAGAGAGGTAACTTGTACAATACACAAAATGGGAATTGACATATTGAGAAGGTTATTTGGCAGAGTCAAATAAATAAAACCTATTAGTCATCTGTAATTAATGACACCTAATAAGAGTCAATTCCAAGGCCCTGATGCTAATTCTGTGATAAAAAAATCATGCAAGATCATGAAAGTAGCTTTTGTCTTGTATACAATGTTAAAAATTTTGTTTTGTTGGTACATTGTATTGCACATTAGGTTCTCTCAAATAATATTACTATTCAGACTGGCGAGTATATGAATGCAAAGGTGATCAGACTTTTTTAAAGTGAAGTTTGCTGTTTTCTTGAGCTGAAACGAATACCAAATCTTCCTATTAGAATATTCTTTGAATGTATTCAGAGAGAATTAGATTAGAATGACAGAAATAAAATATTCATCGATATCAATTAAGTTATCATGTTTTTTTCTCTTTCTTCTTTTGAATCTGGTCTACTTTTCAATTGGTATTTACAGTCCCACCCCCAACCCCCTGCCAAGCTGCTTTGAAAACACTGTGAACACAGCCATCAAAATCTTATTAAATGACATTTTAGTGGTCTTGAGTCATTTGGGATGGGTGGGGGGAATTTAAACTTTTTCCTGTCCATATTCAAAATAAAGTATGACCAAAAATGTTTGTTTAGTGCTGAAGACACATTATAGGTAAAGAAGGATGGTGACATTTGATTGCTTCTTGAGTTAAATCCATGGACAATCTCAAAACTATGCTTCAGGAAGTGATTTAATCACAATGACAGTCGCTCAAACCAACCTTTTTTAAGAGGGTGTGAAAAATTCAAGACTACTGGTATACAGCGAGTGACTCAATTAATGTGCATAAAATACAGGAATTAAATTTGGACACGTCGATTGATACAAATTAAAGGCTTTGTTGACATTGATCTGACCCCTATTCCAAACCATGTTCTTTATCAATTGCCATACTACACTCTATCTTTTCAAGAGTGCCTGAATGACAATGAATCAAAATGGCAATACTATGAGCAATGTGACTATTCAGACTTTTGACATCTTGATTACCATGTGAATGTATGTTTGAATTTCAGGTGATTTAGGAGGTTTCAAGTTGTTCCCTTCTAAACTACAATAACATTGCATAGTTTATATTTTGCCTCACTCGTTTCTTTTAGAAAATGGTAGCAAATAGCACTATGGCGATCCATGGTCAGCATGGCTGAATGCTGAGTCTGGTTTTAGGTGTCGCTACTTGTTTGGTAAACAAGCGAATATTCAAATATCATTTTTGTATTTGAATATTTGCAAAAAAGTATTCTGATTGAAATGTTTGTTTATTTGCTTCAGCTCTACTGTTCACAATGATGATGACTTTTACTGTATATACTCACTTATAAGTCGAGTCGAACTGCAAACTGCACAGACCCAGATCTGCCATCACATAATGTAAATGCAGATCTGGGTCTATTCAGTTTGTTAGGAGTAATCAGTAGAACAAACAACATATACCCTGATCTGCCAGTGCATTATGCGATGGGAGATCAGGGTCTGTGTTGTTTGCAGTTGGACTTGACTTTTCAGTGAGTATATATGGTAGTTTGGGGAATGTTCACAACTGTTCTGTTTTATCACCTTGTTGATGGTACAGAAATACATTAGAAGACATAGATAGCATGTAAATGTAAGTATACAGTATTATGGTACATCACAGATAGAAATGTTATCCATATGCCAGCACTACTTTGTGCATGTGTATAGACAGAAATGTCATCCAAATAGCAGCACTACTTTGTACATGTGTACAGACAGAAATGTCATCCAAATGGCGGCACTACTTTGTACATATGTACAGACAGAAATGTCATCCAAATGGCGGCACTACTTTGTACATGTGTACAGATAAGATGCAAGTATTTATGGTACACATGCTAATATCATCCATTCAATAACAAACTAAGAACTACTTGTATAAATAAAACGAGTTTCATTTACAGCATGTACAAACATGTAAAAATGTCAACAACAGAACCATAATATAATGTCTAACATGGACAAAACTATTATACAGGTTGTTTAAAGTACAATTCTTGTGGTCCTGGAAAAAAAAAAAAAAGGAAAATGAAGAACTCCGGCAAAAATATGAAAGAACCAGATGCACCAAAAACTTCTGACAACCTCACAAAAAGTTGTTTCCAAGACTGATGGGTAATAGAGTCATTATTTACATCTATGTAGCTATGAAATATCAAACTAAAATAAAATTCACTAGCAATATTGGAGATTATTAAAAATAAATACACTGAAGTTGCCCATATATTCTGTGAAAACTAACAGGTTTAAATTTAAATTAAGTTTTATTACACGAAATATTCAACTTTACTTTATGACTTTGAACTTGTCATGGTTACATTTCTCACTAACACTTGATTACAAAATACTTGGAAGTTCTCTTTGCACATCATGACATTTCTTGACATGGATACTTATCAGGAAAACATTTTTAGGACAAAAAACCCCCCAAAATTGTTCAATATATGTGTATTGTGAAAAAAAATATCAAATTTCACAAAATTTGGGATAACAGTAACTCACCAAAATTTAAAAAAAAATTTCACTCCAAGCAAAAACTTTATTATTATAGTGAATTACAAACAGAGCAAAATTGACAACTTAACTCCATGATTATAATTAGATGTTTATCTGCTGTTCTATAGGTATTAAACTTCCAACATGTTTTACGATTCATTGATTACTGTCTATACTCGCTTATAAGTCAGGTCCAACTGCAAACAACATATCAGCAGATCAGGGTCTGTGTTGTTTGTTCTACGGATTACTCCGAACAAACTGCATAGACTCAGATCTGTCAGAGCATTATGCAATGGCAGATCTGGATCTATGCAGTTTGCAGTTGGATCCGACTTATATGCGAGTATATACAGTACATACAAAGGCAAATTCAAGATCAAATTTCAAAATTAAAAAAAAAAAAAAATTTTCTCATTAAACTCAAACTGTAAAAAAGTCCAATGATCAATAAAAAAGCACATAATAAAAACAACACAAAAATTATTAAATGGTTAAAAACTTTCTAATATTTTAATATTTTCAAGAATAAACCAGTCAAGGTTAAAACAAACTGGAATAAAAGAAAAAAGATTACAACAAACATACTGTACATCAAATTTTGAAATGGACGTCACTTTTCTTAAATCTCAGATAAAGGGTAAAACAGTCTTTATTCACATCACAACTTTAGCATGTTCACAACTATGCTAATGAGTAAAAAAGTAATTAACATCTTGATATGTATTAAGTAGGCCTTCATTTAAAAGCTTAGCTAATCTCAGTGAGTTGATAAAATCAGATGTAACTGTGCATTAAATTAAGTTCCAGTATCTTCAAGTTAATCACAAAAGAATATCAAATTTCAATTAGGACGGAAGGTCAGATAAAATTTTATGGTAAAAATTTTAATACAGGCACAAAATGGTAACAAAGACACGCTATTATTTCTCTATATATCCAACCTGCTTGCATAGTTGGTGAGGATATATAACTTCCTGATATGTGAAGAGAAAAAACGACATCACAAAATAACATCTCTAAACATAACACAGTGATCACATTCATCTTATAACAGGATTGCTGTATGCCACTAATAGGATTCTTAACCAAAAACAAGAAAACTATATGTATTTTACAAACAGTACTCAATATGTTGATTCAGATTTGAAATCTGTTATTTAAAGGGACCGTCGACACATTTTACTAAATTTTGACATAGAAAACTAGATCGAAAATGACTGAACTTTCCATACATGTTATAAAGTTATGGGTTTTTACAATCAGTACTCAATATGTTGATTCAGATTTGAAATCTGTTCTTTAAAGGGTCAATTTACATATTTTATTGAATTTTGACAAAGAAAACAAGATCGAAAATGATCGAACTTTCCATACATCATATAAAGTTAAGGGTTTTGTATTAATTACACCTGTGTAAAGTGCACGGTGGCAAAGTTCTAGTGCTTAAATGATATAAAATATCTGAATCTATTTTTGTTCCGACTTGTGTCAAACGTAAATTTTGGAGTACGCTTAATTAACCCTGGTACAGTCGAAGAGAAATCAACAAGCCAGTATGTGTATTCGTGAAAATCAGAAATATTAACATTTACCTGTAACCAGTAAATATGAAAAAAAATTATAACCTGAAAAAGAGTAATTTCGATGGATACTGAACCAGAGGTGTACAAAACATGATCATCGTATACATTTTCCTGACTAATACTGAAGATAACATACAGATAGTGTGCACTATTAAATATAAATGCTCAATCTTATTGTTCTGCAATGCTGCATGTACTGCATATCAGTCCCTTATTCATATCCTTTCGAGTGCTCTTTGAACTAATATGCATGCATCTACATTTACACTTTGTGTCAGTTATGACAAAATATAGGTTACTCTTTTGGTCCAAACAAGCAGAACTTCTCAACATCCACTCTTTGCCATCATGCACTTTAGTACAGTGTAATTACAGAAAATTCATAATTTTGTTGGATCTATTTAAAACTAACGTGTTTCCCACAAATTTTCTATGTAAAAATATTTTTAAAATACAGAAACAGTCCTTTTAAATCTATTTAAGTCTAACTTCATTTTATTTATTTACTTATTTATTTGTTTGTTTTTTTCAATCAAAATTATTTCAGTATATTTTGTTTCCTCTTTTCTTATTTTACAACATGTACTACTTCTAGCCAATGCATGTCAACAAAATTGTTTTTTCCATTTTTTTTTTTATGTCTAGGTGAATCAAAATCTGTTTGTCACAAAATAAGGTAAAATAAGAAACATGCACAAGTTCAAACCTTCTTACTTGCTATTCCATAGAATGCTACAATGACAAAGTTTTTATTTCCATATGTACTTTCTTATAAGTTGAGTACAACTGCAAAACTGTATAGACCCAGATTTACCATAAATGTACATAATGTGCTGTATGATCTGGGTCTGTGCAGTTTGTAAGGACTAATCAGTCCAACAAACAACATAGACCCTGATCTGCTGGCGCATTATGCTACGGCAGATCAGGGTCTATGTTGTTTGCATTTGGACTCAGCTTATACGCGAGTATATATGGTATACTGCCTTATTGTGAGACTGCCTTATTATGAAGTATACGATACTTACAATTTTACTACCACCTAATGAAATGGGATCCATGGCCATACTTTCCTTATCACAGAAACCAACGTTATAATGAAGGATCTTATAGTGAGGGAAGGCTGTATATTGTACAAATAAGGGTTATGTCATCTTTTCCATAAATGGCATATACAGTTTACAAAACAATATACTTCATAGAAGGGCTTAAAGCGGCATAATCTTATGTTTCGATTATCTATCTACACTTACTGGCAAGAATACATGTGAAAATATAATTTTGTTAAGTATGTCTAACTTTCTCTTTCCTGATAGAGCTCTTTGGGTAAGTGTATGAATAATATTTTTTGGCCCAATTTGCTCATTTATTGCAAGAGTATTATGTGCTAAGACCATGCTAGAATGAATTTTTATTCAACAGTAATATATGGTGTTTCAAAATTGTTCTCATTATATACAGTGTTGGAAAATTAAATAGCAGTTGTACTGTATATGCAAAAATCTGCTGTCTGTCACATCCCATTTGCACTGGACCACATACTATATATTATCACATAGGGTCCGCAGAAAGGCTTGTAAAAAATATTTTGGTTACGAAATAAGAACAGTAAAGAAAATTTTAAATGTCTGATAAGAACTTAAATCAGTTCTTTGCCTCATCTAAACTTTGATAAATCTGAGTTCAATATAAACATGTCTCACTATACATTTATATGTTTTATGAGTAAAGGCAATTTGTAAATATAAATCGCTGCAAAACCAATGAAGACCAAGGTCATACAAAAGATTGTATGTCACCATGAAGATATGCAGCCATAAATGTTTAGTGAGATTGAAAATAATATCAGTCCCAAGTTTTTTCGTATACCCTATTATTCTATTTTTGGTATATTCTGGCTCATACACAGTTTGGCATCGTCAAACATTTTCCAGAATGCAAAGTTTAAACCAAAAGGTGAAGTCCAGGATTGTCTCTGGGTGAGACAGTTCTTGACATGAGAACAGTGTTCTTGTTATTTGATAGATATGTTCTTTTGGTTCTCCTCAATTCAGTGTAGAAGAACACTGTCTGTGAACATTGTTCTTGGGCTGAGAACTTTATACCACCTCTGAAACAGGAGTGGATAAGAACAAAGATTGTGAAACATGTCAAGTGTGATGCACCATATTTATTGTTCTGAGATTAACTCCAGTTATTAAGGCAATTTTGAATGTGCACTTCCAAGAACATCTGAAAACATGAACCTGGCATTGGGGCAAAAGTCCCCAAAACCAGTCGCTCAAAGACAGTCTAGGATTTCAGACTCTTTCCTCAGTGTTCCACAAATTTGTTCAATATGGCACACAATCTCTGATCATTATTTTTCCATAATCCATCACCCCATCAATCACATGTTCATGAATTACTGAAGAAGAAATGTTTTCTTTAAAAACAAAACTATCTTCAATCAGCGTGTGAAATTTCAAAATTAAAACTAGCTGACATAATAAAATCATGACATGGATAAGTACAAAGTCTTAATCATGACATAGATAAGTACAAAGTCTTAATCATGACATAGTTAAGTACAAAGTCTTAATCATGACATGGATAAGTACAAAGTCTTTTTTCTAGATATTCTCCAAGTCCAGGTCTTCATCATCACTGACATCAGTAACGCTGACAAAGGAGCTTCTGTTGGAGGCGCCTCTGGTACCCCCAGGATTGACAGAACTGGCCGCTGAAATACATATGAAACTTCTAAATAACACAGTTTCTCCCTATATATTTTTGAAGGTTTAGTGGTCAACACACAAGCAGTTAAGTTATAACACTGCCAAAGAGACCACTTCCCCAAAATGACTGAAAAAAGTAATGAATATGTGCTTTTAAAAATGATGGATAATGCCTATGTTATATAATTGATCTTCAATATTGGTTAGTCTTAACAAGGTAATTCTTGTGGTGTGATTGAGACATTAAAGATGTACTGAGAGCATCAATAAGGGTGTAGGAAAAGCAGTGGGGTTGATGGGAAACTGTAAGGGTCCCAATATGGCTGGGAGAATACTGAATTAGTATCAATATCCTAAACTATAATGAATTCTCATAACAAGAATTATCTAACTGGTCCAAGTTTATGAGACTTGCTACATAAGCAATTTCGCTTCAGTCATATACCAGGTAAATTATGTATTTCTTATGTTGATATGACACATCTGTACTTGCTGGTGGATTAATTACCATATTACCAGTTATTTCCAAGATTGAGTGCAGGTTATTTCTGTGGTTCAATGGTGGATTAATTACCATATAGCAGGTTATTTCTGTGATTTAGTGGTGGATTAATAATCATACAGCAGGTTATTTCCTTTTTTATAGGTTATTTCTGTGATTTCGTGGTGGATTAATTACCATATAGCAGCTTATTTCAGTGATTTAGTGATGGATTAATTACCATATAGCCAGTTATTTCCATGATTTAGTGCAGGTTATTTCTGTGGTTTAGTGGTGGATTAATTACCATATAGCAGGTTATTTCCATGATTTTGTGGTGGATTAATTACCATATAGCAGGTTATTTCTGTGATTTTGTGGTGGATTAATTACCATATAGCAGGTTATTTCTGTGGTTTAGTGGTGGATTAATTACCATATAGCAGGTTATTTCTGTGATTTTGTGGTGGATTAATTACCATATAGCAGGTTATTTCTGTGATTTTGTGGTGGATTAATTACCATATAGCAGGTTATTTCCATGACTTAGTGGTGGATTAATTACCATATAGCAGGTTATTTCTGTGATTTTGTGGTGGATTAATTACCATATAGCAGGTTATTTCCATGATTTAGTGGTGGATTAATTACCATATAGCAGGTTATTTCTGTGATTTTGTGGTGGATTAATTACCATATAGCAGGTTATTTCTGTGATTTTGTGGTGGATTAATTACCATATAGCAGGTTATTTCCATGATTTAGTGGTGGATTAATTACCATATAGCAGGTTATTTCTGTGATTTTGTGGTGGATTAATTACCATATAGCAGGTTATTTCTGTGGTTTAGTGGTGGATTAATTACCATATAGCAGGTTATTTCTGTGATTTTGTGGTGGATTAATTACCATATAGCAGGTTATTTCTGTGGTTTAGTGGTGGATTAATTATCATATAGCAGGTTATTTCTGTGGTTTAGTGGTGGATTAATTACCATATAGCAGGTTATTTCCATGATTTTGTGGTGGATTAATTACCATATAGCAGGTTATTTCTGTGATTTTGTGGTGGATTAATTACCATATAGCAGGTTATTTCTGTGATTTTGTGGTGGATTAATTACCATATAGCAGGTTATTTCTGTGATTTTGTGGTGGATTAATTACCATATAGCAGGTTATTTCCATGATTTAGTAGTGGATTAATTACCATATAGCAGGTTATTTCCATGACTTAGTGGTGGATTAAATACCATATAGCAGGTTATTTCTGTGATTTTGAAGTGGATTAATTGCCATATAGCAGGTTATTTCTGTGATTTTGTGGTGGATTAATTACCATATAGCAGGTTATTTCCATGATTTAGTAGTGGATTAATTACCATATAGCAGGTTATTTCCGTGACTTAGTGGTGGATTAATTACCATATAGCAGGTTATTTCTGTGATTTTGTGGTGGATTAATTGCCATATAGCAGGTTATTTCTGTGATTTTGTGGTGGATTAATTACCATATAGCAGGTTATTTCTGTGATTTTGTGGTGGATTAATACCATAAATTAACATTTCCTTTATATCAAGTTATTTCCATGATTTAGTAGTGGATTAATTACCATATAGCAGGTAATTTCCACGAGTCAGTGATCTCAGATTGAGACTATGAAAATAAATGTAATCAACATTTATTATCCACTAAAATAAATGAAGTGAACATTTTTATCCTTTCATGAAAGTTTAAAATAACATGCAATGGAACAGTCCTCTATTTTGAGTCATCAAAATGTTGCAGTAGTCTTCACTCAGCATGTACAATGAACAAATACAATAATAACTTCAGGTAGTATCCAAATGCTTCCTTCAAACTTTGCTACTGGCACAGAAACTGAATAATAAATAATTATATTGCTGTCCTTGATACGTTGAAAAGAGAGTTCTAGGGACTGTGGTAATCTATCCACTGTGCCACTGTTATGGGCAATATTAAGAGCTGCTGGACCCATGCACTTTGACCAAAAATTACGAACACACAGTAGCCAATCAAGCTGACAATGGAGGGCAGGAATTATTCTTGTTTGTAATTAGGCAGAGAGTAGTATTTTTGTTTGTAATCTGAGAGAGAGTAGTATTCTTTTTTGTAATCAGGCAGGGAGTAGTATTCTTTTTTGTAATCAGGCAGGAAGTATTTTTGTTTGTAATCAGGCAGGGAGTAGTATTTTTGTTTGTAATCAGGCAGGGAGTAGTATTTTGTTTGTAATCAGGCAGGGAGTAGTATTCTTGTTTGTAAGCTGACAGGGAGTAGTATTTTTGTTTGTAATCAGGCAGGGAGTAGTATTTTGTTTGTAATCAGGCAGGGAGTAGTATTCTTGTTTGTAATCAGGCAGGGAGTAGTATTCTTTTTTGTAATCAGGCAGGGAGTATTTTTGTTTGTAATCAGACAGGGAGTATTCTTGTTTGTAATCAGGCAGGGAGTATTCTTGTTTGTAATCAGGCAGGGAGTATTCTTGTTTGTAATCAGGCAGGGAGTATTCTTGTTTGTAATCAGGCAGGGAGTATTTTTGTTTGTAATCAGACAGGGAGTATTCTTGTTTGTAATCAGGCAGGGAGTATTTGTGTTTGTAATCAGGCAGGAAGTATTCTTGTTTGTAATCAGGCAGGGAGTATTCTTGTTTGTAATCAGGCAGGGAGTATTTTTGTTTGTAATCAGACAGGGAGTATTCTTGTTTGTAATCAGGCAGGAAGTATTCTTGTTTGTAATCAGACAGGGAGTATTCTTGTTTGTAATCAGGCAGGGAGTAGTATTCTTGTTTGTAATCAGGCAGGGAATAGTATTCTTTTTTGTAATCAGGCAGGGAGTATTTTTGTTTGTAATCAGGCAGGGAGTATTTTTGTAAATCAGATTAACTTGACACTATTATTCTTTTTCACAGGACACACTGATGTGTTCTTCTTGATTTTTCCCTTGATGAATGATAGATCAGCCATTCTGAACTGTCCTCAATCAGGTTTTGTTTCATAGAGAGGTATTTACCATGTTTTAAAATACAAACATCTTGCTAGCTGTAGAAAATTCTGCTGCTTGACCTGCTAAAAAAATTCTCTATATCTGTAATCACTAAAAATATAAGTTGCCCAAATTTAATACTGCTCTTTTCTGACAAAAGTGCTAAATTCTATGTATGTCAAAATAATCATCTATATGGTATGTGCATCATTCTCATGACATTTCATATAATTTTTATTTATCGATTGGACTTTAATGGCAGGCAATACAAAGTTTTATTCATTGTTTTCATTATAACTGTATAGCAGGCTATTTTCATGGGGTTTTATTTTAGCTATATTCATGATCTATCTGTCTTTCAAGAAAACAAAGTATTCGTTAAAATTTCAAAAAAGGCTAATAAAGCACAGGGAGTAATGTCTAATGGACTGCAGAAAAACAAAAAAAACATGAACGAAAAAAAGAAAACCCACTGAGAAAACATTGTGAAGCTCAAAAGCATGAAAATGATGAATTGAAAGATAACCAGCTGTTCTGAATGCAAGAATTCAATTAGCTTCTTTACCATACAAATCTCTGAAATTTGCAATAAAATGTAAATTTAGACTTAATGGATTTAGGCTTTACAAATTTTAATACATACCTAAATATACATAAATAAAACCAAACAAAACCAAATGTACAAAGATTAATAGTAAATAAATAATGGTACTAATACAGTGCTCATGGAAGATGCATTATTCAGACCTCGTATTCGCCAGACATCATATTCTTGAAATGTTTTGGGCCGAAAAACCTCAAAATAAAACATGACTCTTACAGTGCATCTAAGTAAGTGGTATTTAGCCATCTAGTAGACTCACCCAGGTAAGGAAAATCCTGAAATTTCTACAATTCTAATTTTGTTCCATTTAGAGTTATAGACTGTTAAAAATTTTGGAACTTTCAGCCTGAGCTTGAGTTTTGCACTAACAGAATTTTTAAGAATATCAGGCTGAAATTCAAGTTCAAAGTCCAAACTGAGTTTCTGTAAATTTACTCAATGTAAAGTTAGAACAAGATAATTTTAAGGATCTTAACTCTGCTTCTTCTCTTTGCTAATAAAGCTTCCAAAAACACAGATGTATCCAAAATGCTGTGACCAGGCTTGGAGGTTTTGAGTATGAACTTCCAGAATAATACCGGGCCAGATACGAGACATGAATATTATTCTTACTTTTAGCAGATCCTCCCCACTGGCTGGAGCCATAGGTGTTTGTTGAGAAAGATGTACTAGCATGGCTTCCACGGCTGCCAGGTGTTCCTTTTCTGAAATACAAGAGAATATACCATAGAGCAGGGATGTTTCACAGACATACAATTTGGTGATTATGTTTAACAAGAGGCCCAAGTGGGCCTGATATTGCTCACATGGTTTACATAACTTAACTGTTGACCATTTCATTAAGCAGGCTTATGGAGTACCATATTTCATGTAATTTTTTGTACCCTTTAATTTTTCTAACACCTTCCAGCTGTAAAAATAATTAAATGTTACACATTTTTATGTACATAGCATTTCATATATTTCATCAAATTCTTTAAATATTTGTACAAAAAAATTTCTATTGAAAAGATTTAAGTTTACAAAAAAGATCAAAAATATTGCCAATTATTTTTACAAAAAAGAATAAATAGATTGAAATCATATATAATTAAGGGCCTTTTTTTGTTCTAATTTATCTTTGTATTATTTTCATATTTTTTTAACATCCTATGTTGGTGTTTGAAAAAAAAAGGAGGTTCCCATTTCAAATGGCTTCGAAAATATCGAGGTACAATTTAGGTACAACCAATGACCAAATTTTTTTTTTTGCAAAGCATATATTATGAATGATTAACTTTGGGTAAGTTTTTAACCGAGGCATCAAATAATGAAACGGCAGATTAAGAAATAAAAGAAGCACTATTTATAATCGTGCATACAAATTTCTGATCATTTCATTCTTTTATTATTCTTTTTAATCATACATTTTGATGTTTTTTATTTGAATCAAGAAGAGAAGTTTATGTTTCAAATGGCTTCAAAAAAATACAGATGTACAATTTATATATGTCAAATGACCAATGTATTGTTTGCTAAGCTTATTTTTCATATAATCTCATATGAAAAACATAGCTATTTGTTGCCTCAATTAAAAACATACCCCAAACTATTTGTTAACTTTGCATAAATTTTTAATTCAGGCACTGATCAAGGAAACAAAATATTAAGAAGCAAAGAAAAAATCACCATATATAATCATGCAGGCCTTTGGTCATCTCATTTTGACAGGGTAATTGTTTTGTTCATTGAGAATCTACTCTCATTCATCGATCTGCCCTACCTTGTCATCTTTACTGGAGAGAAATTATAATGATTGATGCTTATGATCTCTTATTGTCATTCAAATATCTACTGCTGTTCATTAACAACTGGACAATGGCTATTACAACACATAATACTTAAACAATATCATTGGTGAGTGCTCTTTATTAAGTCGGCCACTGTAATCAAGCATAACACATATTTTAAAATGAGTTCATAAGCCATTTTATGTTTTCTTGTCCAATTAAAATTTTATCTCAGTATTTTCAAGATGGCCACCATGGTGGCCATATTGAGGGTCAATTTGCATCATTTTCTTTTAAGACCAACCAGATACCATAAGAACTCCATTTAAAGGACTAGCGATAACAATATTTTCAATGGTGGCCCATGTCAGATCAGCACCATTTTAATTTAGGACCAACAAGACATTTAAGAAGTCTTTTGGTGAAAACCCGATGTTGCTATGACTTTCGGTTTTGGAGGAGTAACAATAACAAGATTTCAAGATGGCTGCCATGGTGGCCATATGGATATCAGATACACACCATTTCCATTTAGGACCAACTAGACATCATAAGAAGTCTTCGGGTGAAAACTCCATGTTAATATGACCAACCATATAGGAGAAGTAACCATAATAAGATTTTCCAGATCATTAGTGTGGTGGCCATGTTGGAGGTCAGATTGGCACCATTTTCATTTATGACTAACTAGACATCATAAGGAGTCTTTCAGTGAAAACCTCATGCTGATATAACCATTCATTCAGAAGAAGTAGTGATAACAAGATTTTCAATGTGGCCATTGTGGTGGCCATATTGGATGTCTAAGTGGCATTTTCATTTCATTTAGGACCAACTAGACATCATAAGAACTCTTTCAGTAAAAACCCCATGT
The DNA here is from genome assembly GCA_029931535.1 of Margaritifera margaritifera. Taxonomy (NCBI): domain Eukaryota; kingdom Metazoa; phylum Mollusca; class Bivalvia; order Unionida; family Margaritiferidae; genus Margaritifera; species Margaritifera margaritifera. Next base: position 1,699,078 of record JAQPZY010001451.1, on the reverse strand, counting down.
TGATACGACCATCCGTTCAGGAAGAGTAGTGATAACATAATTCTCAAGATGGTAGCAGCGGCACCCATAATGGATGTGCGAGTAGCACCATTTTCATTTAGGACCAACTAGACATCATAAGAAGTCTTCTGGTGAAAACCCCATGTCAATATGGCTTTTTGTTCAGGTGGAGTAGCAATAAGATTTTCAAGATGGCTGCTGTGGTGGCAATATTGGACATCAGATCAGCACCATTTTCATTTACGACCAATTAGACATCATAAGAAGTCTTTCATTGAAAACCCCATGTTGATATGACCATCCATTCAGGAGTAGTGATAACAATATTTTCAAGATGGCCACTGTGGTAGCCATATTAGACATCAGACTGGCACCATTTTCATTAACAACCAACTAGACATCATAAGAAGTCTTATGGTGAAAGCACAATGTAAATGAAAGAATCTTTTGTTCCACCACCACCTAAATGCGCTAAACCACAAACAAAAAAAGCAAAAGAGATGACTGGGTCCTGGCTGGGAAAGCTTATAAAAACAGTAGTGAAGCCCCAAAATTGCCTGTTCCTGCAGTTGCTGAAATTGCCATACAAAGAAAGATATAAATGCTGAACAACTCAAATTATACATAGGTGAAGTAGATAATGCTGATAATGCTGATGTAGCAAAATGGAACCAATTCATACTGAGACTGTTCCTGAGCCTGCAATAGACAAGCTGGACAACAGCAAGGATTTTAAAGACATGAACCAGCTTCCTGGTACAACCAAGTCACCAATCTGAGGAAAATACAAGAAATGGGAAATTGATAATAAAATGAGAATTGTTGAGGAGGTGAAACTGTGCGGAATTGGGCCCATAGCTGGTAAGTAGCACCTTCCACTGAGTACTTTTTCTAGCTGGATGAAAATGGAATTTTCCAAGATTTATCAGAACTGGATCAGAAATATGCCACCAAAGTAATAACAAGCTCAGTCAATCAGATGCAAGATAACTTCATTAACATGTGTGGATCTTGCTCATTACTGAACTTGTCAGAGATCTTAATGGTATAAGCAAATTTTCCAAGTTTGATCAAAACTGGATCAGAGATATGGCCTCTAAAGTGGCAACAAGGTCAGTCAATTAGATGTAAAGATCATGTTATCAAAAAAGCATGGATATCGCTCATCGAACTTGTCTAAGATTTTGATGATATAAGCCCATATCCCAAGTCTGATCGAAATCAGATCAGAAATTTGGCTCCAGAGTGGTAACAAGCAGTTGTTAATGGATGCATGATGGACAATGGATGCAGGGCCACGTCATAAGCTCACTTCTTGGCCTTATGACCAGGTGAGCTAAAAACTGGATTTTAATTTTGGCTAGTTATATTTCAATGGGTGAGAGTAATTTTGGAGTATGAAGTGGAGGATCACAATTTTGTGCCAGAAATGGTGTGCTGTGTTTTGTTGTACATTTTTGAAACATAAAAGAGCAGTTCCCTGTAATATATGTATACCATCAGAACCACACTCAAATCAATGTCTGATTCATTAGAGATCTCAAGATTGTTGCTTTTTTCTATGGTCTGAGGCGTAAACATTTTGCTCTGCCTGTTCATGTAAATGCCATAATTTAGATGATGTACGGGGACTTCAGAATATCAGGATAAAATATTGTACCGTATTTGGATACAAGGATATATGCCAGTGCATTAATGCTCAGGTGTTAGATCAGACACTGAATAAAACAAAGAAAATGTGAGATATTATGAGTAACAGGATTGGTTATGCATGGAAGGATTTGAGTCACATTAGCAATACAAACTTGTAACTGTGTTACACTGGTGGCCAACATAACTTTCCATGGTAGATTCTTATAATCTGCTGAGAATGGGAGGAGACTCAACATTTTCAATCACGACACTTGTTGTTTTTAGTGAAAGTGCCAAATGAAAATCTGATCACCTTTGGTGATTCTAGCGATCCAAGCACCAACATAGCACAGGCATATCTCTCAAATGTACTAAAATGATCAGATGTACAACTCAATTCAGAAGTGTGTAACTCTCTTTCCCTGTTCTTAGGAAGTTAAATTCTGAATTCAGATTTCATGAAATGCATTATGAATCTACATAACACTTTCCTTCACAGCTGATTTTCACATGTTTTTGTTTATGTTAACAGGATATTGTCTAGATGTGGAAGCAGTATTTACATTTAGCAAAACCAATCAGTGCCAATTTCAATTGTACTGCAGCCAATGAAATAGGTCTAACACGGCTTTCAAAATTATGTTGGAGGTCAACAAGTGTATTTAATCCCAACACAGTCTACATGAGAGACAATTAACTGCTAATTATACTTACTGTATATACTCACTTATAAGTTGAGTCCAACCGCAAACAATATAGACCCTGTTCAGCTGTCGCATTATGCTCCAGCAGATCAGGGTTTTTGTTGTTTGTTCTACTGATTACTCCTAACAAACTGCATAGACCCAGATCTGCCAGTGCATTATGCAATGGCAGATCTGGGTCTATGCAGTTTGCAGTTGGACTTGTCTAATAAGTAAGAATATATGGTAATTAAGATATAATTTGCTGACAGATGTAGCAACAAAGAGAAGAAATGGCTCAGTCGGTCCCGAGAGTGATAAAAAATGCACAATTTAATTGTGGGTCAGAATAAAAAAGCACTGCATCAGATTGACACAATGAATTTTCTTTTGAGGGTTAATCAGTGATTTCTCCAGAGGGGGAATTCCTCTTTGTCATTTTTGGAAAGGGGTATTTAAAACTTTTTAAGAGGGGTAGTTTTTATATGAGAACAGTCTCTATGAATAGTCCCATTATAGTATGTTTCAATAAACAGTATCTATGAATAGTCCCATTATAGTATGTTTCAATAAACATATATCTATGAATAGTCCCATTATAGTATGTTTCAATGAACATGTATCTATGAATAGTCCCATTATAGTATGTTTCAACAAACATGTGTCTGATAAATAATTTTAATGTATAAAGGTAAATTTACAGTTGTTTATTTTCATTATTGGCACAGTGGTAGCCATCATGGTTTATAACAATGGCACTAAGTCCTATGTATGAGGACTGCATGTAACAGCAGAGACATTACCACCAACTATTAATAAATGTATGTCTGCCATTGTACAACATCACCAAGTGCAGTTGCTAACATGCTTTTGATAACAAGATTATCAATGAAAGTGTTTCATTGCTCAATTGCAAAAAGTCACTTATTAAGTGCTTAATTATGGTAGTTGATCTAGAAGTCAAGCATTTTATGATCAGATTGAAATTTGTTAATAATAATGAATGTTACGGCTTTGATGGTGCTTGCAGCAAATTGACTCTATGTTTTTAGCACACACACTGATTTTTAAGGGTAGAATTTCAAATTTAGCAGGAATTCAATCAATCACACATTCGAGAGAAAACACTGGTCAATATGCCTGAAAGGTGCCAATAGGTGTAAATATTGCTTAAAATGAAGCACTATCTGACAAATGAAACACATTATGTACACATATACCCCAAGGATGAGAGCCTGCTATCCACAAACATGTACATTGGTCCCTCTTTACACTGTTGCCATGGAAACCATAAAAGTGACCCCTTTATAACTGTATAAGCAAAGTTACTTTATAATGAGATATGTCTCAACAAGGCTGTGTCATAGTAGTGCAATAAAAGCCCAATAAAAATAGAGTATTTAAAGATGTGAGACCACATTATAATTGGTTCTCAACAGAAAAGAACTAAATTCAAGCAAAATAAATTAATCTGCAATGTTAGAACAAAACTGAACTAATTTAATTTGCATCCCTGATCACACCCACATTATATGAGGGGCAGTAGTATACTGAATGGGTTTATAGTGAGGGACCAATTTAATTGGATTACTGATCACATCCACACGAGGGGCAGTAGTATACTGAATGGGTTTATAGTGATAGACCAATTTAATTGGATTACTGATCACATCCAAATGAGGGACAGTAGTATACTGAATGGGTTTATAGTGATGGACCAATTTAATTGGATTACTGATCACATCCACATGAGGGGCAGTAGTATATTGAAGGGGTTTATAGTGATGGACCAATTTAATTGGATTACTGATCACATCCACATGAGATTTAATTGGATTACTGATCACATCCACATGAGGGGCAGTAGTATTCTGAATGGGTTTATAGTGATGGATTAATTTAATTGGATTACTGATCACATGCACATGAGGGGCAGTAGTATACTGAAGGGGTTTATAGTGATGGACCAATTTAATTGAATTACTGATCACACCCACATGAGGGGCAGTAGTATAACAAAATGGGTTTATAGTGATGGACCAATTTAATTGGATCACTGATCACATCCACATTATATGAGGGGCAGTTGTATACTGAAGGGCTTTACAGTGAGGGTCCAATTTAACTGGATCCCTGATCACACCCACATAAGGGGCAGTTGTATACTGAAGGGCTTTACAGTGAGGGACCAATTTAATTGGATCACTGATCACACCTGCATTATATGAGCTGCAGCAGTAAACAGAGGGGTTTATAAGGAATCGCCACTATAACTGGGTTGAAGGGAATGCCGATCTGTTGTATGAGAATAAGACAACTGAATATTTCATACAACCTTTGTGCAGGTTTATTTTCTTCCTCTTCCACTGGAGATACATCCCAATCACTGTCAGAATTAAAATCCTGAAAGCACCAGAATAATTCATGTCAGTACCACATAGAAGTATGTATGGATGTCAAGAAAATTGAGGAGGCATGTTGTTTACAAAATTTAAATTTAATATGCTTTGTTTTCATCTATATTTTTCTAGTGTCAACAATCCTGAAAATATATAAATATTAATAGTAACTGAAGTGGATCTGTATGTATCAAGAAAAAGAAGGAAAAAAAAAAAAGAGCATATCATTGAAAAGATTAAATTTGATTAATTTTGCATTGAAATGTAACTTGCTCAGACAAGTTCTACACAGTACTCATAATGGCAAACATTTTAACCCTAAGTAGTCTTAGATGTTAAAAAAAGAAAGTGTCTTTGGGTACAATATTGACCAAATATATGTGTTTCCACACAATGGCATGTGATAAAGGTCAGATAGCAAACATGGTAAGTTGTTGAATACCACACAAAAGCATGTGATGAAGGCCAGATAGCAAACTTGGTAGTTTGTTGAATTCTTCACAATGGCATGTGATAAAAGCCTGATAGCAAACTTGGCGATTTGTAGAATAATATGCAATGGCATGTGATAACGGCCAGATAACAAACTTGGTAATTTATTGAATTCTACACAATGGCATTTGATAAAGGCCAGATAGTAAGCTTGGAAATTTCATGAATACCACACAAAGGCATTTGATAAAGGCCAGATAGCGAACTCGGTAATTTGATGAATACCACACAATGGCATGTTATACAGATCAGATAGCAAACTTGGTAATTTGATGAATACCACACAATGGAATGTGATAAAGACCAGATATCAAACTTGGTAATTTGTTGAATTCTACACAATGGCATTTGATAAAGGCCAGATAGTAAGCTTGGAAATTTCATGAATACCACACAAAGGCATTTGATAAAGGCCAGATAGCGAACTCGGTAATTTGATGAATACCACACAATGGCATGTTATACAGATCAGATAGCAAACTTGGTAATTTGATGAATACCACACAATGGAATGTGATAAAGACCAGATATGAAACTTGGTAATTTGTTGAATACCACACAATGGCATGTAATACAGATCAGATAGCAAACTTGGTAATTTGTTGAATACCACACAATGGCATGTAATACAGATCAGATAGCAAACTTGGTAATTTGTTGAATACCACACAATGGCATGTGATAAAGACCAGATAGCAAACTTGGTAATTTGTTGAATACTACTATTAAAACTTGTGAAAGACTATTAATATTTTAGAATTAAAATTCAGATTTTGTGTGGCCATGCTTTTTAAAAGCCTATATCAACATGCTGCCAGAAAATATCATCATAAATGAAATTTCTGAAAAGGCAGACAAGTGGATATGAAGCTGTATAGAGACTGACTAGTATATCTCCTACTGGAACTTTCTTCTTGGTATCTGCTGCTGGACCCATTGTATCAACTCCTCCCACTGGTTTGCCTCCTGCTTTCCTTCCCTACAATTGAATACACAAATATATAATTTACAGGTACACCTACAGTACAGATACTTACACATTAAATCTGTAAAATTATATTATATAAATCATAATGATCAGAGAAGCTCACATAGCATAAAAAATACAAAACAGAGTTCTGAAACAACCTGTACTTTTGCACTAAATGACTTCATACCCTGATCTTTTGACAAACAGGTTCATTAAGGATCTGTAATGTCTTATGTTGAACCTATGGGGATAGTTTAATGCCAATCCACTGACAGTTTGATAACAATCCACTGAGGCAACCAGTTGATATAACCATTTCAAGAATCTTCAAGTAAAAATCTGTGCCCAGAGAGGTGAAAAGAAAGATGGATAAATGGATGGATTGCCCGTGCACCTTTAGCCGCACTGTCAACAGGTGAGAAGAAAAAACACATTGATGACCATGGCATGTACATAGACAAACTGACTCCCAGGCATGTATGTCATTGGTGTTCTCAATGAAGGGGTCTAGGCTATATTCAGATTTCGAAATAAAGCCCTCAAGACCAAACTGAGCATGGAGCCAATGCTACAGTGATGAGATCAAGTTGTTGCATGTTGAGAAAGGATTTCTGGTCTATGCACACAGATAAAGGTTTTGTGATTCTCAGGTCTGCAATGTCTCTATTGATTGCTGTGACTTCAGTATAGAAAACCAATGTGTTGTTGCCTTGCAGAAAGCTGGATTCAAGTTTGATGAGGGAAATTGTTGTGACAAGAAATGCCTGTTGACACTTGGATATTTAAGTTGCCTTTCAAAACAGTGTAAGATTTCAGTGACTTGACCAAACTGTGGTAACTGTTTGACAGAAGACTGGTCTTTCTTGGTTAAGAGATCAATGGATGCAGGTATTTAGTAAGAGGTCATTAATGAAGCCAGAGGTGGTCAGAGCTCTGCAGGAAGATTCCAGAAGACTTATTCAATGGGTGCATGGAAAGCAAAATCTTCCCTAAACTTTGACGACGGAGGATGGGATTTGTGAGCATGCGTATTTGAACTTGGAAGAGGAGAAGTAATAAAAAGCCTCCTGCAAAGGTAGCAGTTACTGAGCTGAGCTGGTGAAGCAGGTCGACAGGGACAATGGATGAGGTGAGAGTCCATCTATGTTAGGACATGTTGATCTCCTGAGGCTGGGAGTCTATCTATGTTAGGACATTGTGCTCTCTAGGCAATGGGAGTCTGTCTATGTTATAACATGGTGATCTCCATGCATTGGAATTCCATCTTTATTAGAACATTGTGATTTCCTGAGGCTATGAATCTGTCTATGCAAGGACATGGTGATCTCTAGGCATTGACTTGGAGTGATGCTTAAGATCTAAGACAGGTACCAGGTGATTGGGAATGGGATTTTATGTATGTATGTATTAGGGCTTAACAGCATGTCAGCACAATACTGACTATATGCTGATAAAGTGTTCTAAAAATGTAAATATAAAGAATTGCACAATTGTTTCGAAAAATAAACCCTTCCAAGAAAGCATAAACATGAAGTACTATAAAATACAAGATTTAAAGTTTTATGTATTTTTTTGTAGTGGTGGTCATATCAAATTAGTGATTGGCATTACTCCATGGTGAGTTAATAAACAGACTGAGCTGGACAGTCTAGTTGGACTTTGGTGCTAAAAGGCAATCATTTTAAGTAGTTAGGAGCAAAGAGCATGTCTATTATATCAGTTTAAATTTGAGGAGAAAATGCATTACTAGGCAAAACATACATGAGCACAGATAACACTGGTCTACAGCCAAAATGCTTCCGCAATAAATGTTGTCAAACTTTACTAATTCTGGGTCACTGAGAACGAAAATGATGCTTAAAATTGTTGATTGGCTCTAGTTTTAAAGATATGATACTGGGTCAGTATATACGACCCTTGAGTTGGGAATGGCAGACGATAAGTGAGTTATAAAGGGAAGAGATCTCAATTTAAACCAGAAATGACTAAAATACATCTTTGACTGGATCTATGAATAAATCTATGACTGGGTTTGGACAGTACTTGCTTTTTAGGCAAAACAATGAATGATGCAATTTGAAGCTGGTATTGCATCATACATGATATGAATTGCATGATGTTATTCCTATAAGTCATGGATGATGCAATCATAACTAAGCTTACATCACTCTGCTGAAGAAATTGCCCTATATCAGCTCTACAAATCATACAGTGTCGAGCTTTCTTATTTATCAGTGTTTGATTTTGCAAAGGGACACATTTCTGTTTAGTCAAAGTGAGCAGAGATGCCTCGTACTTGTGTGAACAATCCAGATAACTTCTGCTATGTTTGTGGTGAAGTGACTTTCGCATCATAAAAGCGCAGTATAACCACTATGGTTAAGAAAGCCTATCACCTTTATTTTGGCTGGAAAACTGAAGATCAGGACAAGAGGTGGACCCCACACATATGCTGCAACACTTGTGCAACAAATCTTCGCCAGTGGTTGAAAAGGAAAAGGAAATCTAAGCCTTTTGCAGTGCCAATGATTTGGAGAGAGCCAACAGACCATATCAGCAATTGTTACTTCTGCATGGTGCCTCCAGTTGGGAAAGCTGTATCAAAGAAGAAAAAGTGGACTGTGCATTATCCAAACATTCCATCAGCTATATGCCCAGTACCCCACGGAGAAGGACTGCCAGTTCCTGATGCACGAGAATCATTCTCACTTGAGTCAGACGAGGAAGAGGAAGAGGATGAAACTTCTACTCAAGAACCATCAATGTCACATGACCCATATTTTCTCCCATCCTCCTCCTCTGAACCACACCTCATAACACAAGGTGAACTGAATGACCTTGTCAAGGATTTGGAACTACCCAAGAGTATGGCAGAGCTGTTGGGCTCCAGACTACAGCAGTGGAATCTCCTGGCAGGTGATGTTAGGGTGTCCATGTTCTGTGACCGTCAAAAGGATCTTGTCCCATTCTTCTTCATGGAAGGTGATCTTGTAACCTGCAATAACATCATTGGTGTGATGGCAACCCTCAACATCATTCATGATGCAGATGAGTGGAGACTGTTCATTGATTAATCGAAGACGAGTCTTAAAGCTGTTTTGCTGCATAATGACAGTGTTTTGCCATAAATTCCAGTTGGTCATGCAGTCCACATAAAGGAAACCTATGAAAACATGAAACAACTTTTGAGGTGCATAAACTATGACCAACATCAGTGGCAGCTTTGTGGCAATTTCAAGGTTCTTGCTCTCTTGCTTGGTCTGCAGACGGGATACACAAAGTACTGCTGTTTTCTCTGTGAATGGGATAGTCATGCGAGAGATTCCCACTACATCAAGAGAGATTGGCCACTCCGACAGTCATTGGAGCCTGGGATGAAAAGTGTTCAGCATCCACCACTTGTTGAATCAAGGAAGATTTTGTTACCACCCTTGCACATCAAGCTGGGTCTGATGAAGAACTTTGTCAACGCCATGGACAAAACACAAGCAGCTTTCAAGTACCTCCGTGGAAAATTTCCAAGGTTAAGTGAAGCTAAGATAAAGGAAGTTGTCTTTGTTGGTCCTCAGATTTGTGAACTTCTTCGAGATGATGCATTTCACCATGCACTGCGTGGCAAGGAAAAGACAGCATGGAAAGCCTTCCAGTTAGTGGCAACAAATTTTCTCAGAAACAACAAGGCAGACAACTACAGGGAGTTGGTGGAAAACCTCCTCAAGGAATACAAAAGCCTTGGTTTGCAACATGTCACTAAAGATACATTTTTTTAACTCTCATCTAGATTTTTTTCCACCGAACTGTGGAACAGTGAGCGACGAGCACGGCGAGCAATTTCACCAGGACATTGCAACAATGGAAAAACGCTATCAGGGCAAATGGAGCCCATCAATGCTTGCAGAGTATTGCTGGACAGTGACAAGAGATGCTCCATTTAATGAATACAAGAGACAAGCCAAGAAGCGCTGAGTAGACACTGAATAAGGACTAAACTATGTACTTATATATACATAATAGTTTTTTGACTTTTGTTTCAATATATTTTTTATTTATATAACCCTTTTGCTGTTTTTTAAAGTGGTACATAAATAGGACAGGTGAAATATTATCATGTAAAGCAACCATAAGCACATGAAAAGACCTAGGTTTACAATTTATGATTAAAAGTCTACTATGTACACAATATACATAGATGTAAAATGTAAAAACTTAAATATCTTGGAAACAGTATCCAATCAGTTGTTTAAATTCTCATATTTGAATTCAGCACATAAAAATCTCTAATAAATAGCACATTTTATCTCTGAAGCAGATGACTTCTAAAAAATTGTAGACCAGTAATTTAAACTGCTGTAAGCAAAATATAAACTGATATTAAAGCTGTGTTCATTATACATGTTTTCTAATATTCTCTCACCTGTTGGTTATCATGACCTTTCAATCCAACTGTTATCATATTTTTCCCATGCATCATGAAGTCAAATGTAAAATTAATTGCTTCAAAAGTAGATATAAACAAGCTCTTTTAATTTATTTATCTGCATGATAAATCTGAATATATATTTAAATGTTAGTGTTCAGAATTCTGGTGTTGATAAATGTTCAATGCTGTTAGTTTAGCTGGCCATGTTAATAATACAAGCAATATTTTTAACATCATGACAAATAATATGCCTTTGCTCAGTAACATTTTTTGCTATACTCACACTAAGCTGCAGCTCTATTGATCGTGACAGTTCTGCAACATTTGTACCTTTTGGTAAAGGTACTGAGGTAGGTCTACCACTAGACAATTCTGCAACATTTGTACCTCTTGGTAGAGGTACTGAGGTAGGTCTACCAATAGATCTGTTTACTGCAGGCTTTCCTGGACCGATCTCCATATCACTGTAAAATGGACAAACACTGTTATGAAAAGTTTATTCTACAGATGGTAACTGATTTGTCCAACATTTTGTTTTACTTAAGTTCAGCAAACCTTGTAGAAATAGGAGATTGTTCCTTGAAGATACTTTTCCAAGATTCTTACTACACCATTTGTCTCAAAATAATTTTAATCTAGAATTCTGTACTTTGAAAACATGTATCCTTGAACTTCTCTATTTTGACCTCCAACCTGTAGCTTGAGTCTTTTGGGTAAGTCAATGAGGGTAATGACTGCCCCAGGGGCAAATTTCAGTTGGGTAGGTCCCTGATGGTAATGACTGCCCTATGGGCAAATGTCAATTCAGTAGGTTCCTTAGGGTAATGACTGAACCAGGGGCATATTGTCAATTGGTAGTTTCCTTAGGGTAATGACTGACCTAGGGGCATATTGTCAGTGGGGTAGTTTCCTTAGGGTAATGACTGCCCCAGGGGCAAACATCAGTTGGGTAGGTCCCTGAGGGTAATGACTGCACCAGAGAACATCAGTTGGATATTATGCTAAGTATGTACATGGTTATAGGGTGAGGATCTCAGTAAGTATGTACATAGTTATAGGGTGAGGATCTCAGTAAGTATGTACATGGTTATAGGGTGAGGATCTCAGTATGTATGTACATAGTTATAGGGTGAGGATCTCAGTAAGTATGTACATGGTTATAGGGTGAGAATCTCAGTAAATATGCACATGGTTATAGGGTGAGGATCTCAGTAAGTATGTACATGGTTATAGGGTGAGGATCTTAGTAAGTATGTACATGGTTATAGGGTGAGGATCTCAGTATGTATGTACATAGTTATAGGGTGAGGATCTCAGTAAGTATGTACATGGTTATAGGGTGAGGATCTCTGTATGTACATAGTTATAGGGTGAGGATCTCAGTAAGTATGTACATGGTTATAGGGTGAGAATCTCACTAAATATGTACATGGTTATAAGGTGGGATCTCATTAAGTATGTACATAGTTATAGGGTGAGGATCTCGGTAAGTATGCACATGGTTATAGGGTGGGATTTCAGTAAGTATGTACATGGTTATAGTGTGGGGATCTCAGCAAGTATGCACATGGTTATTGGGTGGGGATCTCAACTGTTTCCAAGTTATAAACCAGGGGATAAAATTCCCTTGGAGGGTTAAGATGGACCATGGAATCAGTGTCAGTTGCCTGTACAAATTTGTCTTTTCATGCCTAGTAAGTGCACAGACCCTAAAAAGGGTAATTTGACCAAATCTGCATTTCATTGGGATCCCATTCATGTTTGCGTTTCATCTGTCATCTCATAAACTGTAATTTCTGGTCACAGAAATGTATTCAGATTTTGTGTTTATTGCTTTCATCGATCATTTCCTTGTCATTTACACTCTTTTGGAATGAAGTGGAAATACATTTACTGAAATCAGGTCTTTCCTGTTTTCAAGAGTGTTAAAAGGAGAAAATGATAGCTTTCATATCTTGTCTTATTAAAAAGAGTGCTTTAATGCACAAGACATCATTGAATTAATAATAAATGAAAATATAACCACAACTGAAATAAGTGTAAAATTATAGTTGTAGAGTATTTATCAGCAAATTTGATTTCTTATTTAGTTTTCTTTAAAAAAGATTATTGTACAGATAAAACTACCGTTGATATCATCATATCAATAGTTACTACATTATGGCCCAGGAGCTAAGTTCCTGGGGGTTGGGAAGGACTTGGGGCATAACCCAGGTGGGCCAGGTCTGACATGTATTGACACTTGGGTCATTGACTACACACAGAAATCTGACATGTATTGACACTTGAGTCATTGACTACACACAGAAATATGACATGTATTGACACTTGGGTCATTGACTACACACAGAAATCTGACATGTACTGACACTTGGGTCATTGACTACACACAGATATCTGACATGTACTGACACTCAGGTCATTGACTACACACAGAAATCTGACATGTACTGACACTTGGGTCATTGATTACACATAGAAATTCTCAGACATATCAGACAAACAACTCATGAGTTATACTGAACTTGTCTAAAATCACCCTCATCCCCAGAGGCTAGACTGAACTTGTCTAAAATCACCCTCACCCCCAGAGGCTAAACTTAAATTTCTTAGGTGTTGGCACAATTTATACTGGGTCCCACAGGACTATCTTTGACTCCAATTTCATGACTAGCTTTAATGGTGTAGGAGAGTCCAAGAACATTACAAAGTACTAAATTCTTTGTCATGGCCTTTGACCTTGAACCTGATATCATGGACAGAAGGTCACTGAACTTGTCTCAGACAATGTCAAGATGCAACTTCATGCTAAGTTTGGTTAACCCTTTAGCTACTACAGCTGTTGTGCAGTTTCACTACTGCTGAGTGCTAAGATATCAGTTACTGAGACTACTGAGGCTGGTTGCTAGGCTGAATACTAGAGCATCATCATGGCTGACTACAGAAACTGACAATATAAACATGGTTACATTTATATTCATTAATTCATTAGTTTTTGCTGGATTTCAGTGAAATAAAAAACAGCTTACCTTGTATAGTGTCTGTTATTCATATATTTCCACTTTATATACTCCTACATCCCATCATTCAAGAAATCCCAGTCATGTAAACTGTTTTGAATCCCACAAAATAAATCCAATATTTACATATGTACATATAAAAACATGAATGAAATCAACACTCTAATTACAAAGTTGAGAGTGGTATCTCTCAAAACAGTCATTATCCACACATAAATGTACTTGGCATTGTTTGCATCCTATAAAAACTTCATGTCTCCTCCCTTCCCTTACACACATCTTGCATCTCCCACGTTTCGGGAACCGTCCTGGCCAGTGCCTTAAACCTTCTGTATCAACATTGGACAGAGCTTTTCTTTTCCTACTTCCCTGAAAGCCAGCAACCATCTGTTTGGCCAAGTTCATCCTCTATATCTAAGTGGTATTTTTCTGGAAACATGAGTTCTGAGAACAGCACATTATACGCCTGCCCTGTGTTTAATAGTACTCTATACAGATAACAAAATTTTTAGTGCAGAAACAATGTTTTCTTCTTTTGTTCACTGTGACTTTGACTTTCAACCTTTTGACCCAAAAAACAATATGATTCTTCCTTACCTTAAGTGCAAACAATCCACAAAAGTTTGGTCTAGGTCAGTGATGTAGTACTAATGTTATTGTGCAGAAACTATTTTTCTTCTTTCAGTCACATTGACCTTGGCCTTTAACCTCAAAATCAGTAAGTGCAAGCTATCCACAGAGTTTGATTGAGGTATATCATGCAGAAGGAGTATTATTGTGGAAACCATTTTTATTCTTTCAGTCACAATGACCTTGACCTATGACCTTTTGAGCCTGAAATTGATAGAGTTCTACATTACCCCAAGTGCAAGCCATCCAAAAAGTTTGGCAACTGTAGATAATGGAGAACTCAAATTATTTTGTGGAAAGCATTGCTTTTTAGTCACAGTGACCTTGATCTTCAAGCATTTATGCCTCAAATTGAAAGGGGTCTTCCTTGCCTCAAGTGAAAGCTATCCACAAAGTTTGGTTACTGTAGCTGATGGACAGCTGAAGTTGTGGTAATGAATGGATGGATGGATGGACAACATTACAAGAAGTTATTACAGCTATATCATTCAAGGTATTCTTCGGACTTATCCACAAACTGGACTAAATGATACAAATCCATTAAGTGGTAATAATAAGATTAGCAGCTATGCTGGAGGTCAGATTGGCACCATTTTTTCATTTAGTATCAAGCAGACATTGTAAGTCTTTTAGTGAAAACCCCACATAGATATGACCATCGATACAGTAGGAACATGGATAAGATTTTGAAGATGGCCACTGTGGCAGCCATATTAGATATCTGCAGGGCATCATTTTAATTTAGGACCAGCTAAATATCATAGGAAGTCTTAAGGTGAAAACCCCATGCCAATATAACCATCCAATTAGAAGGAGTAGCAATAACAAGATTTTCAAGATAGCTGCCATGGCAGCAATACTGGATGTCAGACTGGCACCATTTTCATTTATGACCAACTAGACATCATAAGAAGTCTTTTAGTGCAAACCCCATGTTGATATGACCATCCATTCAGGATGAGCAGTGATATGATTTTTTTCAAGCTGGCCATATTGGGATATCTGAGGGTTTAAACAGTTAACTGGCTTGGAATGTTGTCGGAAACACCAGTCCATGAATTATAATCAAAGAGAGATGCCGAAACAACAGCTTGTTAAGAATCTATATTATGGGCATTCTTTAGTGAATATATGACAGTATTGTGAATATATGACAGTATTGTGAATATATGACAGTATTGTCAATATATGACAGTATTGTGAATATATGATAATAATGTGCTTAATCTACAGTATTTTAAAAATATTCATTGAACATTCAAGTCATTAATATGGATTACATCCCTTTGTAGGATCAATTATACCAACGAAAAAGATGTAATCGCTCGAGTGCATCAAATAAAATACTGGTAAATCAAATATCAATGGACCTATGTCTAAAATGTAATCAAGAAGAATGAGGTATGGTAAAAAAAGAAGATGAATAAAGCAAAATCCATTCATATTTTTTCGTTAGGAACAAACGATATGCTTTGCATAAGTACAGTACACTGTAGAATATAGACTGTCAGTACTATGCAGCACGTAAATTGTGAACTCTTTAATTGCTTTCTTTTATTTCATGTTGGAGAAAAAAAAATACAAGCACATATAAATGCATTCAAAATAATGATAACAAATATCGTATAAAGCAGTCATATTAGTTTATAACAATTTATTGACATGGTAAATGAACAAGAATTGGTATGGCTATGCGACCTGTTTTCGATTTTGCCAATTACATCTCAACATCTCGGTATTACTGGTACTTAAAGCAATTTCAATGATATAATCCATATACAAGTCAATTCAGAGTATAAGAGGAAGCCCAGACTTCCAAGTAAAAAAGTATCAACTTATAGGCCAGAAAATACGGTACACAAAGCACCTTCAAATCTCATGAAAGATACAGGTCTCATGAAAGATACAGGAAAGATACAGGTCTCATGAAAGATACAGGAAAGATACAGGTCTCATGAAAGATACAGGAAAGATACAGGTCTCATGAAAGATACAGGTAGCATATAGATAAGACTAGAGGTAGCATATAGATATGTCAGGACATGGCTTATAGGGAAAATTATAAATTATTCCCCACTCCCATCCCCCACCCTGCAAATACAGTGGAAACTGAGTGGTTACATCACTGTGATGTTGCTGAACAACCTGGGAAGGTAACCTGCTGTATGTCCCACCAGGTTAAACTGTGCCTTTTGGCATGAAAGGTCTCGATGCACAAGCTAGAGATAGTCATCTCTGCCCTCCATCCCATGCATTAAATAATGTTAGTTAGGGAACAGTTATGCTTTATACTTGTGGTGACTGCCCTAACCATGTGAGCCATTATGCATAAGAAACTCATTTTGTTTTGGGCTAGTTCTTTATATGCAGTGTGAACAATCTGTTGTTCACAGGACAGTAGAGCTGATGAGCCAGGCATGCATGTTTTACAATCCTAGGTTTAGATAGAACACCTGCATTCACAGTTGCTTTAGCTGGTGAGGAAAGACCAAGATTTTACCATAACCCTGAATACAAACCTCAGGAATTTCCTGGTGGACTTGTGGATTGGAATATGGAGGTATGCATCTTGAAAATCTTAACTGATTGCAAAATCACCCTCTTGAATGGTGTTAATAACAAATTATGGAGTCTTCACTCTGAAATAAGGTGACAGAATGAAAAGGTTGAGAAAGCTTAGATCAATGACCAGCCAAAGCATGTCAATGGCCTGTGGCACCAAGAACAGTCTCCTGTAAACTGCAGGTGAGTTTATGTTTTCAACAACCATTATCACCCTTTTTGTGAGGAGACTGTCTTTCTCTTGACACAGAATGTTGGTTCTGAAAGGGTCTCTTTGGATGTCTGTAGCAACGGGAGCCCTTGACAATGGGGGAGGGGTGCTGAATGTGATCTGGAGGCCCCTCAAAGATGATTTTTAATACCCACGGATTGTCTGGGCAAAGTCTTTCCCATTCCCATTCCATGGTAAAGACTTTGAGTCTTCCCCCACCCTCTGGGATGTGTGAATAGGGTGGCATGAGCATAGTGTCAATTTCTTGGGATGGAGTCTGACAGAGACAGAATCTGGGATGGAAGGGATCCTTTTCTCCCTTCTTTTTGTCATTAGTGGCCCTGGGAAACTATGTTCTTGTCTGAGACACAGGCTTGAAGGACTGTTTCCAAATTTGAGATGCCCTGGGGTGGGGGTGGGGTCCTTCCTGTTTCTCTGGTCTCTACTCTAAAATAGGGACTGAGCTCAAGGATGTAGGACCTGTGCAAGGTTTGCCTGTTTTTCTGAACTTCCTATACATAACCTTGGAAGAGCAGGTTGGACAACAATGGCTGTGATCTAAGTGTAGCTTTAATGTGTTCCTTAGAAAGGCAGTTGTGGAGAGAAAGGCATCTCTTTCTGCAAGCTGTAAGTTCACGGATGCTGCTATGGAATTTGCAAGTGTATGTTGTGTTGCTCTGTTCAGAACATGTGCCATCAATCAGACTGACTCCAAGCATGACCAGTGGGGTTATTGACAGAGGAAGTTAGCTGTGTTCAGACTGCTGAAATGTAGCCAATGATACAGAGCATGGCTTCTATTGAAACATCTCAAGCCAGTTGCTGTATGTCAAGAAAAGACTTCCACTTCATAAGAACTGAAGCAGGTTTTGAAATTCCTAGGCCTGCAATGTCTCTGTCAACGACTGGGATCTCAGTTTGAAAAACAGGCATATGCCTTGTTAAAATTTTATGGGAGCCATCACTGTGAAAGGAAAATTTTGTTGACACTTGAGTCTTGAGGCTGCCTCTTTAAACAATCTAATAAATAACTGAATCAACCAGACTTTGGTAGCTGCTTGAATGTCTCCTGGTCTTTCTTACCCAATACATCGACAGATGCAGGAACTTTGTAACTTTCCAATGATGTTGTTGGAGGAGATTGGAAAAACTCTGATGGAAGAAGTTTAAAAACTTCTTTGATTGATGCACAGAAGGCTGAATCCTCTCTGGACATTGTTGGATTGAGTATAGAACATGGCGCTTGTAAGCATGAGTATGACACTTGTGAGTCTTCAAACTCAGATGAATGGGGTGACACATATACCACCTGTGAAACCTCTAACTAAGCTGGCTGTGAAGGACAGTGAACTAAGCTGGGGGTCCAGCCAGGGTGTGACAGAAATATTAACAGATCTTCACTATGTGAATTGTCGATGGTCCATGAATGGTACTTAGCATATAGGGCTGGAGCATCACTGGAGCTCCCCATGTGTGTCTGCGATACTTCTGGGATGCTGGTATAGGATAGAGGCCATTTGTTCTTCGATGCCTGTGCTGGGAATACAAGAAGTCCTAGTCAAAGCCTCTGTTGGGACTAGCAATTCCAGATGTTAGGAGCTATCTATGTCATTAAACCGGGACTGGATATAATGGGAAAACCGGTTAATGTACCCAGTTTCAGAAACCCCAGGTATGTGCTAAGACTGTTACAGAGCCGGTGTTCGCTGTAGATGATTAGCCTCTGATACCAAAATCCAGTACTGGCAATCCCAGGACAGATCAATGTAACCAGTACTGGGATGTGTTGGTATTTCCATTACTGGTCCAGACGAACCACTTTACCAAGACAGCACTGGCCCCAGAGGTACTGCTGAGAAGACCTGTTCTGGTCATGATACTGATGCAGTCTGCATTTCTGATGTGCTTCCTTGCTCTCTCACTTGCCTGATAAATTTGTCTGGCCAAGATTGTCACCCATACATTTCTGACTATCTTGTGCATATGTTGCAGGTATGACTTGAAGTCCACCCAACACAATTGCGACAGGTAACATGACTATCTTCCACCAGCTTCCAATGTTTGAAACCCGTTTGAAACCCGTTCACTTTGTCTTGCCCACTGTGCTGACACCTGTAATTATGGAGAACACAAAAAATGGCATATACAGGTGAAACCAGTTAAACATCATGTGAACTTACTGTGAAGAGGACGCTAATGACCAACAAAAGGCATGTATTCATAGGCAATTACTTCACTGAATTCAGATAACAGGTCAATTACTGAGATGAACTGAATTATTATAGATGTCAGGGCTGGTAATTAAAATGGCACTGATATGTATATCATATGATGAAGTCAGACAAATAAAGTGTGAATTTTTCATCTGTGATAGAGTAGAGCGAGAAATAGAAATTAAGCGAGCACATACTTACCTGTGTGAGAAAACTTAGAATCGCTTAAATAGTGAAAAGGCACAAGTAGAAATCAGCTTTGCAAGGTCTCCAAAGAGAGTGCATCATAGCAACAACAAGTATGGATGGGATTTAGCACCAATCCCTCAATGATAGAGGAGATCACTCTTGTCTGACTTCCACCTAGGTGGGCAGATGATTTTTTTTTAGCACATTTGTTGCTATAATAGGTGGGGGGATTTGCAAGGTAGTGGATGTACTCCTAAATTAAATGTATTATGATTGGGTCATGTATTTAAAGAAGAAATGTACAAATACAGCCAAAACTTGCATTGTATACTTAGATTCATCTGCTGATCCTGAACACTGCCCTGAAAGGACATGTAAAATAGAACTGCATTCAACTGGCATGTTAAATCCTTATATTTGAAAACAGTTCACAAGACAAGTCACACACCTCAAATCAGCTATGTAAATATAAGCTTTAATGTTGATATCCTTACCAATAAATATCCATTTTGGTATAAGGGCTCTTCCAGAATAAAATGTAGAATAAAATGTAGTGGTCATCACCTGACAAATTGTAACTTGACTGGTCAGCATAAAACACTTAGAACAGTCTGGATTTCTGGGCTACCCCTACCCCCATATCTAATTAAATAACGTACAATACCACTTTCAACAATACCACCCACCCCATCTCTAATTTTGGAAAAGCATTAATTCATTACTATCTTTACCTTAAAGAATCATCCCAGTCATCATCATTCTCATCCTCATCTGCACTTTTACTTTTCAATGGTTTGGAGGCAATTGTCTTGACTGGTTGTGGTTGAGATCGAGGCATGGTTCTAGCCGAAGCATTCAGGTTTATTGACTGCCCCGAGGGCACCGACCTTGCAGGGGAAACTACCACTGGCCTGACCTGTGGGATTTCAATCATATTCTTAAACTGGTCATTCATCAATGTACAATGGTGAAATGTTAGGAACAGGAAAGAAATATGGAGCTCTAGGGTTCACTCCAAATACAGAACTATGCAACAACCATGGTAGGTATCATTCATAGGTAAATAAAATTGTACATTTTGTTTAATATTGTCAAAGTACAGTGAAACCCCAAAACTGAAAACCTCTGGGTCCAAATTTAATTCCAGTTTTGAGAGGTTTTACTGAGGGGATCGCAGATGTGAATAAATATTTTTTTTTTAATATGTAAGTAGTCACACAAGCACATCATCATTGATACCAGCCTTAAATTTAAGACCAAAAAAATTTACATTTTTAAAACCTAAACATTTTTTAAAAAAATTTATGTGATTTGAGGGAGATGGAGAGAGAATTTGTTAATGTGTGCATGTGAGATAGGGAAAACACTTATGTGACTTGAAAGAAAGAATGTAATTATATAAGAACGTCTGTGTCTGTGTCTGTGTGTGTGTAAGAGTACAAGAAATAAAAAAACTGTTTTCTTTTTTAATATTTAATGGAAAATTAGCTGAAAAACGTACATTCCTTCTGAATACTGTTTTGTCACTCTCTGTTGGCAAAGTATCAAAATCAAAGTGGCAGACATGGTTATTAAAATCCTGGATATTTAGTTGTAAAAAAATACAAATGAATAGCATCAATCACAATTAAACAATCAGCAGAAAAAAATAATCTTGATTAATAGGCTATGCTACAAGTGTTTAGTTATTAATAATTTACCTTAAAAACTGGCCCTTCTTAAAGGTACAAAGGCTTCATATTAGCCTATTGTCAGCCCTAATCTGTAATGAGTATTCTTGTTACCTGCCATACCCTTGGGACATTTCTGGGCCATTGACTCACCAATAAGCCTACTACAGTATTTGCTAACTGTAAATAATCTGGCTCAGCATGTGTCTGGTGTGTGATTTACTTAATACATGACCACAGGACATTTCTGGGCCATAAATATCAACATTTTATGGACTTTAGTAGCTCAAATACATTTCCAAGTTTGAAGTGAGTTTTGGTTTTATGGGATTTTCTTTTCAAGTGTAATATTGAAATTTGGGACTGAAAATTTTATTTGGTTTCAGAGTTGACGGATTTCATTTACTGGGAAAAAAATGAGGATATTAAAGAAGGAAAAATCTGGGATAAAATAAAAATGTAGATCTTGAGGGGATTTCGGTATACAGGGGTTCGATTTTGAGGGGTTTCACTGAAAATAATGGAAACTCAAGTAACAAATCTGTAGAAAGATAAAAGAAAATCAATACATATACAGGCTTTGTTTCACAAATGCCTCAAACTATATTGAGTAACTTGTATAAAAACAACTAGGAATGTGGACGGTAATTTGATCCATTGATATAGACCTATCTTTAATTAAAGTGTATTTCTACAACTAGGCATACTTGTGGAGATCAGTCTCTTGACAATGTTGATAAACTAATGCTCCATTCACTTCAACATCTGTACTCTGCTTGCTAAATTCCCCTTTGGTAACCTTACCGAATTTTACAGAGTTCACCAAGAACTCAACCTAGTTTTACCGAGCTCTTTCAGGTATATCTACCCATGTTGGGATGCCTTTATTATTATTCCAATGCATGTTTGTTGCAATATAATTACTTCTGGTAGCTTTAACTCAAATGGGGTTCAGTGTATTGCAGCACTAGGGAAATTCTGACCTGACCTGGTTTTATTGAGCTCGATCGTGCATGTATAATGCGCTAGACTGATGTGTCCCAATGACGTAGGTGGAATCTCCATTCTAGTACTTTCACTTGCATGTACTTTTACGTACACTGAAAATTCACTGAATGATTCAAGTCAAAGTACTCTAATGTTAATGAAATCCATGAATAAAGAAGCTATTTAACATTATTTCACTTTTTCTCTTTATTAGTATCCCTCGGTCCAATACTTAGTCAATGTTGTTGACTATTTTTGTAGCATCGTCTCCTGAAATGGATTCTTGTGCTCTGTGTGTGCCATTCTTGGCAACAGCATCCTATGATCTGAACATTTTAATGCCTAATGCGCTACAATATATATATATAAAATTTAAAAAGTCTGAACCAGTCAAGACTAATGTTAAGTGTGCACATACTCATCATGTGAC
The DNA here is from genome assembly GCA_029931535.1 of Margaritifera margaritifera. NCBI lineage: Eukaryota > Metazoa > Mollusca > Bivalvia > Unionida > Margaritiferidae > Margaritifera > Margaritifera margaritifera. The sequence continues at coordinate 1,676,570 of JAQPZY010001451.1, read as the reverse complement.
AAATGTATGGAGACAAAAAACTGTCAGTTGTAAATAAAAATTATTACAAGTCTTTTCAGCATCAAGGAAATACATGGTAAACACAAGGAAATACATGGTAAACACACTGATTTTGCAAGAAATCCTCCCTATTGTTCACAGTTATGAAAGATAATCGACATTTAAGGAAAATCAACATGGACGTTGGTAGAAATAGCAGACAAAAAACCATTGAGGAATGTTATTTTCAGGTTGTTTCTATATAATTTATCACTTAACTATTCATTTTTAGTTACAAAGGAATTTTAAAAAAAAAGAAGTGGATGTAGAATTTAGAAAAAAATGTATGTTTAGCAATATTATTTAATCTTGTAAAAAAATCCACAGGTGGTTGGTCTGAAAATCTCTTGTTAAGCATTTGCCATATTATTATCAGTGTCAAATGAAATAAAAAGGAATTTGAGCTTGCTAATGAGAGACCGAGAGAAGAAAAGAGAGAGAGAGAGAGAGAAGAGTCACATATGATCTTGTGCAACACTGCCAAATAATACAGAATACAATATGTAATACATATTTTGACATTACATTAAACTCAGTTTTGTGTCTTGTTGCTTAAAAACATGAAACCCCAAACATTAAGGCATGATATGATTTTTATTGATAAGGCTTATTTCTAAGGGCAGAATGTTGATGAACAAATAAAGGCCATACTGTTAACAAGGTTAATAGCTACTGTATCATAACTTTGATTACTACACAGAATTGTTTTCTTTTTTCATATATATAAACCAGAGGTTCAAGTCACATAAAGGAGAGAGAGCGAGAGAGAGAGCGAGAGAGAGAGAGAGAGAGAGGGAGAGAGAGAACATAAAACCTGCATACACAACTGACAAAACAGAAACAACAGTCTGCTTTAATTCACTATGATTTTTAAAAACTGCTTACAAATATGCCTGACATTTTTAGCTAAGAAGCAGTTCTCTATATAATATTTATGACTGTGGTACATACATGAACAAATTCAATTGATATAGTTTTGATTTTATTTCTGAAGATTACCACTAAAATGGGAGTTCCATTTGCAATACAGAAAGAGAGAGATAAATGTTTTCTCCACTTTTGAATTCAATGTCATGTTTATTTTTTACTTTGAAACCACTACTGTAATAGGGTTTCATGAGGGAAAATTGGGTTTCATGAACCAATGAATGGTTTGTCTGCCAAAAAAAATCAATATTGTTTTAAGTTATTTTTGTTTAACATGCAACAAGTTGATAACTGCATCAATGAAGTCCGTATTTTTCTGACCCCCCACACCCCACTGCATTGTATAGCTAAGAGGATACACATGCTCAACAGAATTCACAGACAAGGTCGAGTTCTGCAGGTGAATTGAAGTACAATGAAACATAGGGCAGGCAATTAAAATGGCACTGACTCACTTACTGTATGATAAAATTAGACAAATCAAGTGTGAGATATTTGTCTATAATAAAAACAGAGTGGTACAAAAAAACATGATATTTTAATGAGTGGCGAAGCCACAAGTTAAAATATATTGTTTTTTGTACCACAAGATGAAATATATCTGCTATTTACACAGGAAAAGAAAATTTTCTTGTTATTATATACCAAACTTGCTCTTGAATCGAAGCTTAGAAGATTAAACTCACTCTTCAGTACACCCCACCTGCCTTTTTGTAAATTCACCTCGCTTTCATTGGCTGATTATATAAACTATCTGCAACTTAAGAAAGCAGTAGGATTGAGATGACCTAATATGATGCAGTAAATTACATTTTTGACATTATTTTACTCTATCTGACCACAAAGCAAGTCCGAGTCAGCATTGCATCACAGCTAGTGTATCATTGTTGTCAAGGTAATAAGGGGAAATAACTTCATAGAGACATGAATGGCATCAAGTCAAACTTCTTCAGCAACAAATAATTTCCATCTCTGAAAGGTAATGCAGCTTCTATTTATTTGTTCTAGCTCACAAAGCACTCGTTTCTCTTGCTGCATGTATAACTCTTTGTAGGCACACACAATCAAGCATCACATGGCATGATGGGAAATCTTGTATTTTCACAAGTGAAACTATAAGGATATATTTTTCACATGTGAAAATATACGAATGAAAAAATATGAAAATTATTTCACCAATTATTTTCTATATTTCACATTTAAGTATATAATAAATAGGCAGAATTGTGTTGATGTTTCGTTAAACCCTACACACACACACACACACACACACACACACACACACACACACACACACACATACATGCATACATACATACATACATACATACATACATGCATACATACATACCAGGGTTCCCAAAAATGATAAAATCTCTTCTGGACATTTACCACACCACAGTGCTGCATTGACACTGACCACCTCACCCATTTCAAGAAAAGATGAATTTTCAGCCCTTTTAGTTTCCAAAACATAAATCTGAATATCTCTTCTGACACATAAACATAAAAAACCACAATAATTTTCTTTTTGTTTCTCAACAACATTGCATTTGTATTTCAGCAATGGAGAACTAGACATTAAAAATGGTCATGAAATAAGAAGAGGTGTTATTTGCTGGTACATTAAATGATGGTAGTCCAACAATATGAGACGTCTACCCTGGTATGTATGATGGGGGAGGAGGGGTTGCCATCTTACTGCCATAAAAATCAGTGCTGTGGAGCTCTGTTCTGACAGCATCAACAGGAAAACTGGAGGCCAAATTTTCAAGATTGCTTTATTCATACCACATTTACTCTGATGCCTTTTTCCTTATTTAGTAGATTCAGGCACAATCTGTTGGTTGCATTTTTCAAACTCAGTTGACCGCCATTATAGTTCTTTGAAGAGCTATAGTATGCACGGAATGCCAAAGTCAGTTGAACTAGGGATGCAATTTTATTAACAAAATGAATATGTCTAATCACATTCAGCCTAATACGACAATACATGATTTGTTTCATTAAAGAAACATATCTGGTAGTTAAAACAAATTCAGCATTCCTCAGCTGCCATCAGTCTTCAGCCAAATGAAATGGCAGTCCACAATAGCAAAACTGTACAGGAGTAAAACAGGTAATTTCTACAGTTCTTGGAAATAAAGTACACATGATTCAGGAAAATTTGTGCCCAAACCTTATTTTCTGTGTGATTATGCTCACAAATTCAAGCATTTTGCATGCAATTTTCAATTTTAGCTAGATTTTTTACAATGATGCATCCTAGATGGAACCTGTTGAGGACTAAAGATGATAACATGCATAACTATTCAAATTATGTGTGAAAAACCATGATATGATAAACAATACATGATGAGATAGCAGTATAAATGCAAACGCTCAAGAAATGCATGAATGGTAAATGATGAGATAATAAATAATATATGAGAATGTAGCTTAAACAAAACTGCAAAATAAAATGTATGAATGGTACATGATGAAATAGTAAATGATAAATGATAAAGAATGAAATTCTATTTTAAACACAGCACTAATAAGATGCATAAGTGGTAAATGCCTAGATGAGAAACGACAAACAAAGAGATTGTAGCTAAAATGCAAATGTCAGATATGCATTTTTGGGGTACATAAATATTTCAGTGTGTGTAAATTGGCAGTGCCTTCACTTTAAATGACCCACATGATCATTTTAGGCTAATCATAAAACAGTTCTGGATGTATTTACAAAAATGTTCTCACCATATACTAAAATATGACACTATCATGTATTAGCTGTATTATACAAATGTTCTCAATGACATATCACCCTCTGTAAGATGATTAAAAGATGGCGTTTCCTTAAAAAGATATCACTTATAAGGAAACATAAATTACCCAAATGTTAAAGAACCTTTGAAATTTCCAATTTAGCAACATTTTCTGACCTGTTTAAATGCTGGCTCATCATCAGAGTCCTCCTCCTCATCTTCGTCCGAGTCCCACTGTGTACTTGTGTATTCTGCACTAGATCCAGTTTTATGGAGAGGGCTTTCTGCTCGACCTGGGCTAGCAATGCGAGCTTTAGGACTTTGAGAGCGAGGTGCTGGTTTAGGAGGAGAGCTCTGTATGAAGCGTGTCTGGGGCTGGGCTGGTGAGGGGCGCTGCTGGGGGCTTGGAGCTTCACGTTTGGGAGAGGAGCCTGCAGAGGGATTGGTGAGGTGTCCACTGCTACCAAAACCTGAGGTTGAGATGGTCTGCTGACTGCCTGAGGCTGGTCTAACGGAAGGTGGGCGAGCTGAATTAAAAATGATTAAACAAATTAATTCATGATGTTACTGACATGCTGTTTCATCAATATCTCATTTTTGTGAGCAACATAATGGCATGATATCACAAGAAATCTTAAGAAAAAATGATCTTCAAGAAGAGAGCAGAACCTGTTTTACCAAATCTACAAAAGACTAGCAATCTGTCTGAAAAGAAGCAGCCAACTGATTTAAAAACCTACGATATTTTATGATATTAAATTCATTTAAATGTCTTTAGGCAAAAAATATAAATTTATATGACCCTCCACGTAAACTGATCTGCAAAAGTCATTCCATTCTGTACATCCAACAAAAATACCATATATCTACTGATATCATGATGACACAATAAAATGTTGCTAATAACCTTACCTGGAGCTATCAGTGGAGATTTCTTCAGAGCTTTCAATTTCTCCTTTGCCTGCTGAGTGGCATACTGATCAAACTGCTTTCGGAAGTCTGGAAACACTGGATATTTCTGAAAAAAAAGTATTTATTCACCAGAATCTATTTTTATGTTGCAAATTACCATTTATACTCGCATATATTCCAGGTCTAAATACAAACAATATAAACCTTGATCTGCTGTTGCATAATGTGCCAGCAGACCAGTGTCTATGTTGTTTGTTCTACTGATAAGTCCCTACAAACTGCATAGGCCCAGATCTGCCGGCGCATTATGCGACGGCTGATCTGGGTCATTGCTGTTTGCAGTTGGTATCGGCTTGTACGCGAGTATAAACGGTAAGAAAACTATGTATGCTGTTTATTCTTTGTACTGTGTACAAAACAAGGAAAATCATCAATGTAACTTTCCCTGAAGATATTTAAACATATAAAATGTGTATCAAATATTTTTGTTTTCCATCAAAACAAACCCTGCCAAAAAAATTGGTTTTGGAGTCAGGGTTTGCATAAGAAATAAAAGAGCAAGTTTCTAGGGTGTCACTAGTCTAAAATAAGAACCATCATATGACTGTTCGGAGAAGAATGATGGCACCAATAATGAATTGCCTAAAGCTTAACAGCTGAGGGGGATGCCAAACCTGATTCCAACGTCAAGATGGGTGAAATCTGAAACTAAATCTTGTCAGGACTCAACATGGATTTCAAGGAGAGCTACTGTCTTTCTCTACAGATATTGGATATTGAGTGACAAAATGAAGCATCATTTTTTTTAAAAATGTTAGACATTTACGTACAAGTTGTATGTGTATAACCTAGTGTCAATCTCAACTAACCTGAATCAGAGTCTGTCTTCTATTGTTCAGATGTTCTACCTTGCTCTGCAGCACCTCATCTGATATTCCTCTTGTACCCTAGACACAGAAAGAGAAAACAGTGTTGTCTTTGTAAACAGTGTTGCGTATGTAAAACAAGGAATCATGAAAATCCTGCTGGGAAATTTCACTTGTAGACCTCAAAACAAAATACAAAGCTATTGATTACAAGAAAATTATGTCCAAAATTGACAGTCACTAACAAAGATTAAATCTTTCTGGCTGTATTTGCTTCTGCACAGATTGACAACTGCTAAACAGATTTTCTTTTGATAGTCTTATATTTAGATTTAATCAAGTTACATATACATATCAAAAATTGCACATTTGGGCACAGATAACTATTCAGTTCCCAAAGAATGTAATGCTAATGTTTATCCAAATTACTACACTTTTGTGGCAAGACCAGCAAATCACACTTACATCCTATAAACAATATATCCAACAGGAAACTTTTAATAACAATGAAAATAATATGTTGTGCAGCCTATTTTTGAGAATATTTCCCTTTTAGGTGCCCAACATAAAAATCCGAGCCTGATGAAATCTCCCCATTTACATCCAGTAGTACCTGTGTGGCAACAATGATAAAATGAAAATAGTTTTAGGTGCAAGCCTTCTATTGTGTACAATTTACTGATACATACTAGGCTTCTTCTGAAAAATTACATATTTTCTGTAATTATTTACAGCCAAACAGCAACCCTCATTCTTTTAAATATGGTATTTTATATATGAACTCACATAGGCTGGTTCCACAGCTCATAAAATAATTAGTTGCCTGTCACTATTTATGTGGTTTCAAAATTTATCATATACATTTTTCTGAATTTTTTGCACTTCCTAATGTAACAATATTATTATGTGGTGAGCATTTTAAGTATCATTGCTTAGATTTGCAACATATTTTGCTCCTTTTTTATATTTCTCTGACTCTCCTTGTCAGTTGAAAAGCTTAATGTGGTCCCATTGCCAGTTGATGACTAATCAGGAATAATTGGGATGGATTGGTGCATGCCGTTTCTGTATGCCCTAGGATGGTGAGCAAACAAGTGCTTTGTTGTTGACAAACAGAATAGATGAAAACAGTGAACATCGTGTTAAACTGAATATACCTGTCCTACAACAAGTGTTACCATTCCAATGATCTACTTCATCCATATTCCTTACCCTTGTAATGCCAATCTTTTCCAAGTTTTCCTCCAACACTTCTGCCAGCTGATCTCTCATGATTTTCAATGTTGGATTCTTCCTCAATTGGTCCAGGAACTGAGTTGTCTGTAGTGTCAGCTCCCCGCTGGTTCTGAAAGAGCAGATTAGGCAATTTATTTTGCTGACTTTATGATGCATAATAAATAAAAAGGATCACCTAATCAAAGAACCATGTATATCAAAATTATATTCTCTAAAAAAAAAAAACAATATAGATCATACAAAGGATGGACTTGAAAAACAAATGCTGCAAAACACAGTTAATCCAAAATGAATTGATCGTCTCACTAGTGAAAATAATTAGGGGAACCATGACTCTTGGGAATACTGCTAAAATTCAGAAGAAAGTCTAAGCAAGAGTACAGCAAATGGCACATGCTACACCCATCTCTTGACTTTTTCCCTAATAACGAAGTTGACCTTTAATCTAGGGATTTAGTTATTAGGTGTATACATAGGTCAAGTTTCATCAAAATATCTGTAGAGGTCAAGAAGTGAGAGCCTGGATAAGAAACTGAGCACGGACTTACATTATAACTTGTTGTAAACCTTAACCTTGAGGCAGGGGTATGATACAATTATGTGAAACACTGTCAAAATATACAAAAAAGCATAAGTTTCATTAAAATCTCTTCCCTGGTTTAAAAGTTAAACACATATCTGGAAAGAGGTCACTGACTTATATTTTAAATTGCAGTGACCTTGACCTTGATGCAGAAGGCATGGCTATGGTATTTGACACACTGTCTTATCAGGATATATAACTGGTTAAAGTTACATTAAAATATCTTCAGCAGTTCAAAAGTCAGACTCCAGCCAAAGATACAAGTCCAGGTTACACTTTCCCTTGTTGTGACCTTTACTTTGAGGCAGGGTGTGTGGCTATGGTATGCAACACACCATCCATACATGACATATGACTGGCTAAGGTTTCATTAAAATATCTTCAGTGGTTCAAACTTTATACTCAGATCAAGGATACACAAATTACAGAATGAGTGTTCCTTGCCATGATCCTGACCTTGACACTGGGGGCCTGGCTATGGCATATGCCACACTGTTTAGTCATGATATATATCTGGGTGAAGTTTCACAAAAATATTGCCAAACATTACAAAGTTATGGACCAGACAAGCAAATGTTAATGAATAGATGTAAGGACAGACACATGCATGGACTGACATTGGCATAATATAATACGCCAGTGAATAAAAACTGGCCCATATCAATTTAGGCTAATTAATCTGAAGAAATCAATTACTGATAAATGTTGGATCAATCTGCAAGTTAAATAAATTTAACTTTACATAATGATCAATGAATCATCAGTAACACACTGACTTTGCACCTCTGCATTTCTAGGTTTGATTCCTATTTCCAAAATATGCAACCTGCATAAAAAAGAGGTTGCCCATACAAGGACAGTTGTTTCCTGCAAATTTTCTGGGTTTTTTTCCATTTCAAAGACCACATATGTCAATATATGAGTCATCGAGATCATGCTTAAAGTTGTAACAACATACTGTGGAATGGATGTTAAATAAATAAAAATTATATAAATTGTCTCATTCATGGGGTCAAATTAAATAGTTGGATCAATGGAAATTTGATGAATGAAATCAGACTGTAAATGTTTTTTTATGTAAAGAAAGTGAAGTTTAGGCAAAAGAAAAAGATAATAATGGTCTAGTACAAAGAATAACATTTAATAAACTATGATTTATTTACTATTATTTTTGGGGTAACAATTTTTTTTTGATTTCTTGGATGCTACAGATATAAAGACCTAGTGAACAATGATCACCTGTGAATACAACAGGATCTCCTTTCCCATCAGCCATATCCACAAATTGAATGACCAATACAATCATCATTTTCTGCAAATCCATGACATCTGATGCCCATAAAAATAAATTACTTTACAGTTATATATGCATGATAAAAGACCATCATTTAGTAACCACAAATATGAAAGATATTTAGAACTCTTTGGGCATCAATATTACATACATTTAGTAACCACAAATATGAAAGATATTTAGAACTCTTTGGGGCATCAATATTACATACATTTAGTAACCACAAATATGAAAGATATTTAGAACTCTTTGGGGCATCAATATTACATAAAATGTCTTACCCAAGAGTGCTATAAGGTGTCCTAGTTCCACTTAAACTTCCAGTACCTGTTCCTGTGCCCAGTTTTAAAATAAAAAAATAAAAAATATACATGTTTTTATCTTCCATAATTTTTGTAGAATCATGAAAAGACATAAAATGAAGCAAAAATTTGTTTGTTAAATGTGCAAAGCATTCAAGCTTCCCATATATCTGCAGATTTCATTAATAACTACATAATTTACATAATTTTGTCACTCATTAATCACATATTACTAATGGAGCTAAAACTCTTGTGTAAATTTAACAAACTAAATGTAACAGCCAGTTGAAAATTTAATCATTATCCTCGGATTAAAACAACAGATACTACAACTCACAAATCTATTAGGATGGTTAACCCCACTAAAAAGATTTGTCTAAATGTTTTTCCAATAGTATTTGTAATCTACATCCTGATGGGAGGCAGGTTGAATATTTGTAATAATAATTTATGGTTTGTGAGGAAAAAAAATGAAAATGAGGTACCTGTTCCATCCTCTTCATCACTAGGTTCCATGGACAACATCTTGACTGGTGTCTCAGCTTTGGTAAGCGACTTGGCCCTGAAATCTGGCTCTGCTGCAGCAGCTGCTGAGGATTGCTGGAACCAAGACACAGAATTATATACAGTTTTCTTATAACAAAGCTAGAGATGGCAGCAATTACAATTATGTGGACTACTGGACCTTTGGTCTCATCAATCCATCCCCTTTAAAGTCCCAAAGACCTCTGAGCTGCATCTATAATCCAAAACCTTCATTGTCATTACTCTACCTCATAATCATTATGTGACCAAATATGATTAGTCTCTCTCTATCGGTGTTGATGGAATTCATTATACACAGAGAACTGACTGACAGACAGAAGGAAAGATGCACAGACATGACCAATCACAATATATCAGCAAAGATGCAGCTATAATAAGCCTCTGAAATTATCTCCCTTGAGATCATTCATGGCTTCCTACTGGGTCATCCTTCCTTATAATCTGTATAGCAGTAATTAATTCTATAAAAACTTTATCATTCACAACAGCCTTAATGTTTTGAATGCACTGCAAAGGTACTGCCACTGCATTGTATATATATATATATATATATATATATATATATATATATATATATATATATATATATATATATATATATATCTCAAGTTTTTTGTGTTTCTGTGTTTCTGAGCCTACTCTGTAAGTACATCTCTACTACTACTACTAATAATAATAATAATAATAATAATAATAATAATAATAATAATAATAATAATAATAATAATAATAATAATATGGAGTGTTAACCTAAGATGGCAGACACTTTTATTTGTCAAGGAAAGCAAATCTGATAGTTCATGAGAATCAGCTAATACCAAAATATTATACAGGAAAGGACTATAGTAGATTTTCATTCATATCCATTTATGTATATTCATTTGCTAAAATCATAAGGAATCTAAATTCTATTCATATAGTGTGGCAGTATGATGACCTAATTTAAAATTTTACCAACCATTTGCAATTTATTCCTGCTTGTCTTGGTCTCATTTGTCATTTGCCTAAATTCTTCCTGTCATTTAGCCTAACCCAGTGAGTGTCTTACCTATTATTTGCTTAATAATAAGTATAGAACAAATCCATAGAGGTTAAAATATCAACAGATTTGAAATCACAAATACAGTTAGATTTTAATCCTTGTTTTCATAGTTGGCATTGTATGTTTTTGATATCCAGAGAATTAAACAGTAGACTTTAAATAATACATCAATGACATTTATAATTTATTTGCAACCTGACACACTGGCCATTTTAAATCAAGAAGTTTTGTACAGCAACTGCAGTGTCCAGATTTAATGTTTTCAAATCGAAAGCAGAGAGTGGGTTAATATACATGTCATCTGGCTTGATTTATATCACTACCATACTGTATTTACATAGGGATTATTCTAGTGTATTTGAGAATGGAGTATCATTTCATAAAATGAAAATTTCAAAAAATAAACTGCTTACAATTGTGAATTCTGCATGATTTTATACTAATGTGGGTTTATGGGTCTACCTATGTTGGGACTGGAGTATATATTCTGTTCTTGAGCAGCACTAAATAATTTAGTAGATGGAATAATCAGATGATGTCTCCATTAAAGATCACCTATAAACTTAACATTCTTATATGGAAACCATCGCAAATATGTGCACTTTTGTATCTGCGACCTTCTAACACAAAATGACATTGAAAGACACAAAAATTTGTCAATTTATTTTTAAGTACATCTGTTTGTTTCAACAGCTTTTTTGAACTTTCTCAAGTGAATCAAGGTACCAAGCTGACGATTTCTGATTGGCAAATATTTGATTGCTTTTGTGATACAAGAGCTTACGTATGCTTTCTCAAAAAGAATTATAATTAGACATTACAAGCATTTAAGTGATCTAGATATACTGGTGTTTAACTTGTGGTTCAGGTATATAAAATATCATCTGACCATAAAATCAGAATTTGATAGAAGTGAACGTAATGGCGTAATTTGAAGTTCAAAATGGGAATGATTCCACTAAAATCAGAATTGTCGGCATCTCTGCAACTGATAATGGCCAGAAAGAGACAGACTAGTTTGAAGTACTCTCTTTTAGCCCTATTATTCTTAAGTACCATATTTGCTTTAAATCTGCACACACTGTCAATCCATACAAATTATAATATTTTTAACATGAAACGAAAATTCATATGAAATGTAAACAGAATTAAAACCAATACTGTAATATCCTAGGTAAAAAAAATACATCTACAACATACATAAGTTGCAATCCAATAAACTTACTGGACGAATTAAATCCTTAACAGTTGTTTCTTGACTCTTCAACATTATTTCTTGTTCTCTGGATCTCTGAAAATAAAGACACAAGTATATGATCAAATAGTAACCTCTTTAGGCATCATATGAAAGTCAAATTTTTTTAACATGTAGACTTAATGAGCAAAAAAAAAAATCACACACCTCACAGCAAATGAAACTAGCCAGATTATTATTAAATTTGGCACCGTCAGTATCACAGATGATATGTCTATTAAGTTTTCTTGATACTATTGTTGATGTCATGTATCTTACTTCTGATCCATGCCTGGAGTTATTTCTAAGAAAAAGTACTTCCAACAGCCATTAATCATAATCAACAAGTGTTGTGTTCTCTAAAATTAGCGTATCTCATGACGGAAACAAAACTATATTGTATTCAATATAAATATACATGTAACTATGAAACAATAATATTGATACCATATCTAAAAGTCATCTTAATACCTTTGACTGTTTTCTGTTTGGTACAGATCCAACAGTCATATTCAAATGTTGTGTGTGTTTCACATATAGCAGATCTAAAAATTAGGCAAAAAAAAAAAAAAATATGCGTGTTTACTTTTGCACTGGTTTTAAAATTATGGTAGGCAGGTAGGTGTTTTTCTTTCTTTTTTTTTTTTTTTTTAAACATTATATATAAATCGCTTCAAAGTACTGGGCAAAACCGGCTCAATTTGATCCACAAATAAATTTCAGAAATGTGAATTTTTTTTTTTTTATTTAAACCATGGGGAAAAAAGTGCTAGGGTCGGCAATGAGAAACAGAGATGGTCAGCCAACTGGAAACACACATATTTTTTTTTTTTTTGCCTTACAATAAAGTAATGGGTAAATATTAGTACTGGGGATCAGATGAAATTTAAAGATTGATTGTTGGCTTACTATACCCGATCAACCATTGATTTTAATTGGGTTAAAAGACTTTCAGTATTTTTTTTGGACAATGTCAGCGTCACATATTTGGTAATGGTTAAGTTGGCATTTTAGTGCTGCTAAAGAACAAAAAGGCTATATTGACTGGAAGCTTTTATTCATATATCTTTTAATTTTTAAAACAAGTTGAAGAGAAAAACAAATCTTCAGTAGTTTATATCTGATTATGGAAAACCATAATAGAATACTTGGACATTTTACTGTTCAACCAATCTTCAATTATTTTGATTAATCGTCACACTGCTAATCACACATTAAATAACCAACTGAAACTAAAAACTGCATAACCTTCAGAGAAATGTGTTGATTAAAGGCTAATTTCATGAAAATGTGAATTAATTAATTAATGTGGGTAATTTTTAAATTCAGACTGAACTCTGTACTTCGTTAAATTTGCTCAATTCATGTTCATTATAAGCAGGTTTCATATGGTGGACTGTGCTAAAAAAATAACCAAACTGACCAAAGCCATGTGCTGGATTGCTCAACAAAACATTTACCACATATCTTGAAGAAGAAACTAAGTGATCAAACAAGGTCTGAAAAAGTACATCTGAAAAACATAAACATGTGGTAAACTGTGGTATAAATGTAAAATTGAAAATAACCAAGGCCGTGTTCTTACTTGTATTCTTAATGGAGTTGTATCCATCTTTTATAATGAAAAGATAGCAGAAAGGTCACGTAGCCTCTAATGATGGGAGCAAAATGATAGGAAAATTATAAAATATGCACAAGAATTAATTCAGGAAAAGATGGTTTTTTACAATGGATGGTCTGTTTTGTACGTGGCCTTACAAGAGAGACCATTATATCACCTACCATATATACTCGCGTATAATCCGATACCAACTGCAAAGACCCCGATCTGCCGGCGCATAATGCGCCAACAGATCTGGATCTATGCAGTTTGTAACGACTAATCAGTAGTACAAACAACATAGACCCTGATCTGCTGGCGCATTATACGAAGGCAGATCAGGGTCTATGTTGTTTGCATTTGGACCCAGTTTATACGCGAGTATGTACGATATCTGATGACCACAACCAAGTGCTGAAAGATGTTTCATTATCTCTGATCTAATCACTGTCACCAAATGGTGGAAAATGTTCTAAATGTTATGGATCTAACTTGCCAAGCAATGTTCTGGATTGTACTCTAAATACATAGTTTTTAAGCCAAAGTAAACTATCCTGAAAAATACTGTCTGCCATCTTTGTACTGGATCATCCTCTCAATAGATAGTTTCAATTCAAGCCAGATTAATCTCCCTTGGAAAAGAAAGTCTGTTTTCTGAAGGATCAACCTTCCACTGCACTGTTATTGATGGGAATATAACTTTACTAATGAAAACTATCCATATATCACTCTTGCAAATTAGACAAACAGATCACATGCTGGACTGAAGTTATCAATGCCAAAGTTTAAAAATACCAGAAAATATGCCTGACTTGAATCTAAATATACCATGCACTTTCTATACCTATTTGTCTTTTTTTCAGACGAGCATATCATGGCACTAAAGCTGTCTACACTTGTCACATTCACTCTTAGTGAAATATTAAATTTGGTGCATAGTACCATCTATACTCGCGTATAAGCCGATAACAACTGCAAACTGCATAGACCCAGATCTGCCATCGCATAACATCTTGTGTTCAATCTTGAAGCTGAACAAATATATCCAGACAAAGTATCACATGGACGCTATTAGAAATTCCTACACTGATAACCATCATAGCTGTGTACAAATATTAAGCACTGACAGAAAAGAACAGAAAAACAGTCAAGCACTGTTTTATATTAAACCAATCAAATGTCATGTAACAAATGACAATCAGTGTATTATCCAAAATGGCAGAATGATGTTTCACGATGAAAACAATCGAAATCATAAAGAGTTTGAAATGTAGGATATTACATGCGAATTATATGGCAAAACTATCTTTTTTAGCTCATAGCGAAACAAAAATCAAAGTGCACATTAAACACTAGTGCGCATTATTCATACCAAAATACGATAAAAGCTCAGACAACCAGAACCTTGTGCTTTACTGTTTTCAAACTTTCAAAGATGAAAACCATCACCAACATATATCCAATGACCTGTTGTACAAGCCAAAGAACTAAATATCATGTTATTTTGTGTTGAACTATATTTTAACATTAAGCATCTGACAACCAAAACCAAATGCTGAACGCTATTGAATTGTGTTCTTAACATCAAACAGCTGACAACAACAATAATCAGGTGCTGCTGTAATCAAATGAACTGTACAGACCTCAACAATATGGCCATTTACATCGAGACTGTCTAAGTCAAGATGGAGCTCAGACTTTGATGGCTAGATGGATAAAGAATGAGACATGCAAGAAGAGTAAATACATGGTCCCTTTGTCAATTTTTAAATATCCTGTATGAGATGACAATAACGGTTATAGGCATGTACATGAAATAAAAGCAAATTTTGTAAAACTTGCTCTGTAAACCAAACTGTATAGTGTACTATGCTACTACATATTCTTGCTAACACAAACCATCTTAAGTTTAATGTTTGAAATTTTGAAATAGAACATACTCTACTCCCAAAAGCAAAGTTTAAGACCCAAATATCACATTAACCCCAAAATGTCATGTAGTACATGGAACATAGAGGTTACCAGAGAAAAGTAAGCTTAAATTTACTCAGGCTCAATACATGTATATCTATCATGAAATACATGCAGGGCTGCATCTAGATTTTTTAAAAATTTGGGCAATATACCCCCTTTCGTTTAGGAAAGGCTGGGGGGGGGGGGCAACCAAGTGAAGTAGGTGCTCAGCATTTATTATGAAAAACTTTGAATAAAAATAATAAATCATTGTGCTGACACCTATATATAATGTGCAAACATTGCTTGTGCATATATTTTTAAAAATCAGTATATCATCCTTACTACTTATAAGCTACCATATATACTCGCGTGTAAGCCAGATCCAAATGCAAACAACATAGAAACAACATAGACCCTGATCTGCCATCACATAATGCACCGGCAGATCAGGGTCTATGTTGTTTGTTCTACTGATTAGTCCTTACAAACTGCATAGACCATTATGCGATGGCAGATCTGGGTACATGCAGTTTGCAGTTGGTATAGGATTACACACTAGTATATATGGTATGTTAACGAACAGCAACTAAAACCTTAATGTGACTTTTATTTTTTGCCATACTCATAGTACCAAATCAACTGCATAAATCTGTCCTCTATCCCAAAATAATGAAATAAAGAAAAATCTTTTAAGCACATTTTGTTAAGTCCGGATCGACAATATTTCTCAAGCACAAACAGGAATACTTGCAGTGAATGTCCACATCACATGCACAGATCTGTATTTATGGGAACAGTTTCAATCTTCATGAGTAATATTTCGGTCTCTATGAAACATTGTTGCAGGTATTGATCCAAAGTAGCACTCCTCTAAGTAAAACAGAAACTTCAATTAACACTTTAAACATGTAGTATGCATCAACTTAACATGTAGTATGCATCAACTTAACATGTAGTATGCATCAACTTAACATGTAGTATGCATCAACTTAACATGTAGTATGCATCAACTTAACATGTAGTATGCATCAACTTAACATGTAGTATGCATCAACTTAACTGCAAACATGAAACTGCAAAAACTGATCAAAGAAAACATTTAAGTGGAAAGGCTTTTATAGGTGCATAACCTTGAACTGCTACTATTCAACAAGAAAACTACTGTACATGTATGTACATGTATAAGTACATGTATGTACATGTATAAGTAATAAGAGTCTACTTAAAAAATTCTCTTGTCCTTCTCGCAAATTTACACAAAAGTCACTTTAACATACAGGATCTAAGCTAGGGAGTAATTTGTGCAAAATAGTCGCCCTAGACTCTGTCATTCTGCCTAAACATGCCCAAGAAGTGAAGATTACATCACGTTGCATTGATTTCATGCAGCCCCCACCCCCTTTATTTGAATATAATGCATTAATAATCAAAGTAAAATGTCCACTTTTTGTGTCAGTTTTCCCTTCAAAGAGAAAGATGGAAAGTTAGAAAAAGAAGTTTATTGCTCTGTAGTCAATTATTAGTGCTAATTTGATGATCCTAATTGCCAGAAATTACATTGCTAAACATGTAATTCCAACCAAAAATTCATACATAATCCCTGAAAAAAACTGAGTGAAAAAAAGAATTTGTTTTAGCTCCATTGGAAGCGAATTATGACTCAGTGGACATATCCAGGTCAATTACTAATATAATTAGTCATTTAATGCAATATTGTAGCCAATATATATATATATATATATATATATATATATATATATATATATATATATATATATATGAAATAGTACTAAAGAAACAGTTGCCAATGTTTTAATGTAACCTATTTTCGAGGTTGCAGTTTCATATGGTGAAGCAAAATAAGGACAGTTTTAATATTTATAGTGTTTTATTAGTATTTCATCAATATTTTAATGATCTGACGTGAAAATATTCAAAAACAGAAGTTTAAAGTGATTACTTTGAAAATTACAAGTTTTGAACTTCTACACAAACTTCTCCCCATTTTTGCCAATTTCACCGTATTTTGGCTGGAGAGAAGTCATTTTGCACAAATATTCCAGCATGACCCATGACATATATTATTATGAATCTTGATTTAAAGAGTAATTTAAAAAAATATATTTTATTTGGACATTTCAATTTTTTTAAATAACTCGCTGGTTGGTGAACATGAACTTACTGCATCATTTTCAATTATAACTATCACAAGTGTCTTCCCAGTCACTGAATGCTTACAGTTTAAAAGAGCAGCAAAATGACTCAAACAGTCCATCAAAATCAACTTTTTGATTTCAAATGGAGTTTTTGGCATTTACAGCTCATAAAATCAAGTACAATATCTTAAAACATACTAATAGAAATAGTAAAGTGAATTAGTCTAGCCCATCAATTGTGAGGAAGTGGACCCAGCGAGCTCAATTTGGGCTGGTATAAGAGCATTGAAAAACATCTCCAATTTCCAGATTTTATTGTCGTTCATCTATATGACTTTGAGTCCTTTTTTTTGGAATAATCTCTCTGTCAAAAAAAAAAGGTACAAATTTTGGCTGTTTCCATTCTGTCACTTGGTAGGTGTGGAGCACAATGCTTGCATAGGTCAGACAGCCAACCAGAACTCATCAGCTGACAATTATGTCATTGACTGGTATATTGATTTTTCCTGACAAAGCCAGCACAGACTGCTATGTATAACAAGAAAAATTCACATAATGCCTAATTTTTGCACCATTTTAAGCACAAAGTGACTACAATTTTGCAGCATATTTTCAAATTTTGTGGGAATCACACAATCACATGCACTAGATGCAGCCCTGCACATGTGCAAAACATGTCGATGTACACTAGGTATCTCTATATAATCATGTGCTTCTTAACTAGACCGAATACATGAAGATATTTTTTCCATAAGATACAAACATATGTATACATGGTAAAGGGTTTAACAGCATGTCAGCACAATACTGGTTATATAGTGCTGATTAAAAGTTAAGATCTCCAAATGTTAAGAGATGTAAACATGCATGTGCATGTAATAAATTGGAAAGTACAAGGTGTATGTACTTTTACTCTGATCTCCTGTGAGTAGAAACATAAAAGCAAATGCTTTCATCTAAAACTTCACTGTATTTTAATACAGTAAAGTTTTAGATGAAAGCATTTTATGTATTGACAAAGCTACTTCTGCAATTCTGTCAAATTCTGTGAATACTTCCACCACTGACCTATTGTATTATGCTGCAAAAAAAATTAACTACTTGGTTTTCACAGAGGATACACCAGTGAATACATTAAAATAATTTTACTTTTTCTTATTAAAATTCATTAACGTTGCTATACATACACCCTAAAAATCTCAAGCTGCTGTTTGTTATCCATTACAGGTTTTGTTTTGTACAGTGTAGGTTTATTGTTGATGTAGGCTTTTAACATAAAAATATTAAATCTTCAATAAGAAAAGTAGGTTTAGGTAGACTGTATATCGGAAACTGTTAATGCACATAACAAGAATTTTAACGAATCTGAAAATTTGTACCGTATATACTCGCGTATAAGCCAGGTCCAAATGCAAACAACATAGACCCTGATCTACCATCGCATAATGCGCTGGCAGATCAGGGTCTATGTTGTTTGTTCTACAGTCGATTAGTCGTTACAAACTGCATAGACCCAGATCTGCCGGCACATTATGCGACGGCAGATCTGGGTCTATGTAGTTTGCAGTTGGTATTAGATTATACAGTATATACGGTACCTATTGATTTAGCAGTGATCAAGAATATGTACAAACATACATTATTTTCTCGCATTTATAGTTTATAACAATTCGATCTCTTGTACCTATTGATTTAGCAGTGATCAAAAATATGTACAAAAGTACATTATATTCTCGCATTTACCGTAATGACAGTAAGTCTTGGGACACAAAAAAATAATAATTTTTTTTGGCATCCCAAGACTTATATGCATGTAAAATATATCAAAAATTTTGGTGTCCCAAAACTTGTAGGCACAAAAAAAATGTAAAGACAATATTGGGAAGATCGCCATATGTCACACAGCAGTGACCAGCTCATTCAATTACCACGTCAATAAACTGTTATAAACTACTTTGATTGCTTTATGTTATTATTTTGCATGTGCATATTTTCCGATTTCTCCAACATGATTTAAAATAAAGGTAAATAAAGACTTCATAATTTACGGGCTGCTTACATTTAATAGAAGACTTGTACTATAGTGTACAATACTTACACAGTGCAAATCGTACTTGGTGTCACTTATATCCTTGTTTATTCCCAAAAATATTTGATACAGATTTTGCTTTATTCATCATTTTTACCAAATCGCATTCTTCCAGATTACATTTCAGCTACACGTTCATTGCTGTTTCATTTATTTGGATTCACGCGCTCAACAATTAATGTTTTTCAGTGGTATAAGCGATCCTACAAAGTGATGTAATCTATATGAAAAGGCATGCGTGTTTAAGTATATAAAGCACATAACTAGCATAAATTCAAATAACTGTCATATATTCATGAAAGAATGATTGTAATATATGTTAAAATTCTGAATATAGATCGATTAAAAGCATCATTGATCCGTTTTAATTTTGTGTTTCGGCTTCACAAAATTGTAATTTTCCACACATTATTCATTCCACTTGTGATTTTTGCAAGCTGGTTGTTTTGGTGTCTCCTTTGTTTATAATTGGTGGATGTCTTTTGTTTTCCGACAGCAATCCAGGCCAGTAAATTGTTAAAACCCTCAAATTGGCTTGGATAAAGAGGAAATTTTGTCCTGCGGCAATGCCGGTACTTTGATGTGTGATTGGATTGTACTGTGTAATATTAGCATGATTACCGTAGCTGACTGAACTGGAATTTATTTAAGGTCGCTTACATCAAAGCAAACTACCATGGAGTTTCTATTTTAAAAGCATTATTTCTTAAACTTCTTTATTGTATTTTAGAGATATTATTTAAGTTTAGTGCAGTGGTGCATATGATTTGAATCCAATGTATGTACTTCATTCATCACAAGTAAAATCTTCAATATACACGTGGTGATGCCATGATGTAAACGTGCGCACAATAAATGCGAGAGTTGAAATAAACATTATTTTTGTTGTTCTCATACTGGTACCACATTTTAAAGAATTAGGTATTTCCATTTTCAGGGTGAAAAAAAAATAAAATTACAGGTGACTTAAGACAATTTTAATGCAATAATACATAAACTGACAATAGTATTAGAGCACAAAAGGGAGAAGTTATTGTTGAATGGGTATAACATACTGCTAATGCTCAATTCTTGTCATCGTCTGATTAAATTAGACATATTTTAATTTGGTAGAAATAACAATAAAACAGAGAAAAATTCTATATATTTATTGACTCTTCAAACAAATTATAATAATTTATAACATTTCCGTGTAATAATTTATAATAGGAGTCCATTAACAACCACGAAGTCATGTTTATTTTACATGGTTATGATCAATAAAATATGCCAATCGATCAGTAGAAGAAAAAAAAAATATTTTAGGTGTCCCAAGACTTACAGTACATGAAAAAATTGCTTTAACTTCGTGTCTCAACTTTTATAGGTCATAAAAAATTACCTTTGAAAATAATTAAGGGTGTCCCAAGACTTATAGTGTCCCAAGACTTACCATCATTACGGTATAGTTTATAACAATTCCATCTCTTGTACCTACTGATTTAGCAGTGATCAAAAATATGTACCAAGGTACATCATATTCTCGCATTTATAGTTTATAACAATTCCATCTCTTGTAGGAATACATACATCTCTCTCTCTCTCTGTGTCTCTCTCTCTCTACACACATATAAACTAGATATGATAATAGGCAACAATTGGCCAGAGACTACTAACATTTGAGAATAAAACTTCTTAGAAATTGGGAATTCTATTTTCAAGGTAGACTTCCTTTATGGCCAGATTGATTTTTAAATTTTAGGTGTTATAAATTTGAGCAGACTGAAAGCTTGTGTTGCTTCTCCCTAAACTGAATAATTTAGATTTTAATTGATATTTATAATTTACATGCAGAATAAAAATTAAAAAAAAAAGAAAACATAAAAATAAAAAAAAAAAGAAAACAACAAGTTATTTAATTTTCTCTTCAAGATAACTTACCCTTATCAGTTCCTCAACCTCTTCACTTTTCGCTCTATCTCTACTGGACTGACCTGTACCACGTTTGGCAGCTGCCAAATCTGCAGTGGTTCTTTCTAGTGCATCTGAAAGCTAAGAGAGAAAAACATTTTCCACAATGAACGAATAGAAACAAATTTCATAGTAATTTATACAAGTAACAAGTAGGATCAAGTGAGATGATACCATAGTTTTTGACACTGTTGACTAGTTAGACCTAGAGGGGACATAACTTGGCAGAGAAAAAAACAGTGGCAAGTATCTTTGGCAAAAATTATTTTCTATGCCCAAATAGCAGTGCAGTTTCTATTTACTGCTCAATTTCACAAAATGCTGATTTTTCTTGCTGTCAGCATAACTCCTGTAGGGACAGAGATTCAACATTGCATGGCATAATGGGAAATCTAATTTTTTTGTGAAAATACAGGAATGAAAAAAAAAAAGAAACAGCTCTGCTAACTCTGTTGTATTTCTAGAAAAACATGCTACACTTTCACAGGAGCAAAACCTTTTTCCTTAAATTGTACAGACAAAATGTTACGTCACTTTAAGTATTTTCAACAACATAGTCTTATCCGTTAAAAATGACATTAAAATAAAAAATGAAAGCCCTGTGTACTCAAAATGTTTTCTTGTGGTCAAGAATATTGATTTGTTTCAGTACATATCATTCCTACAAGATAAAAGCATGTGTGATGTCTGAAGAAAATAAAAAAGAAACAAGGCTAACAGGAAGTGAAGCTATTTTAAAGCCCAGCTTGAGCTAAAAGTGATGGGTACACTGCAAAGGGCCCCATTCTCTACAATTTACTCAGCAGGGCCTTAAACTGAAGTATTCTTGTTGGAAAACCACAGTAGGTTGAAGATGGGCATTCATGGGTCATAACTCTTCCACATGAGTATATGGAATGCTGGAAATCTAACGTTTCCAAGGTGCCACCAATATAAAGGTGCTTTATAACTTTGGTTGAACTAAAGTCACACTATGGAAAGCAAAGTTAGGGAGATGGGCAATCAGGTTCCCTAACTCTTCTAACTGACAATAAAGAACACTTGAAATTAAACCCATTCAAGGTGTCATCAACATAAAGCTGCATCCAATATTTGGTTGAAATGCAATAAAGCTTAGTAAAGTTAAGCTGCAGAAACCAAAGTCTGGAGGATGGCAATCATAACTCATGAAAAGCTAACGAGTGTAAACCAATGTCAGGAGGATGAGCAATCAGGAGGTCATTACTCTTAGAAACAAGACTAAACCCATCAAAAGCACATGAAGGTCTATGAAAAAATTGTACTATGCCAGTTTCAAGCAATATCACACGTGAAGATATGAAGTTAATTGTCAAGGGCAATAACTCTATCCAAAATACAGTTGACTAAACAAAACCCATATAAGGCACATCTAGGTCTTGAGACACACCAAACTGCCTCAGAATATGCTGAATGGTTTCTGAATTATGATGGTTACAAGGCTCTGCTTAAGTGGAGATGTAAATATTAAGGGAAAATGAGCAATTACTTCATCAAAATTGGACCTGATAAGACAAAACCTTTAAAATGCACATCAACATGTAATAGACAATTCACCCACCAAATGACATCCAATTATGTGCAAGGGTTGCAGAGCTATGCTGATTACAAAAAGTGTCAATGGACAGACAGATGGATGAACAAACAAATTGATTGACGGACAGAAAAGACGATTACTATAGGGCTCCTGTACCTCGATGCAGTGCTCTAACAAGCTGTGGAGTTGATAGAGGGCAAATATCAGATGCAGAATGTTTTGCAAAATTTGGAAAATATTCTAACCAATTTCCTTCTCTCTTACAACACTTGTTGCTGAAAATAAGAAAACGAAATCAACATGGACCTGATATTGCTCACCCGACTGGATCAGAAATACAGTCAACAGAGTGGTACCAAGTGCAGCCAATCACATGCAAGATCACCTCATTAATATACATGTATTATGTGCATTATTTAACTCATGTGAGATCTTGATCATATAAGCATATATTTGACGTCTAATAAAAATCAGATAAAAAATATGGCTTCCAAACTGATAACAATTTCAGCCAATCAGATGCAAGATCACTTCATTAATATGCCCTGATCTTTATCATTATTGAAATCATCCAAGATCTTGAAGATATAAGCCCATATTCCATGCTTGATCAAACTCGGATCAGAAATATGACTTCAGGAGTGGTAACAAGCTCAGCCAATCAGATTTAAGATTATCTCATTACTATGCATGGAACTCACTCATTATCATCCAATATCTTGATGATATAAGCTCATATTTCAAGTCTGATCAAAATCAGATCAGAAATATGACTTCAGGAGTGGTAACAAGCTCAGCCAATCAGATTTAAGATCATCTCATTAATATGCATGGAACTCACTCATTATCATCCAATATCTTGATGATATAAGCTCATATTTCAAGTCTGATCAAAATCAGATCAGAAATGTGGCTTCCAGGGTGGTAACAAACTCAGCCAATCTGATGTAAGATCATCTCATTAATATGCATGCATCTCACTCGTTAGTGAACTCATCCAAGATCTCGACGATATAAGTAAATATTCTAAGTTTGATCAAAATTGGCTTGGGAATATGGCCTCAAGAATGGTAATAAGCTCATTCAATCTAATGCAAAAACATCTCATTAGTATGTGTACGAACTCACTCATTATTTAGCTTGTCCAAGATCTTGATCATACAAGCATATGTTCCAAGTTTGATCACAATCACATCTGAAATAGGGACTCCAGATTATTAACAAGATCTGCCAATCTGATGCAAGATAAGCTCTTTAATATGCATGGATCTGGCGTATTCTCAAAACCAGCCAAGATCTTGAGAATATAAGCCCATATTTATAGTTTGATCAAAATCAGATCAGAAATATGATTTACACAGAGGTAACAAACTCAGCCAATCAGATGCAAGAGCATCTCATTAATATAGATGCATCTTGCTCATTATCGAACTTGTCCAGATCGTTACGATATAAACATATATTCCCAAACTGATAAAAACTGGATGAGAAATACAGCCTCCAGAGTGGTAACAAGTTCAGTCAATCAGATCCAAGATCACCTCATTAGTATGCATGGAACTCATTCATTATTTAACTTGTTCAAGATCTTGATAATATAAGCATATTCCAAATTTGATCAAAATCAAATCAGAAATTTGGCCCAGAGAGTGGTAAAAAGGTCAGCCAATCAGATGCAAGATGACCTCATTAATATGCATGGAACTTTCTCATTATTTAATCTGTCCAAGATCTTGATAATATAAGCATATATTCCAAGCTTGATCAAAATTGGATCATAAATATGGCCTCCTGAGTGGTAACAAAGTCAGCCAATCAGATTCAAGATCACCTGTTTAATATGCATGGAGCTCACTTATTACCGAACTTGACCAAGATTAAAAACGGATCAGAAATATGGACTCCAGAGCGATAACAAGCAATTGTTGATGGATGGACAGCACATGACTGATGACAGATGCAGGGCCATACTATAAGCTCACTTGGCCTTATGGCTATGTGAGCAAAAAACACACAGAAATCCTGACTTTCAAATTGCAAGAGCATTTATTTATTATATATAGGAAGGGTGTGATGGAACACTTTCTCACTTTTTACTGACCCAACCAACCAACCATCATATTTAATTCTGAATGGTAGGTCTGATTAACTTGAATATGCAAATCTAACAAAAAGAAAAACTTTCCATCATCTTTCCAACCCAACAATATTTTCTTTCAAATTTGTACGGGACTGACGATTTTCAGGGTGGGTGGGGTCCTGTGATTGTCTTTCAAACCAGGATTTTTTTTTCTTTTACCTTAACTGTTATAATGGATATAATTAGTTCTTTTTTTTCAAGCTATCTAGCAGTCATCAATTTTAAAAAAAAATATTCCCAGGGACACCAGCAGAAAATGAAATGGTTGGTCCCTAATGCTGAAAATCAATAAAATTACACAGTCATATAGTTTACTTCTACTCTGTGTAAAAAATCTTATTACATGAATTACAGTTAATTTATTCAGATTGTATCAATATATTAAAAATAACCTTTGCAAGATTATTGGTTTACATAATCCTTGTATATACTACCTTGCAACTTAGAATGGTGTTTTGAATTTTTCTTTGAAGGAGAGGACTAAGGAAAGAAGATTGGGAATTTGGGGGCAAGAGCCCTATCAGAATCAAAAGCAAACATTAGTCAGAGTTAGAACCCAAGTTAAAAAGGCAAAACCTCCGCTAGCCTTCTGGCTTCTAGTGATACTCCCAACCTTTAGTGTCTGCAATTGAAAAATAAAATAATAATATATAAAAAAATTGTGCAAATTAACTTTTTTTTTTATAAAAAAAAAATTGAAGAAAATTGTAATCTAACTAAAATGTTGTGGTTAACAGTACCATATAGTACCATATGGGTATTTTTCACATTTATAAATTTTTGCCATTTTTTTTAAAAACGGGGGATTTTAATTTTAGTTTTATTTCTGTGACTGCTGATCTAGTGAGGTGAATATATATGTGGTAAATTTTTGTGGTATTATTTCTCTGTGACCTCACACTAAGATAGCTAAATTGCTACAATTTTTGCACTGCTAAAAATGTATCCTATACGGTATGTCCCTATGCATAAAATTACCTCCCTTAGGTCCCCAGCATGCTGTTGCTTGAGCTTATGAACTTTCTGGTTCCACTTTGAATCCTGCTTGTCTAACTTGGAACTCACCATATCCTCAACTTTGCTCATCTAAAAATATGGAAAGGCAATCAAAAATAAAAAAGAACTATGCATGCAGTCCACTTATTTAATTCCTACTCACTCACATGTACAATACACATTTCACCTGTTAATGCTAACCTATCACAATATACAATGTATATTTACTAATAATGAAAATGTACCTGTGAATAAACATATTTATTCCTGCAATGGTTAAAACGAGCCTTCTGTGTAGGCTATATATAGCATGGAAAAATGTATGTGGTCATGAGCTAAACACGCATTAATAAAGCACAAAATGTAGGTCACACTGACCTTCTTTGTTTGAAAGGGTGTTGTACTAATAAAGATGCATCCAAATATCCAGTTTTATGACTGTACTGAAACGAAGGATCCTGAAAATCTCATACTAAGACCACGTCTCTAATGAAGAGGTGGACATTAGAATCCAAGGTGCAATTGGACCATATGAAGATCTGCTCACCACCAAAAAGAAACGCAAAGATGGTATGGTCACGTCTCACGCTCAGATGGTCTGTCAAAGACAATCTTACAGGGCACAGTGAGAGGAAAGAGAAAAGGAGGCAGACAGAAGAAGAGATGGGAAGATAATATCAAAGAGTGGACAGGCATGGACTTTGAAAAGTCCCAAAGAGCAGTGGAGAACAGGGCAAAATGGAGAGAGATTGTTGCAAAGTCATCAGTGGTGCCTCTACGACCAGCCAGGATATGGGAGAACTGAAGAAAAAAAAATGAAATGATGATTGTACCAAAAACAAAGCTTAAAAAGTGAACTTTAAACATAAAATCTCAACAAAGACACTGAAGCATGAAATACAATTCAACATTATGGGTGTAGTACATATCAAGATGCATTTCCTCACTAACTTGTGAGATGTTAGGTTGGACAGTATGCATACAGCATACTAAAAACTAATATGGTCATGAACTATATGCATAACCAAAGGCAGTACAAAATTAAATATAGGTCACATTGAGCTTCTTTTAATTAAAGGGTGTTGTACTAACAGAGATGCATATCATCATTCAGTTTCCTGATTCTAGCATGAACAGTGCTTGAGAAATTAACCCCAGTCACAAAATTGAACCAAAGTCAGTGAAGCACAAAATATGGTCCATAATGACCTACTTCTGCAGTAAGAGTGTAGTGCTCACCAAGATGCATCCCCTCACCAAGTTTCAAGATTCTAGATCAGTCAGAATGTATATAGCATGCAAAAAAAACTATGTGTTGATGAGCTAAATGCAACAACTTAACCCAAATCAGACAAATGTAAAATGTAAGTCACAGTGACCTTTTCTTGTATGGGTGTAGTAATAGAGATGCATACAATCATATAGTTTGATGATTCTATTATGAACAGTGCTTGAGAAATAAACTTAAAACACAGAATTTCACCAAAGTCAGTAAAGTATGAAACATGGGCCACAGTGACCTACTGTTGACATATCCCCTCACCAAATTTCACGATCCCTGGCATAACAATATATATATATATATATATATATATATATATATATATATATATATATATATATATATATATATATATATATATATATATATATATATATATAATGGGTGCATAAAACCTAAGTGGTCATGAGCTAAACACAAAAACGTAACCCATGCAAGTAAATTATGAAATGTAGGTCACAGTGACCTTCTTTCACTGTATGGATGTTGTATTAATATTGATGCATTACAATCATCAAATTTAATGATTCTAACATGAACAGTGCTTGAGAAATAAACTCAAAACACTCAATTTCACCAAAGTCAGTGAAGCAAGAATTATGAGTCACAGTGAAATACTTTTTTATGAGGGTGTAGAACTCATCTAAACACATCCCCTCACCAATTTTCATGAATCCATGTATAATAGTATGTATACTGGGTCCAAACAATCTGAACTAAATGTGAAAACTTAACCAAGAATGGACAAATAGTGTGCATTTAAGTATGTTACCCCCTCTTAGCTCTGCTATGAAACCCATTCCAAATTGTTATCTAGGACCTAGGAAGAAAGAATGCATGAAATGCAGTGAGGCTGTACATATATATATATATATATATATACAGTAGGACCCTGCTATAGCACGCTTCGTTATAGCACGAATTCGGATATAACACGATCGTGGCATGGCTCCCGAAATTTCATCTATTTTTTCGTACATTAAATTTTTTTATTTTTTTTTTCAAAGTACGAAAAATAATGTGTAAAAAACTAATTATCATTTTGGGGAAGAGATCGTGTATGAATTCGGATATAATACGATCGTGGCATGGCTACCGAAATTTTACAATAATTTCACCAATTTCTTAAACTACTGTTTGTGAATGTTCATTTCAAATGTGTCAGTAGTCAATCACTGCACTTTGATCTTAGTTTATTTTTGAAAGATGTCAGCTCATTTTAAAGCTGATAAGTGTTAATCTTATTATTACTGATACATGAACAATAAAGTCATTAAGTCTTCTTTGTGTTTGTCTTCAGTGCATTCTGTGTACAATCGTTGCTCAAACAATAGCCGACATATGTTTGCTCATTCAACTGCATACACAGCCAAGCACCAAACAATGGGGTGGTTGATAAAAGATTCGCACCTGAATGTATAAATCAATTAATTTAAGTCATTGACAATCATCAAAGTCAATCTCAAAGCTAAAGGTTGTTCAAACCATGCGGCAATGATTTATAAAACATAAAAAAACGAAAGCTGCCAACGCGCACAAGTGGCTTGGCGGTGTTGTTAGACAATCGCCACACAATCAGTTGACCAGTGAATAATATTGTACATTCCCAATAAAAATGACCCCATTGTTGATTAAAAATTATTCTTGCTGTTGTCGTTCAAACAAATAGGTGTCAGAGTTTTAATTATTAGTTATTTACAATGGATAACAGTACACGGAAACGTAACTGTTAAAGAGAAGCTTGAAGCCATAGACAGGATTAAGTCCTGTGTTAAACAAACGCAATTAGCTCGAGATTTAGGCGTTCATGAATCGACCATCCGAGGATGGAAGAGGGAAGAAGCTAAATTAATGATGATGACAGTGACGACACCACACCTGAGGATCAACCACCATCAGCAATAGATGCAATCAAAGGCTTAGAGTGTGCAATGCGATGGATTGAGACTCAGGATGTTAACTACATTCGAATTCTTCAATTGAGGAATATGGTTGACTTTGCAAAGAGTAAACATGACAGCAGCAAGAAGCAGCTGAAAATTAATCAGTTTTTCCAAAAACAATAAAGTATTCTAATTCGTAGCAGATAAAATTATAGCAGTATGAAATTTATACTTACACCGTTTATTGACCTTGGGACGTACACGTGCATACACACTGTAAATGTGCTTCGTCATTCCTTACGTGATTTATCGATTATAATTATTTTTTTGCATTGAATTCAGACACATAATGATCTATGACTAAATAATATACTTCTGTGTGCATATTTTCAATGGAATTATTATGGACTCACTCCTACGCAGGCCATGAGATCGGTTGGTGAGTACACATGTTGATCCTTTAACTATTCATGCTATACATTAGACATGTATATATAAATGTACCAATGCATGGTTCTCTGAATAAAGTTAAATATTATATGTGCAATCTCTGTTTTCATTGCATGTGTATTTCTCATTTAATATGCATTGATTTAAGATGGTAACGGTGCCAATGAAGCACGTTGTTTTCAGACCACAATTTACCCACCCACCCCTCATTTTCTTCAGCTAAATGACTTGGTTTTGTCTTGTTCGGTTATAGTACGGTTCAGGCATAGCACGATCTCGTTTTGTGGACCCCGACTATCGTGCTATAACGGGGTCCTACTGTGTATATATATACATATATATATATGCATATATATATATATATATATATATATATATATATATATATATATATATACATATATATATATGCATATGGACAGATTTTGAAAAAGCTGATCCAAGCATTAAATTTCAAATGCAATACAAGAGAATATTGTCAGGGTGTTAATTCATTAACGTGCAGCAAAAAGTGTTGCAGATGTGATAAAAGCTGGATGCACATAAAACAAGTGCACTGAGGTAGCATGACCTAGTGGTATGCACTGCATTATCTAATCAGAAAGTCACAAGTTTAAGCCCAGCCAATGGCACTTTATTAGCTCCAGTTAATCAAGCCGTCTACTGGTATCAGAATCTAAGCTAGCCTGCACTGGACAGGTGTGCTGTTCTATGGAACTCGTGTCAGTTTATGACAGGTGTCCTGTCCTATGGAACTCGTGTCAGTTTATGACAGGTGTCCTGTCCTATGGAACTCGTGTCAGTTTTTGTCACGTTACCTGGAATAAGATTTATGAGTCACTTCAGGCTTGAGACAGATTTAAACTTTTATTTTTTATATTTTTCAGAATCAGTACACCTATGGTAAAACTCAGAGAAACAGGAAGACCAGGACTGCATATCAAGCTCATGCTTGAAACATTGCAACTTCAACCCCAAGGTCAAATAAATTAAGAAGTGTATCAGAGATTTTTTTTTCTTCGTTTCTTCAGATTGAGATATCTCAAATATGAATAGAATCCATCAATTGATTAAGGAAATATAAGCAAATAAAAATTCTTAATCTCAACCTCAAGTAAAATCGTCTATATCTGTAACCTTCATCCCAAGGTCGAAGCGGTGAGAAAATGTGTCACAATAAATGAATTGGATTTTTGTTACTAACGAGACATAACTAGAATGAAGAGAATCCATCAAGGGCTATGGAACATAACAAATGAAAAACTTTCAAAAATTTGGAACAAAACTGTTGACAATAATGACTGCCATGTCTCAGTTTTCCAATAATGTGAGCTTGACAATAAAAGTCATCATTCCACAGAATATTTCTGTACATCAGGATTTTAAGACATACCTGAGCCTTCAGCTGTTCTCGTAGCATTGCCACCTCCTCCCGTTGTCTCTGCAGTAGTTCCTTCTCATTATCCACATCGTCCTGAAGCTCGCCAAGGTTAGACCGTCTCCCATACTTCATCTCTGCAATTATTTGCTCAGAGGCTTGCTGCTTTACTGCCATCTCTTTCATCTCCTTCATGAACATTTCCTTCGTTTTCTCTATGTTGGTCTAAAACAAAATTCAAATTTTTTTTATTGTCTCAACTTGTGACTTGTCTCTGTCCTTAACATTCAGCACATATGTCTATTAGTAAGTCCAAGAAAACCGTATCCTTTTTGAAATACCTTGGGAAATTGTAGGCAATCAATCAAAGTCTATCTGGTCATTCAGAAAACTTCAAGTAAAAAAAAAGCAAATATGTCTCTCAGTATTAATTGTTGAGTTGAACAGGTGCAACAAACCTGTGAGAAATTGCTTGGAAATAAAGGAAATTGGAATCTACTATGGGCTGTTCTATTTAAACATACATGGTACTCAGGAAAGGCACTTTTTAAAAAAAATATATGCCAGGGTACTCTGATTACTCGAAGAGTTCATATGAAAATGATACAGAATTCAAAATTGCATCTATGGGTGACTACTCCACATTACAAGTGCAGTCCCAGGATCCCAAGTATATTGTACCAGAACAGCTCTAATCATGATAGTAGTTGCATAAAACTCTGAATCAACCAAAATCTGTCCCATCAATATCTATGGACCTTTCATATCCTTAGTGATATTTTTATGCAGAGTCTTTGAACAAATCACCAATGCAAAGAAAAGGTAATTGTTATTAAAACTGTATTTTAGAAAACAGAGATTGTCAATTGCAAATCAAAATATGTCCTTGGATATATTTATTAAGTAAAGGACAACAAAGATATCAAGTGTGGTCAAAAATAACACAGATGGATATAGCTTTTCTCATTTGATACAAGCAAAATAATCCTTTTTTTTTTTACTGCTTAAATTTTAATGCAGTGAAAATGGATTTTTTTTAGGTGTTTATGCAGTGAAACCTCTCAAGACCAAAATCCATTAAGTCCAAATTTAGGCTTTCATGGTATTTTTTATTTACTGAGTTTCTTTATATTTATCTAGAAATGAGAGATGTGATCAGGTGCCCTTTCACGCATATGTAAATGTTTATGTATCTTTCAACAACACATCTAAAGCCAGTTAATTTTTAAAACATATCTGTGAAAACTGGGACTTGAATGTATTAGTATGTTTCTATTTTGGGTTTTATTTTACTCAACCTGGCTAAGGCTGTTTAAAGACCACTAGCAGATCACATGCTCTAATTAAGTTTTGGTTTTATGGGGTTCATTTTGGTGTAAAGTTGACATTTGAGAGCAAAGATTTCTTGTGGTTCTCAGAGTAGAAGGATTTCAGTTTATAGAGTTAAAGTTCATTAAAACAAAAGAAAAAATTTGTGATGAAAAACATGATTCAATTTTGAGGAGATTTTGGCTTCCTGAGGTTAAAATCTTTCGAGGTTTCACTGTGTTTTACCCTTAGACCAAGTTTGACTGTGTGGTATTACTGGTGAACATTAATTTCTTGTTTTTTTTTATGGTTGGATAAGACACGTAACAATTAGTAATAAATTAGCTGGTAAAAAACACTCATTAGCTGGTAAAATGTCCAGATATAGATCTTATACCTTGTCCTCTCCATGCACTCTGACAACAGGTGTCTCTTCCTCCATCTGTGCAACCTCTTGTCTGGTTCTTTCTTCCACATCAGGGCCCTGCCACAAAATATATAAAATAGAACTAACAAATAATTTGATTTTATGGTAATCAATTTTTACTATTCTGAAGAATAACAATCTTTTGATGGGTAATACAATTGCTAAGCAGTTAAAAATGTTGTGTTTAGCTAGCATTAGTATACATGGCAATGTAGGTACAATCAAACCTATTTTGAGCAGCCACCTTTGGGAAGTGAGAAAAGTGACCACTAAATACAAGTGGTTTATTTCTACAGTAAAGTGGATAGAGGGACATTGAAAAGGTGCCCGTTTAAGACTGGTTACTGCATAATAAAGGTGGCATTTAAGGCAGATTGGACTGTATATGTAAAATAATATAACTACATATAGCACAAAGTCTGACAAGATCTAATGTTCATTTCATTTTTTTTATCAAAACAAGAGTTTGGCCATGTCTCTTGCTATTTTTATTACTTTCTTATCTTTCCCCCTCAACTGTCTTGATGTTGGTTAAAGAACTTCACTTAACACTAAATTTGAATTTTCAAACAAACAGCATAAATTTAGGAAATTTATGGATATGCTTCACCCTAGACTGGAAATAAAAAAATATTGATTCCAACTCTGCAGACATCAATGTGTAACATTATAACATTTATGGATATGCTTCACCCTAGACTGAAAAGAAAAAAATATTGATTCCAACTCTGCAGACATCAATGTGTAACATTATAACATAGTCACAGTCTATCAACCCCTTGTAACCAAGGAACACAAATGTAACACTCCACTTATACAAGTTAAATGTCAAATGACAATCAACAGATAGAAAGAGTAGTTGTAACTTTTTTCAAAACCTTCTAGCCAAAGTGGATGCTTATTCAAAACCTTCTAGCTAAAGTGGATGCTTATTCCATGTGAAGTGACTGGAAACAGACACACAAATAAAGACAGTACTGATGCTTCTCATGTGCCATTATTTTTGGATTAGAGAGTAAATTAAGAACAGGGCTTCCAAGTATTTTTTATGTGACTTTGAGAAACTGAAAGGCATTGCCTTAGAATTGATGTTAACAGAAACGAGATACCTTTGTCTCGATACCTGCTACAGCAGACAAAACTAGAAATGTGTTCAGATAGCATGAATGCCCCCACCAATATGATGCAACTGATGGAAAAAATTCAGTGTCAAACAGGAGCCATAACTCTATTAAATTTTGACAAAAAATAGCGAATATCTAACTTGACCTATCTCTGTTTAGAATAAAGCCATATGCCAAATTTAATTTCAATTTATGAAGGCCTGCAAAAGTTATTGAGAGTAAACAAAATTTATGACAGATGGAACATAATGTGACATGACAGACACAGCCAGTGACAGGTAACACTATATGCCTCTCCACAGATTTGGTGAGGACATAATAAAACTAAAAAGATAAACAAGAGGCCTAAGTTGGCCTGATATCACTCAACTGATAGTTGACTTATGTCAACTTCACACACATATTAAAACTCTAAAGGGGAAGGAAAAGCTTGGAGCACATAGTTACTACATTGACTGTTAAATTATGTAGGTGTTATTTATCTTCAGTCCAAGACCATATATATAGGAACACTATCTCTGAATAAATTGACAAGTCATTTATACAACCAGTATTTTCTGTTGGATCTCTCACTGCCCCTGGTGACTAGGCCCTGATTCATACTGTTCTTTGCCCCACTCATATGTATGCTCACTTGGCATGATAAGGGGAGTTGATCTATGCAGTCAGCATGATTATTGGGTCTGTCCTTACACCCTCCCCCCAGCATGCCTTATGGAATCATAACTTGGAAACCATTGAGATCCTTAATTAATACATGTGGATGTTGCTCATAATCGATCTCATCTGAGATCTCAATGATATAGGCTTACATACCAAATCTGATCATAAATGTGGCCTCTACAGCATTCACAAGCTCAGCCAATCTGAGGCAAGATCACCTCATTAATATGCAAAATGTTGCTCATTAGTGAACTCATCTGAGGTATTCATGATATACCTTATATACTTGCATATAAACCGGGTCCAAATGCAAACAACACAGACCCTGATCTGCAGTCTCATAATGTGCCGGCAGATCAGGGTCTATGTTGTTTGTTCTACTAATTAGTCCTTACAAACTGCATAGACCCAGATCAGCCGATGCATTATGCGACAGCAGATCTGGGTTTGTGCAGTTTGCAGTTGGTATAGGATTATACACGAGTATATACGGTAAGCTTAAATACCAAATTTGATCAGAAATGAATCCTCAATAGTGTTTACAAGCAAGTGTTTACAGATGGATGGAAAACGGATGATGCACGATGGACAAAAGACTATACCAAAAGCTCATTTGACCTTTGACTTGGTGAGCTAATGAAATAAGTTGCTAATATGCACCCTTCTCTGCTCTGCTCTCCTTGCCCTCTTTTCAGCTCGGAGCTGAGATTCTGTCATCTTTAATCGTTCCTTAATCTCCTGAAGCTCTGCCTCAAGCTCTCTGTTAGGTGACAACTCTCTTTGTTCTGAGGCCGGAGAAATGTTACTACCAAAATATTCAGCATGTCTTCGGTTCATGTGTGAAGTTAGGAAGGAACTGTTGAGGAAGGCTTTTGGACAATATGGACACTGCAATGAAAATATCATTACTACATGCCCATTTAATCTTACAGGATTGATTTGCCATTGGATATGAATGTTTAATCCATATGTCCATATCAAACACCTCGACTGGAACTATTTAAATATTTTCACTGACATCTGTGTGCTGATATTCTTAGATACACCAAATCAAACTTTTTATAAATCCTGTTTTATTTTGTAATTCAATTCACACTATATATCTAAATATATCTGGACAGCATTAACAAGGAAGGTACGTAATTATACAAAACCCACACAGGCGATTTGTTTGAAGTCAGGACAAAAATTTTGTTTGATATGGCATATGAAGATATGTTTGCCTGATGGCCAAGAAGTATCCCTATGCCATATCAAACTCGTTCTTTCTGCCAACTCAGAACAAAACATGCACCATGTAGTTTCATATATGTATCAAACAGTGGTCTTGGAATGCATGTTTATTTATATCTGTGTGATATTTTTTCATATGAAGTTGAAAATTCATCTTCTTTGAAACTTATTTTAAGATATACACACACACTGAATTACTGGTTAAGAATAATTAAAGTGATGCTTTGTCTTTACTGGTGAGAGCCGTGAAAGCAAAGGAACCAATTTTTTTTTGTTGCATTCTAATTATTTCCGGTGAATATTAAACTAAAACAAAATTTGAAACATTGAGTTAATTCAGCTACACTGACATTCATGTCACAAGATATGTGATCACCAGTCAGATATTTTCTCTTAAAGGTTACAACAAAACCTAATATTAACAAACAATATTGGATTTAGTAACCCAATAATGAATAACTCAAATATTAGTTTTCTTCATCAATGACTATTTTCACAGACCTTATTATAACTTCCTGAGCCAGCATGAATTAGTTGCTGTTGGGCAATCAATAACTTCTTTCTCTTGTGACTTTCTTTCTTCACTTCTGTCAACTCCTTGTTGAGGTCCTCCAGGGTCTTTTTGGTTTTTTCATGATCCTGAAATAAACAGCCAGGAATGAGACTTTCTTCATGAATTAGTGCCTGTGTGGTAATATAATTTGCCTCTTCAATTATCAATACAAAAATACATTAATCTGTGATCTTGACCTTTATGTATCAGATTCATTACTAAATGTATTCAAGATGAGCAGCTGTTAATCTCTACAAGAAAATGCCTGAGCCTCCTTGATAGGGGAGAAATTATGCATAAGTGATGAACAAATCTCAATGCAATATGATTTTCTAAATATTTGTGATATACACGTGTTTGTGCTCTGGTGCAAATATGTAAGGTGTGTGTACTCTGAAGACAAATCCACATATGACAAGGTTTAGCAAAATACCAAGTCTCACCTGTATACATCACTAGTGATGCTATTGCAAGCCTACAGCTGTATTGTGATATTGACACTACTGATGCTATTGAATGCCTAAAGTTGTATTGTGATATTGAAACTAGTGATGCCATTGAAAGCATAAAGCTGTATTGTGATACTGACACTTTTTTTTATAATGTCATCATGTTCATAGTATTCTAGATCAATACAATCTGGCAATCAATGTAAGGCCAAAGTTACAACTCAAAGAAGTTTCCAGTTTTTTTCCTCTCACTGACCATTACATGAAGACTGTTGCTATTTATATTTGACAAACATGAATTGATTGAAATGTACAAATGCTAAAGACACAGCTAATAATGGTTACCATACTACTCTGTACTTATTCCAATGAATTGGAAATGGATTTATGTGGGCCAGGGGGAGGTTATCTCATGATCGCCTATCTATATTCTTTGCTGTTGTGCAGAATCTGACAAAGATACGTTGTCATGGCAATATATGATAACACCTCTAGACAGCATTAAGTTGTGTGTTAAATGATGTTCAGAACCTCAAGTGAAAAATCCTAATACTGTTGTCCCTCACTGTAATACAACTCAGTATAGAACTGTCTCTAACATAACACAACTCAATATAGCACAGTCCCTCATATAACATATCAGTATAGCATGGTCCCTCATATAACATATTATAACATGGTCTCTCATATAACATATCAGTACAGCATGTTCCATCATATAACACAACTCAGTATAGCATGGTTTCTCATATAACATGTGTCAGTATAGCATGGTCCATCATATAACACAACTCAGTATAGCACAGTCCCTCATATAACATATCAGTATAGCATGGTCCATCATGCAACACAACCCAGTATAGCATGGTCCATCATATAACACAACTCAGTATCGCATGGTTTCTCATATAACATGTGTCAGTATAGCATGGTCTATCATATAACACAACTCAGTATAGCATGGTCCATCATATAACATATCAGTATAGCATGGTCCATCATGCAACACAACCCAGTATAGCATGGTCCATCATGCAACACAACCCAGTATAGCATGGTCTATCAAATAACACAACTCAGTATAGCACAGTCCCTCATATAACATATCAGTATAGCATGGTCTCTCATATAACATAACTCATTATAGCAAGGTCGCTCATATAACATGCATCAGTATAGCATGGTCTATCATATAAGACAACTCATTAAAGCATGGTCCCTCATATAACATGTCTCAGTATAGCATGGCCAACAAATAACACAACTCAATATAACATGACTCACTATAGCATGGTCCCTTATGTAACATGTCTCAGTATATCATGGTTAATTAAAATTTTAAATTTTAACACAACTCAGTATGCATGGTCCCTCATATAACACAACTCAGTATAGCACTGTCCCTCATATAACAGGACTCATAGTAGCACAGTCCCTTGTATAAAACAACTCAGTATAGCATGGTCTCTCATAAAACATTGGCCTGGTCAATGATTCTATTTATGGCATGAATGCACTTTTGCTATGGAACCTACCTCAGTATAAGGCCACCTTGCTTATAATGAAATACACTTTGATGGCTACCTGAACAATGTTATAGAGAGAACACTATTACTCACTATGACATAATAGTGATAGCCATGTCACACTACCTACTAACACAAGTCAGATGAAAATGCACTTGGACAAATACAATCAACTGAATATGGTTTAGATTCATACTCCCAAAATTTTCTCAAGCAAACTCTGAGAATAGTCGACCGTTACCTCATGAGCTGTTTTCAGTTTATCCTCCAGAGCAGTCAGCTTCATTGTGAGAAATTCTTGGGAATGCTGGGGAAGAAAAGATAATTTATTAGGGCCACTATCCATGTCTGCTGTAATAACATAAATAATGTGATGTTTTGCCCATCAAAAATATCTTGCTTTTCTCTGACTTGATTACGTTTTTACAAGTTTAAGATGCAACTTTATGATGTTTCCAGTTACGGACAAGTATATATTTCCTATTACACAATTTTGCACATTTAGCATTAAATAAAATTATATTATTGTCTAAGGTCTACTGCCACATGTACTTCCACTCTCGCTGGAGTTTATACTTGCAATGATGTCCTAGTTTTATTACATATGTATTTCTGCAAACTAATGTATGTACCAGAAACACATCACCCTAATAGAAGAATTTTAAAAGGGGACAAAAGCAATTGAGGGAGAAAAAGTATGCACAGTAAAACATGATTAGTAAAACCATGGACAATAAATTTACAATTAGTGCAGAGTAAATTCACATACCAAATAAAGCTTTATATTTACATTTTGTTACAAGGATATATAAAATTACAGAATACAACAAAGTGATTATGGCAATCTTCAAAGGTTTGCAACAAATGTATACTATTGTACAGCTCTCCTTTGTTCAGACATAAAAGACAGGAAGAATGAAAAAAGCAGAAATAGGAGTCTGGGGGCCAGCTAGGCCCTAATTTGAGGTCAATGGGCAAGGCTCTAGTGGGATGAGGGGTGGGTGGGGTGTCTTTGAGTCTTCCCTGGTAATTGTAACTCTTCATTCCATTCTAACTAGTCCCATGTAAACTTATTTTTTACATCCTGTTCTATTTTTTCCCAACAAAGTTCATCCTACCTTTGGAATATTTTTATCATCTCCAAACACGCAGTTACGTGATATTAAATATATCAATTCTACTGGCCGAATAACAGATATTAATAATTTCAAATGATTACTTTGAAAAGAAAAAGAATCATTATTGAGGCCAATTCAATTTAACCATTCTAACTGCTTTAACCAATCAAAAAGAATGTAACATTTTTCTTTTCTTAGTTAACACAGGTCGAAGTTTTGCTCTTAAGCAAACCACTCATTTATGATGGTACTTCTTATGTAATATGTATATGTACCTATCCCCCCCCACCATTATCACCTAAAATCTATTCAGCATAGAAAATAATGCGTATTTCCTCTTTCATGTCTGTTTGTTATAGCGTCCTTCATTATACTGTGATTCCAGATATAATACAATCATACCAAATGAATAAAGAAATGTGTAATTTCCAAAATTCATAAATTCATGAGCATACAAATTTATTAATTTTTTTTTTATTCAAGCCTGGCATCACTGAAACTTGTTGCTAAAATCCGTTTTTGTCTCTAATTGGTAGCCACGACGGTATTTGGTCAGTATTAGCTATTGTTTTCCCTAACCAGCTACAGAACACCGAAAAGTCCTGTCAGCACAAATCAAATGTTTTAGATCAGCTAATATAACTGTACATTCAGAATATACAGGTCACAACAGTATTTCTGAGTATGTATTAGTTATCCTCTATATAATTTGATACAGCTAATTTGGCAATAAATAACTGCCATTGAGATATGATTGTGCTTGCTTATTTCCCTACAAATACTAGCAATCAAAGTTTTCCAATACAAGTTTGATGCATTATTCAATCACCAGACTGAAAACCAGTCATTTTTATTTTTGGCTGCTCAACTGCATAATGTACCACAGAAAAAAAGTACACCAGTCCTTTAGTGTTGGACTACATACAAGAATTCTACCTGTTGACTTTAGTACCAATGACTATGTATGTAGACTGACAGTGCATGTAGCTAGTACACTGCAAAGGCTGTAGGCATGTCAACACTAGATCTCTCAGCAGGATTTTAAAAATGGTAGTTCAAGATCAAATTTACCAAAACTGCAAGGTCTGTATATAGAAAACTTTAGCCCTAATTTTGTAACTGAGAGTCCAGAACCAGACATTAAAGGTCCTGGAAGCAAGAACTCTCACTTTAGACAGCTCTGAATACTCTGTCAATGTGCTAATAATAGTTACATGTTGCCCTACCTAATTAGTATACCCAATGTGCCACTGGAAAAAAACCCAGAAAAACAGCTCTTGGTATTAGCTTAGTTTAAATTCTCTGTGATATAAAGGAAGCCTTGCATAAAAGGAATTTTCAACTGAAGAAATTCCTGATCCCCAATGACATCAAGACTTTATGTGATATAAGCATAATATTTTTGTTTCTGATCTCAATTAAAAAATATTCTTGAAGCAAAGAAACATATGGAAATAGTGATTTTCTGAGAGAATATTTACCAAAATGGGCTTCACTGACCTAAGTAAGAACTAGATTAGTGATGAACATCGATTAAAGTATTTATGAAAGCACGGTGCCTCCATTTGGAATGATTGTCCTATGATGGGACCATTCCAATTTCATGGTAAGTATGAATTCAAGAAAACAACATATTTTTTCAGTATGATATCATGATTTTCCATATATACAATTTTATACCAGTTGAAGTGCACAATTACCATTATGTGACAAATATATTTTTGTGTACATAAATCATGCTATTATTCTTTTGTTTAGAATGGTTTTTTTTTTAATCACCCACACCCTTCTCCTTCATTTACACTGGTATACATTTCATAGCAGTTTTGTTCACTCACATTTTAT
Source organism: Margaritifera margaritifera (assembly GCA_029931535.1). Classification (NCBI taxonomy): domain Eukaryota; kingdom Metazoa; phylum Mollusca; class Bivalvia; order Unionida; family Margaritiferidae; genus Margaritifera; species Margaritifera margaritifera. Next base: position 1,635,158 of record JAQPZY010001451.1, on the reverse strand, counting down.
GGTGTTTTGGTACATAATGCATTTAGCAGTTATGGACCTCCAATGCCTCATTATAATGAAGGAGATCTGTAAGTGTGATTTTCCTAACTTATGATTATCTAATATCAAGACAGGAATCTCTCTACTCATTTGACAGATGATATCAGGTCCATGAAAACTGAAACTTGGCAATGACACCAACTTAAACATACAAAACACGGTTTTACCATATATACTCACTTATAAGTCTGGTCCAACTGCAAACAACATAGACCCTGATCTGCCATAGCATTATGTGCCAGCAGATTAGGGTCTGAGTTGTTTATTCTACTGATTACTTCTAAGAGACTGCATATACCCAGATCTGCCAGTGCATTATGTGATGGCAGATCTGGGTCTATGCAGTTTGCAGTTGGATCCATCTTATAAGTGAGTATATATTAAGATACAAATAAATAAATCATGTTCATTATGAGAAGTATATTATTTTCATGAGGAGAAAGCAGAGAAACTCGATGGAAGAAATAAAGATGTGGTGATAAAGCCACTCTGGAGTACCAGCTGCATGAACCATTTTTAATCCTTTTTTTAAGAAAAAAGAACATATTGGTCATAGCAGTAGTAAAGCCACATATACAGACTTGGACAACCTTGCAAGAATGCTGAAAACTTCACAACCCCTTAGTGACTGGTCTACTTTAGACAAGTAAATTTGTGTTTGGTGAAGCACTTGAAAGATCTAGATCTATTTATGAATGTTTTTGAAGTGCAATAAATTAATCGCAGTTCATAATTCAAGTTAAATAAATGACTATACATATTTGCTTTTTTTATGGACTGACCTAAAGTTGATATCATGGCAGGTTGCAGCCATTTGTAATTTTTTACAACCAATAAAATTTCACAAAGGGAGACAATTCATGAGGGTGTGTTTGATTAATTTGTCACTTATCATCAAAAGATCAACAATGATACAAATTTATTTATTACACATTACTCACAGGACATTTTGTAACAGTCCACAATTAAGTGCTCACAATATTGGACAATGCATGTGACCCATGCTGCTATTTCAATCAGGTGGCATGTGATGTGTTTTTGAGCCGCCAAGGGTATAAAATGTCAGAAAATGCACATGACCCATGCTGCTATTTCAATCCAGTGGCAAGTCAGGAGGTGTCTTCATGCAAACTCAGGCATAAAATAAAGTGCAACCACTGAGTACTGAAGATTTCCCATACTGCTTACTTTTTTATCCAAGAAAATGAAATGAATTCACATCACATATATTTGCCACAAATAATTGATTCAAAAACATTTTTTTTGTATAAATTGCCAGTAACAGAATTTTCATGACTCTGGAAAATATACATTGACCAATAGTTTGCTTAAATGTACAAGCCACAACTTGGGATGAGAAAAAAAATACATACTTGCAGCTTCCAGTGTATATGCTTTACCCCTTCATCTCTTGGAACAAATGAGGGCACATTTAGCAAAAACTATGGTAGATGAGATCATCGGATCAATCACCCGAGTCTACAAAATGAAACTTAAAACTTACCAATAAATATTCAATTGTCAACTGAGCTAACTTGAAAAGCTTCACAAAGTTTGGATCCACAAATCTTGTATCCTGTAATAGACAAACCAAGTTAATTTAAATAAATTTTAAATTGTAAATTTATTTTCTTAGGCTAAGAAAAGCTTATCATTAATAGCTGATTGTAAGTTTACAGTGAGCCTTAAACAAAGCTCGAAGACTATTAACACATGGAACAAACAGAAGTTATAAAAAGAACAAACTTTAATTAAATACAGACCTTCTTAATTAATCCATGTCTATTTTGCCAAAAATATTAGAATCTACTGAGGCAATTATGATCAAGAAACATATATTCTGTTAGGCAATTTTGTTCCAGGCTAGATATGTTGTATATTCAAAGAGCACTTAATATTCTGTTTCAGATTTCTAATGAATGCAGACACATAATTGGCTTTTTAGAATCAATAATGCAGGGACATGTCAATCTTTGGATCAGCATTGACAGATCTATTGTTAATCAACTCATCATCATATTTTATCAACATAGCTTAGATACATTGATTAAGATCTAAGGTGATCAACTTTTCATCTTATTTTTTCAACAAGGCATAGATACACTGCTTAAGACCTAAGGTGAGTCATATAAGCGACTGAAATGTAATCTAAACTAAAAAGAAAAAGTACCGTCTATACTCGCATATAAGCCCGTTCACGTATAAGATGCCCCCCCCCAGACTAAATAGGTAAAAACATTATAAAGTGCATGACCCGCGCATAAGCCGACCCATGAAAAATTATGGGTAAATTAAATATTATCCACCACAAAGTGAAGTGTCCATCAGTGTTGTTTACCGTGCATGTTTACTAGTAAGTATATTGCTTCCATTTTCATGCTAGTCTGAACAACCTGTATTTGTATTATATTATGTGTTTTGCTGTATAAACACTGTGTTTGATGCAATACAAGTGTTGATTTTATTTATATTTTCTTTTTCCATCAGCCAGATCTAATTCCTAAGTGATATTTCCCATGTTATCTGCCAGTGCATGTGGGCTGATAAACCTGTGGCTTGTAAAGGCAACACTGCCTTTGTTTTCAAGATGACAATCTTTTTGATCAAGCTGCAAATTTGATACTTGTTCAGTGCCAAATGGAGTCCTACACATCTTACAAATATGTGTTTGACCTTAATCCCTTAGCATCCTCTTTGTTCTCCCACATTACAACCCTCTGATCAAGTCGCGTAGCTGATACTTGTTCAGTGCCAAGCAACAGAGAGTGGTTATTTGAAGTCCCTGTGATCTTACCACCCAATTGACACCTGTTCAGTTGCATCCTTTAATAGATTTCACAGACTGTATGATTGAAGTGTCACTTACAGAGCCCAGGCTCAGTCTCCACGTAAGCATCTGCATATGACAGTAAAGACAAGGAATTGGAGTAAGACGATATTTATGATGACTACACAACGATGGAGAATTTCAGCACTATAATTGGTCACTTGGAGGATGCGGATGAATTCTAGGGCTTTGTACCAGATGACATTAGACAGTGACCTTTATAGGATACTGTGAATCACAAAAGTGTGGACTTGACTTTCGTTGTTTATTTATGAGACGTGTGGAATTAACATGTTAAGGGATATTGTGAATTGGATCAGTCTGGGCTACTATTTTTATGATGGTATGTGACCTATTATAGAATTCATGGATTTATCGTATCAACAGATTTAAAATGTCAATAATTATAGATTTCTATGGATTTTTATGAGATGAAGATGAATAAAATGTAAGTTGTCAATTTATTTGTGACATATTCCACTCGATAATATACCTAATTGCATTTTACACGGGTTTTGTCTTTTTTATTCCTAACTATCTACCTATTTATCCATCCAGTCTCCTCCAATATATACCAATAGTCAACAAAAATACTTAATTTTTTTTAAGTTTTGACCTTATCTCGCGGATCAGCCGACCCCCCCTTCTTCCAGGCTTTATTTTTTCCTAAATTATTCGACTTATACACGAGTATATATGGTAATAACTATATTTCGACTTCTCAGATGTCTGTGAGATCGAAACCCAAGTAATGAGAGAGAAGAGACTGAAAAAGGACAGAAGGAGGAGACAGTTGCACTAATGGCAACAAGATACAATGTAAAGGCTAAATATTCTAAATCAATCAATCAATGAAATGCTTACCAGCTCAGCCTCTATATTACAAAATGTGATATTCATTATATTCTCTTGCAGAGCATTAAAGTCAAGTGTTCTAGACACAGTATCAAGGTCTAAGGAAGCAATCTTTCTCCAGTCCACTCTCTCATATCTCTTTCTGAAGGCAAAGCTTTTTCCATTGATGCCAGGGGCAACTGGAGGTTGACTGGCATAACCGTTGGGATAGCTGCTTTCCCCTCCGTAGTACTGAGATGGTCCCCCAAAATGCATTACTGGGGGTTGCATGTATTGTGTAGACATCTGAAAGTACATTAAGTTCATATAAAGTAGTGAAAAATATAGATTCACTTCAACTAAGAAAAAAGATGAACGACATTAAATATTAATAGTGCTAACTAAAGTTTACATGTTAGATGTAATACAGTAAAACCTGTCCTGAAAGACCCCATGCTGTAAGAGACCACCTGTCTTGAGAGATCAGTCTCAATGCACAGATTTATTAATTACAGAGTTAGGACCTGTCCTGAGAGACCATCTGTCTTGAGAGACTACAGATTCTCAATACACAGATTTATTGATTATACTGAGTTAAGACCTGTCATGAGACCACATCTGTTAAGAGACCATGCTTTTTTGACAGATGGGATGGTCTTTCAAGACAGGTTCTACTGTATAATCATAAGTTACTTTTTACCAAATTTTACAAGTTGCAATACTGAAATGAATACCTGTAAGCACAGTACTATAAGTTATTGATATGCATTACCTGCAATTAGATTCAAATAATTTGTGAAATTTCATATCCATTAAAAAAATAATGTTCTTGACAGCGGAAAGAAAAACTCTTCCACAGCAATAACATATGTGCTGGTATTTATTCGTACAAATAAATTGAAGTATCTTTTACAATCAAATATGGAAAGTTAAATGATCTATACTGATGCCAATCAAACCTCACTAAACTGATCACTTCAACTAAACACAATCAATCCAATAATGATCCAGACAATGGCAAGTCTAAAGAAGTTTTTATTATACTTCATATTTTTGCAAGACCTTTGGCATGGTGAGTTGACAGGGTGGCAATAAATGGAAAAATGGTGTATATATTTGTAATTCATTCAGAAGTCTACACAACAGTTTTGAAAAGAAATATAAGGTACTGTTGTGTTGATGATGATTTAATAACTTTTAAATATCTGAACAAGAATTCCACATATCTATTCGAGAACCAAATATTTAGGGGGAAATTCCTTGATCCATTGCAAAAAGGGGGAGAGTTTTCTAATTATAGAGAGGATTTCATGAATTAAACAAACACAGCGCATCTAATTATACACGATTTCATGCATTTAGTATATTTCAGGTGTTTTTTTTTTTTTTTTTAAAACAATTAATTTAATTCCCATAATTACATGTTAAAGAATAAACCTTGACTGCTCTGCTGCCGCTTGACACCAAAACCAAGCATAGTTGCTGGAGCGTGAAAAAAAGACGAATTTGACCTACTTTTTATTAACAGTGAAGAGACCTTCTCAAAATGTATGTACCCCATTTAGTGTTATCACTGTACATGCGCAAAATGTATGTACCCCATTTAGTGTTATCAATGTACATGCACAAAATGCATGTACCCCATTTAGTGTTCTCACTGTACATGCACAACATGCATGTACCCCATTTAATGTTATCACTGTACATGCGCAAAATGTATGCACCACATTTAGTGTTATCACTGTACATGCAAAAGTGATCAAGATCAAGATAAAAAGGTTCATGACAAAACTTTCACAATCTGTCAAGAGTCAAGAGTAGACAGAAGAAGTCAGGAAGCCACATGAAACTTAACAGTTGAGAACAAATAGCAAACTGCAAATAAGCACATGTTTGGGGTCAGATAGTCTAATGGAATTTTTCATGTGATGTTTTATGCATTGTTATACCCTACAATATGGTTTACATCTATCAGCTAAAAGACTAAGATTGTGACTATGATGTATTTTGTCATCTTTATTACCATAAGATATGACTGCAGTGGCGCCCCTCTTGAACACCCCTGCTGAGCGACCACTCGCAATGTATGGCCAGAATCCCTTTGCATCAGTGATATTATTTTCAAATTTACCCTTCTTGGACAGTCACTCCTTTCACAAGGCCAGCATATTAATACAAAAAATGTTGAATTTTTGCCCCTCATGAGCATAGAAATATTGAAGTTTACAGATAGAAGTATCACAGATATTTCTCGATTTCTAAACTACAATATTTGTTTCAGCCAGGGTTCGAAACTAGGATTTTTTTCACTAACCCACAGGATCTCCATAATACATTTTTTTTACTGATCCTGCTAAAATCAAACAGAAGCCAGTTCAGTTTCTAATTCAACATTTATTATTCATACTCTTTGTTGTCATCATCTAATTTCTGCCATTTCAAATACTTCCACATATTGTCACTGCACAATGCATTGAATATTTATCAACAAAGTGATAAATATTAAAACACACTGTTCAGTATAATTCTGAATTATTTGTTGAGTCAGTAACCGCAAAGTTTTCTGATTGGTCAATACTAGACTTATCCTGATACCCTATACCTTTCGTTATCATCTGTAATGAAATCAGTGCTTGGGGCTAGCATACCAGGCTAGTTCCACATGTGTGAAGACTGTTTTGACAAGAATCACACTAATTTATTTTATGAGTGGATGACTGGTTTAACACTTGTCCGTTTGTGCCACGAGCATTTCTTGTACCTCGTCAAGTGCAGGATATTGGTAGGTACTTGATAGAACATGATATGGTCTATCAATTTACCATTGGATGGATAATGAGTCACGTTTTATTTTATACAACCGACACAACACCACTTGTTAAATGTTATGATAATGACCGACTGTAATTTTCACTGCTTCAATGGATTAGTGACAGTTGGGTTTTGGTGATCCATCAGCAAAGTCACTAACTGTGGGTTAGCATTAATTTCAAGCAATGGTTTCAGTAAACTGATAAAGTACCTGACTCAAATCCATACAAAGAGGCAAGCTATTAATATGATTATCCTTATTGCTATACATTCCTTAGTTGTCAGGTTTTGACACTTTGATAATTACATGTACTGGCTAATATTCCAGTCTCTTATTATCAAGATGACAAAACCTAATTGCTGAGCAACACAGTATTGTTTAGCTCAACAGCATCCTAAGTTGTGACTAAAATGTTTGCATTTGTGACTAAAAATTCAGGATTGGTGAGTGAAAATTGTCAACTGGTTCCCTTCTAGCTTCAGAATCATAATGCGGCAACTAGGAAATGATATCAACACTTCTCATTACAAGTATATATCATGATTTACAATAAAAACAGACGCAATTTAATTCACAGCATGATCCCTTTTTGATTGTGAGGCTGCCATCTTTACATGTGACTAGTTTGTCACACAGGCTGTAAGTAACCAGTCTAATGCAGCATGATCCCTTTTTGATTGTGAGGCTGCCATCTTTACATGTGACTAGTTTGTCACACAGGCTGTAAGTAACCAGTCTAATGCATAATCCATAAAACCAACTGCAGCTAAAGGTGAAGAAAATAGTAAATTTCATGACTGACCTGAGGCTGAAACAGATGATGACTGCTAACAGTTCTATCAAACAAAAATGCTAGCTAACAGTTCTGTCAAACAAAAATGCTAGTGTATACTATGAAAAATAACCTTATGCTTCTTTAGAATTACTCTTCAATTTGCCTCGACTAAAACCTTCAGTTTTGTAATCTTCTATCATCGATTCCCACTCAAATAATTTCTGGTCCTAATGTCTAAGGTGACCAAATTATTAGGGCCTGGTGACCTAAAATTTGAAATGGCCACACAAATTTTCAAGTAGGTCCCACTATGGCTAAAGTCTGAAAGGCACTTGGAGTGCTGCTCATGTCAAGTGATACTGCAGGGTCACCTCAAAGTAGCCTTCTTGGTTTCACTTATATATACTAAGAAACGTATTGGACAGGGGTACCAGACTATGACCAGTCAATCAAGTGGCATACTCACTTCCCATGCAAACAAAGAGCATTGTGTGTAAAAGCTTCATATTAGTTTGACAGTGGTATAAATGCCCATGAAGTAATTAGTTTGACTGTGGTATAAATACTCATCAAGTAATATGTTTGACTGTGGTATAAATACCCATCAAGTAATAAATCTGACTGTGGTATAAATGCCCATGAAGTAATAAGTTTGACTGATATAAATGCCCATCAAGTAATAAGTTTGACTGTGGTATAAATACTCATGAAGTAATAAGTTTGACTGTGGTATAACTGCCCATGAAGTAATAGTTTGACTGTGGTACAAACACTCATGAAGTAATAAGTTGGACTGTGGTATAAATGCCCATCAAGTAATAAGTTTCTGCAAAGAGTGAAATATAATGTTGTTGAGATTGAGAAAAATTCTCACTTTTGAAAAAGAGTGACAGTAATTTGACTAAACTAAAAGGGTGGGAGTTCTAGGATCACTGCTGAGAAATTTGATGTCAAAAAGGCTCAAATAAACTGCATCATCATAGATGACAAAAACACTATGCAGCAGTTGGAAAATGAAGTGGATGGAGATGGAAACATAATTACAGCCAGATGTTTGTGCCCCAATTTGAATGACAAAGGTTTTGAATGGTTTTACACTGCACCTTATAATCTTACACTAAAAACTGAATGCTTGCATTTCACAGAATCAATGGCTTATGGCTTTGCTACTAATGATGCTGAACGTAATGATACAATTACCAAACCTCAAGATATTCTCAAGAATAACTAAGGAAAAGCTGTCAAAAGCATGAGACACAAAATCTGATGCATTTTTCATGCCTAAGGATTCTTAAGTAACTATCGTGTTCAGATTTCCCACCTGTGATAGGCAATGTGAATTCAAACATCATTATTAAGGCATTTGTGAGAACATATGATGATAATTCAAACGTATTGTTGATGAGATTAATAGAAGTCATTATCACATTGATTCCATAACATGCATTTGATTTTTTAATTAAAATATTAAATAATATTTCAAAATTATTAATGTCTTTCTTACCTTATATGTAATTATTACTCACATCTATGTGATCTCCTCTGAAAAGACCACCGCTCTAAAAAGATTACTTTCCAGCTACAGAAGGGGTGGCCTTAAAAGTTGAGGACTACTGTTGTAGAAATAATTACCTTTAGTAAATACTGCAATTATACTGTAAAAAATCTGTAGTTATTTGGTGCAATAATTTAGTATGTCCCTTTTTAAATTCTGAAACAGCTCTCTTTTGAAACATTTATATTTCCTTCCATAATTATCAGTGACCTAAATTCATTCCATTAAGGCAGACATCTGCCCTGATGGTCGATGATAAGGGACACATGATTGTAGGATTCATGCCAATTTCTAACAAATTGCAGGAAAACAGTCAAATGAATACACAAAAATCATCCAATATACTAGTCAGGGGTTCCACTCATTTCCTAAATCAGGAAGTTCAGGACTTCCTGTGTATCATTTTTGGAAGTCCCAACCTTAACTACTGGAAGTCCTAAAATTGCATTATATATATTTTTTTATTTTTTAGCGCAAACATATTAGTGCACTGTCTGTGCATTTTTGATAGCCAGGGAGTGATAGAAAGAGGTAAATACCTTTGAAATTAGCAGACAAAACAATTAATTTTCTGTTTTGAATGTGCAGTGAAGGGAGAAGGGTAAAAATGTAGGCAAGTGCAGAAATTTAATCTTGGGATGATCATGAGTTCAGGTGGAGGGAAAGAGAATATCAGACCCAGTTAACTACGAGAAGAACAATGCAATGTATTGCACATTTTTTTATTTATCCTTTATTCAGAATGCTCAAGCATCTAAATTTTCATACCAAGTTTATTGAACATGTACATGACACACTTCTTTAGTTGGCATGCATACATGCAATTTACTGTATATAAACACTTTAGATATGAATAATGCCAAAACACTAGCATCTGTCAGATCAAAGTTTATAATAATTGAAAAGTAATTATCATTTACCCATGCATTTTCCATGGCTGATACAGTGCAATACTTTACATTTTAACCTGTTCTCATTTCTTATTTAGTTCTGAGAATTTGGCTGCTACAGTTTTATTAGGCATCTTCTTTTCTCTATTCTCCAATGACTAACAGCCCTTGCAAAAGGAAAAGATTGAATGAATGGCCCTAAAGCAATTATCATTAGTGTTATATAATCACCCTGGTTATGCATCAGTCGACACATAAACAACAAAATAATTATATTTAAAAAAATAAAAACAGCAAATCTAGTGTTAAGGATATTTTTCATGCCCTGATACTGGTGTAAGAAAAACTTCAAATTAAAAACCTACACATCTTTAGCAAAGGCATTTGATGTTTTTGAGCCAAGGCAAACTTAACAAGACTTCAAAGAGTCATTATCAATTTCTAGCCAATGAATTTGTATTCTAACCATTTGCTTTGAAAATCCCTGCTTCTAATTGTGTTTAGAATTTGCATCATCCAAATGCATGAAAAGGTGGGTCCTCTGAGAATTTCACATGTATTTGACATGGAAGCTCGGGTCTCTGAGAGCCCTCTGTCAGTATTTTAATGAAACCATGATCTTGGTAAATAATATTATGTTGATATTTGCATAGATTATGCTACATGTATCTTCATTTGACCTCTTTTTTTTCCAAATATAAGTTTCTGGGTTTCTTTTTAAAAGCTCCTGTCAGATAATACACAATCAATCTGAAATGCAATGTAAGTAGACCAGAGATCAGGGAACATTTTTCAAAGCACTCATCCTTGGGACAAGTGAGTTGCAACAGATTCTCATCCCCATCATCACTTTGCTTAACACAGTACACTTATCCACAACACTACTAAATGTCCACTGATGTAAGATTAATATTAAAATGGGTCCAAACCATGGAAATATTATGTTCAGAGTTTAAGGCAGCAAGTTTTAAACTCTTCTAATTCATGGCCTATTAGATAAATACATAATAAAAGACAAGGTTTGCAACTTGAAACATTGCAATTTCACACCGAGCCCTTGATTTCTTAATGGTTTAACTTATATTTACAGTGACACTTTTCAACCAGCTATAACACATCTTAATGAGTTAGATATGTAGGTAGTTAAGAGGCAGAAAATATCAAAATGTTTTCATTTTTCATCTGGTCAAACAGTGTTACATTCACTCCAGGTCACCAGTATTTTCAAGACAGTGGATCTGTATTGATACATTGTCAAACCAAAGTGAAGTAAAATGTTGCTAACTTACATTTGAAAGAAGAATTCCAAGCATCTCTGCAATTTTCAAAATTTTTGTACTAAGTACTATATTTCAGTCAAACCTCCATTTCTAGCGAACTACTCAAAGGCACTTACCAATGGGAAGATTCCTGAGTGTCTAAATGAGTTGGAAGGTTATTACATCATGATCCCTATTAAATTACTACCTATCTGCTGTTTTCTTGACATTATGTGCTTTATAAATAGATTATAATAGCATGCAATGTGTTAAATTTGGTGCGAATCGGTAAAGACGCTTAAAATACTTCTCTCAAATGTAAGTTAGGAACATTTTTCTTGCGAAAAAAGTAATTACATACTTATAGAAATATCTTGTGTTTTCACTTTGGCAAGACAATGTATCAATAAAGCTGCACAGTCTGGAAAGTACCGGTGACCTGGGATGAGGATAACACTGTCCAATCTGACAAAAAAATGACATTCTCACGCTCTTAACTTATTATGGGTCTGAATCATAAAGATATTTGAAAAAGTTAATTTCTCCACATTAAAATGATGCCTAGATTACTGAAAAGTATTACTGTAAATGCAAATACCATTAAGAAATCGAAGGTTAGATGCTGAACTGCCATTTCTTGATTTAATATACACATTTTTTCTCATATTTTTATATGGGGCCATGTATTTGAAAGGCTGTAAACCTGCCATCTTCAATCAGAACATAATATTTTCATGAATTGGGCCCATTTTAGTATCAAGACAAGGTCAACTGTGTGGAAAAAAAACAAAGTCAGCGTCATTTTTGGACTGATAACAAGTATGCAAAATAGGCAAAGTAATCAATAATTGATGCACACTAGATGTTAAGCAATGCTCAACTTTGCCACTTGTTAAGGGCAAAGAATGAATAGACATTTATTCTTCAGGTGCGAATCTGTATCTACTCGGCCCAGGGTGAGTAAGTAGTAAAGTTTTCCTCAGCACAGCTAACTTTTACTGCACCAGGACGTGATTATGAGTCGTTTCTCTGAGCCCCGAATCTTAGACGTACGACTTATATATAAAATTCCAGCATTACCTTAATATTTCATATAATTTATATATATATATCGTAATCTAATTTAAATCAATACATATTCGGCTGAGTTCCCGAAAACACGTAACATTGCTACTCTGAACATGTCCTAACATGATTACAAAGGATCAGTTGTGGCGGTTCATACGAACTATAACTAAAGCATGATCGTATGAAACTCACGTTTATATATGAAAAACATTTTACATACATGACACCATGCTTCGTCCAAAATGAGCGCTTTAAAACTGAATGGAGAATGCATGTTTACCATTTAAATTTTATCAGACAAGAACTTTAAAGGCGGCGACCTTGGATACTGACAAAAAAACTCCTTATAGATAAATATTATTACGAAAGATTTTCAAATATTGACATGTGTCTTACATTTCTTTTGACAGTAAAGTTGTCTCCTGACAGAACTATGCCTTAAACGTTGAAACAATTACAAACGTCATCTTATTCCTAATACTGCAACAAAATCTTATTAGTGTCTTCCTCCATGATGGAATTTACTGACTGGTAGTAACGTTTATAAATATATTAAAAATTTAACAATACCTTAACAAATATTTGAAGACCAGTCTAACTGCGTTTTAGACTGTATATACATATATATTGTATAGTATTTTGGTTCCTATGAATAGAATTTGATAAAGAATATAAATAATACAAGTCTGACTTTAAAACTTGTTCAGATATTAGGGATATATTTTTAATAAACTCTCATTTATCATCATTTTATTCTGAAAGAAAAACATATATTGTATTACAAATATGCTAGCTTTTCAATATAACTTGTGCCTATTTTTAGATGACCCGGAAGTACAAGTCTGTCCAATCCATTTTCCCCACGAGTACAATATTGTTGTTAATAGTCAAAGAAAAGGTCTGGAACGTTTTAGCATGTGAGGTGGACAGTGAACAGAAGATGCAAATGGCACTAAATAATTATAGTAATCTACTTAAGGCGATAAGATCACTTATTATTCTTTTACTTTCGTTAGACATTCATTTCGATGGTAAGTTTCACTCGGCATTAACAAAGTTTGTGAGGTGAAATCAGATGTATCTACTTGACGATAGTGTTTTCCTTTTTTTTTTGATTTTGTCAGAAAAAGTAAACACTGTCTAAAGTCAAGCTCTTGTGAGTGGAATTGGAAATCCAGGTGCCAGATTTGAATTAGATTTGTTTTTAAATATATGGTTAGTAGTATTCGGAATGGAATAATGGTATGTATACCAACGTGGTCATTTAGGCTCATTTACTCATCTTAAATTAAATATGAATTGTTGTTCTAAAATTTATTATTTAATACTAATATAGTTTAACCAAAGTCTATTCAGTCCTGGTTGTTGAATGGTTTGCACCTTAAATGTCATCTAAAAACTTCCAGACGAAAATTATTGATCGCAGTGGACTTTTTCAGTGGAGGCCGGGTAATCATAACAAATAACAGGGTTTTACGATTTGTTCTTTTTTCACCATGCGCAGCAATCAGAATTATATGGACTGTTTATGTGAGACTAAATTATGCCTCAGATGTATGTTGGTGAAGTAATTAATAGAGAAATCATGCATTTTGTTCACCGGAAATATCTCCCCAAAAAAGAAACCATAATCTATTTGGACAACCTTGGCTATAACTGTGATTGGGTTGACTGTAGGATTGACCAAAATGTTATGAATGAGAAATAGTTCAGTCATTCGTAACTTCTCAGTCCTTGTTTCATACCCAAAGTAAAATGAGAACTATCGACATACACTTGAGGTATGATTCATAGGATTGACCTTGAAGTTGCAAATGCATGTGCAGCTTTCATTGTGACATCACAGCACTTGACATTCATTCCTGTTTGTACAGGATCACAACTTTAGGTTGACCTCATCCACAAATGTCCATATTCTTTAACATTGATTTTTCTGTATGTATTTCTCGGGGTGTGTATATAATGATCTTTCAAGGAAAATGGATGTATGTAAAGTAAATAATCACCATTTAATTCTAAAAATGACACCCACTACTGAAATAGTGCTGAACACCTACATGACCTGTATGACTTATAGTTTTATCCATAATCCTTATATTAAAAAATATCAGAGTATCAGTTGAGGATAGGAATAAGATGATCCTCTACCAGGACATGGAGCATCTTAGGGGATAAAACATAGGCATTTGTTTCTATGTGAAAACGGGGAAAAGTATAGGTCATATAGGTAATGTAGGTATGTTGTACAGACTATTTCGGCTGTAGGTGTAATTTTTTTGAATTGGTTACACATACCACTAAATGATGATTATTCAGTTTGTTTCACTTCTCGTCAATCAATATTTCTTGCGAGATCATTATATAACCGCCCCTTGAAATACATGTGACAATAGCTGTGTTAAAATAAATGGACATTTCTAGATGAAGTCAACCAAGAGGTGTGATCTGGAGTGAATGTCATGCGCTATACTGTCGCAATGAAAGTGCCATGTATTGGAAAACGTGTACTAGGCTGCACTGGTAAATATTAGACCCGATATCCACTTTGTTTTGGACCCAGTTTAGTACCAAGCAGTTTTTGTAAAAGTCCATACCAATCAATTATTTTGTTGGGAAGTTTTGTGATGACAACTAAGGTGGAGATCACTCAACAATCAGATGCCTGCACGACCACGATGATATGCACTTTAATAACATCCACTTCACTTATCCCAATCAACACAAGTGAATATGACCCATTGCCTATTCTGTGCTCATTTTCTTACACTACCAGTGTGTGCTGCAACTCACAACTTGTACCAGCGTAAAGGAGACATTACAAACTTGTTCCCCATGTACAATTTAAATACTTGATTGATCATTTAATGGCCACTTTTAGACAACATGTCTCCATTATATGTTTGATTTAGAACCTCATGAGGTAGTCACCTTGTGTTGACTGGGAGAGGTGGTGCGGGTGTTGTCAATAGTTTTACAGTTTGTACTGACAGAAAGGAGTTGGAAAAACACTCATCTCCACATCCTGCAAACACCTGATTTGACGTCTGTACTTTTTTCCCAGCAACTGTTACTGGGAAACAAGATTTTACCATGTTTGGGAAGTTTGATGAATAGGATAGTTCAGTTGGTAGAGCATCCAACTCATAGATGATGGGTCGTGAGTTTCAACCTCAGTGCTGACAGGATGTTTAGAGTACCCTTGAGCAAGATAATTTTCTCTGCTTGTTAGAACTGTTGTTTGTGGCAAAAATAGCTGAGAAACGGCTAATGTTGCTTGCTGAAAATGAAATATATATCTCAAATATTGTCATGTTACAAAATTAGAACAAACAATTAAACACTACTTAAAACCACTAATCAGAATTTGAACAACTTTGAAAAATTTACCTCTGGCTTGAACCCTGGGATAAAAGCCTTTCAGTTTTGTTGAAATTATGCAGATATGCTATCAAATATGGATTACCATAATATGTGTAATTTTTGTACATGACAGAATATTTATTTATTTTGTAGTACAAATAATTATATGTAAAAACATTATTATTTTGGAGTACTGATTGTGTATGAAAAATACAGGGATAATACGTGAAAAAAGAAAACGCGACCTATGACACTTGCTTCTTATTCGCTTGTAGCTCTTGGAGAGGGAGAGAGAGAGGTTACATGGCAATTGTAATCTTCCAGTGTGCAATGGCATTACTACATTCCATTGTCAATTAACACTCTGAATAAATGATACATTCTTGTTTTAATTATGCTAATAAAGTATGCCTAGAGCTTTGGCTGTCCAGGTAATTCTAGTCAAGGCCTGAATGAGGACAAGACTTCCACAAATATGATCAAGTTAGTGAGGTTGTCAGTAGGGAAATGAGGCTGTCCATAGGGAAATGAAAATATATCTTGTTAGCTGTAAAGGCCATTGTCCTGCTGTTAATGAACAGCAGTAGATATTGCAATCACATGCATCACTAGTTTTTTGTTCTCACTGATAAAGATAACAATTGAAAATTTGATTGAAGAATGAGGGCAGATTCTCAGTAAAAAAATTTGTTTGATAAATAAAAATCAAATGGCTTCTGTACTATTGGTATAATCATCAGTGGTTTGTTGTGGTCTTGGTTGCAGTTTTTTGTTAGCATATATTTCCTAAAGCCCATGAAAGTTTTTCATCAACTTTGGCATGAAACATTTTGAAGCTAAAACAATTCATTCTACATGTTCACTCATCCATTTTACCTTGGAGTCCAGGTCACAGTCATTTAAACTTTGTGTTAAGGTTTAAAAAAGAGTTTTCATTTGCTTATATTCCATAAACCCTTTGACGGATTTTCTTCATATTTGGGGTGTATTAATATTCAATTCATTCTGCAACATGCTTGCTCAATTTTTGACCTTGGGGTCAAAGTCACACATTTTACCACAGTGTTTTAATTGTGGGTTTGACATCCTGACCCTGACCTACTTGATATCAATATACAGCATCATGTCTGTTTTATTAATTGTTGTACTAAGCACCAGATAAAATACGTGTATTTAGCATGGTAAACCCATAAGAGTTCTGATTGTTCAACAAAGTTAGCTGGATACTGATACATATATAGCATTCTTTCTGATTTGAAATATGTCTGATTTTCAGTGATATCAGCAAGTAGTGCCGAAGTGGAACAACATCTGGAGATGGGAAAGAAACTCCTCTCTGCAGGACAGCTAGCTGATGCCTTGTCACACTTTCATGCAGCTGTTGGTGAGTAACATCATCACAAGATTAAAATCTTGTACTCTCAAAACTCGTACTGTGAATCACTTTAAATTTGTATGAATTTTTGTGGTTTTCATGGCTAAACGTATGTAGAATTTAAAGTCACAATGTTATTTATACCAGTATGTGCTCTCCCCACCCCTTCCAAAACATATCTGATGGTAAAGCATCACTAGTTTGATTATTTGCATGCAAGTTTCATCATCTCTGTACTAATGCAGTGACTGTCTGATGCAGTAATAATAAATTACTCATGGTTTGTCTCCTTCTTTACTCCCCAATGAACATATTATATCCATTTATAATAATTAGTACATGCTAAAACTTTATGCAATCCAGTAAAATTAGGAAACATCTGAGAAATGTGACTGTATCAAAGTTCAAGAAAATTAAATGCCAATCATAGTTTGCACCTTTTTGAAGCACACATATTATTGAATTTGGTCTGATTGATCCATATATATATATATATATATATATATATATATATATATATATATATATATATATATATATATATCCACTAATCTCTCAGTCTGTTTGGCATTCTGTTTTCTTTATCAAAACTAGATCCATCTACTAATTTTCTGTCTGCCAGACTTGCGAGAATCATGAATCATGCTCATTTGCAGCCTTGCGCTTAGCACCAGAGAAATTGTGTCAAGTTGCCATCAGAAAAGTACACATATGATAATTACTTGAAAACAAAAGTATATCTGTACATGACACAAAAAACCAACTGATTTTATGACAATTTATGATGATTAACATGGGAGTTCATATTCCTTCTACAAACAAAATGGGTCCCAAAAATCTTGGCACTTTTTTTCTAAATATGGTATATGATAAAATATGAGTGTGCCAAACATCATATAAGAATTTATAATATGATGGATTAAAACTGCTGAGTAATGTATATCAAAGAGAGGTGTCAAATCACACACACGTGTAATTAGTCTTTTGATCAAAATGATCATTAGGAACTGACAATCAATTAAGAGGTGTCTTGATCTCTTTGTCTTCTAAGATCTAACCTATGTTGCTTCACCTAATCCCATGACAATCGCTTGAACTTTGTTCGATAGGTCACACACTACATGATTGATACTCACTTTGTAGAAACTGATCAAATCAAAGAGAATTTCACTGACAACAAATCTTGCGTACATAGGGCTCAGCTGTTGGAATTTTCATGTATCCAAAAATGAAAAGTATGCATACTTTTACGTGGATTTAGCATCATGAAAACCCTGCTCTTGGTCTTTGAAATTGAGCCAGAACTGTTGCAGCAATTGAATTAAAGCTTTAAAATCTATTGATCTCACTTTCTTCTTATAAAATTATTTGTGAAAGTCAAAATTAGCTAATTTTCAGCTTGAACTTGAGTTGTGTGCTCTAAATCATTGCTAATGAAAAGCTAGGCCTACACTGTATTATCCTTTACCCAAGAGTTCACAAGTCATGATCAGTTTGACTCTACATTTATTTAGGATCTTGATGTCCAAATTAATGATCCATTATTCTCAAAAGCTGAATACAGTACCCTGGACTCTTTATTTTTAGCTATACTGGTCATAGACTAGGAAGACTTAAGGAATGGTCTGTTCTCCATAGTCTGACCATTGGCACAAGTTTGATATTGCTACTCATCCTAAACTACTTGGAGGATTGCCATGAAACTTTACACACACATTCATCTCATGGTCTTGTTGGTCCCAAATGAGAACACATGATCAATGATCATCAGTAGAAAATGCAAAGAACCGAATATGAATTCTTTAACAAAAACCTGTCTGCTATTCTCAGCATACAGAGAGAAATTTTAGACTCAGGTCTCCAAAACAAAATTCTAGACAGGATGGTTACTGAAGCATGAGCAATCAAATTCTTCTTATGGAAGGCCTGAGGCAGAGAAAGCTGATTATGAAATGCGTTTGAATTTTCTCGAATAAATAAACAACGAGTAAGGATATTTGTACTTTTCTTTTCTTTTCTAAATGACTACTTTTTGACCTGGAAGGGGCATTTGGGGCCGACATTTTCCATTTCTTAAATGAACACTGTTATTGAAATTTTAGCAAATATTAGTTCCCGTGCAAAATTTGAAAAATTTTATATGAATTAATATTTTTTGATTTACAGTATTCAAGTCGGTGAGTTCTCTCTCAAAGTAACAGAAGAGAAAGTGAATAAAGGGTGGTGTGGAGGATGGGAGACTTAATGCCCATTTTTTGGTGCCATTTATTTACTTACTTCTTTATTTATTGGTCTATTACATGTTGAGTATTTGAGTTAGCGATATGTTCTTTCATTCGTTTATTCCATTTCCAGAGGGAGATCCAGATAACTACCTTACATACTTTCGAAGGGCCACAGTCTACTTGGCATTAGGGAAATCCAAGTCAGCTTTACCAGATCTGGACAGAGTTATAGAACTTAAACCAGACTTTACAGCAGTATGTAGAATGTCATTTGTTTATATACGAAAATTTACATCTTGCATCATGTTTATACATCTAAAAGGTTATGCCGGATAAAAAGACCTACATTAAATATGTACATGCTACAATCATTGATGATTGTCCAATGCTGAAAATTTACAATGCATTACAGAATGTTAATAAACACCAAATATATGCAACTTTAGTGATGACACTGAATTTATGTAAATATTTATTCACTGAGCTGTACACTGCAAAATAGAATATTTGTTGTGCCTATTGGCAAACTGTATTTGGGCAAATTCAGTATCTGTTTTATGCAGAATAAACAAATGTTGTGTGAACATTTATTGATGTTAAAAATTAGTAACAAAAGTGTGATTTCAGGTTCACATATTTCCATTTTGTTTCTTCAAATTGATGAAGCATGTGGTCTGAATCTGATACAAACCCAGAAATGGATAATTGTAACAAATCTGCAAAATGCGCTTCATTTGGTTTTGAAATGGTTTCAGAATTTATTTCCTTTGCATTCCATTCACGTTTGCATTTTACTTATCAGCGCGTCATTTTTTTTTTTGTTTAGTAATCTAAACAGTGGTAGTTATTGTGTCTGTCTCTGCAAGAACGAGTGAAAAAATTGCCTGTCAGAGAGAGAATCATATCCCAGATTATCCTGCAAAAGGGCTTTCAACCGTAGAAATTTAGCAACAGCCTAAAATTAATTAATTCATGAAACCCATTTGCATTTAGTTTCATTCTGCATTCTGTGTTTTGCATTTCTGCTGTTTTCTTCAAATTGCATTCATTATTTCGTTTTGCGTTAATTCTAAGTTCAGTTGTATTCTGTTTTTGTTTAATGGGAAAAATTACCCATTTCAGGGTCTGTACCAGTTCTTTTGTATTTATTCTATTTTTATGCCTGACCGTAATATTGATAGGCATATAGTGTGTTGCCCTTATCTTTCCATCTGCTTCATGTTGGTTAAAGATTTTGGTTTAGCTCAGTTTTGGGGCACTTAGGTTGGGCATCTGTGTTCCATGAACACATTTCTTGTTCACAATTTTCTAACAACATATGGTTTATATTATTTTACTCATTATATATATGTATTTAACAAAGCCTCAGGTTGTGATAAATGGAATCTCAGTATCTTTTCCATTGTCAAACAAGTTTTTTCATATTCTGCAGGAATTGGTCATATTTTTTGCTCATTATTAAAAAAGTTCGGCTTTAATCAGCTCAAACAAGTAAATCACAAAGTTTTCAAGCACATAAATAAAAAGTTAATAATGCATAAAGACTTTGATTGATGGTTTTGTATGTTAAAGACTTTGATTGATAGTATTGATGGTATTGTATGTTAAAGACTTTGATGGTATTGTATGTTAAAGACTTTGATGGTATTGTATGTTAAAGACTTTGATGGTATTGTATGTTAAAGACTTTGATTGATGGTATTGTATGTTAAAGACTTTAATGGCATTGTATGTTAAAGACTTTGATTGATAGTATTGTATGTTAAAGACTTTGATTGATAGTATTGTATGTTCTTTACTAGGCCAGAGCACAGAGAGCCAATGTTTTATTAAAACAAGGGAAGTTAAAAGAAGCCAAGGCTGACTATGAACATGTGGTAAGTAAAGTTCCTCCTTATTCATACAAATGTTTGAACTTTAATGGAGCCAGGGCAGCTCAGTTGTAGAATGCTGGACTTGTAATCAAATGATTGTAGGTTTATACCTGCCCAGGCCAGCCTAGGTCAGTTGTATCTGTGTCTCCTTGGGAAAGGCACTTAGCTCCCATTTCCTTTGCATGCTACCGCTAATTATGTATTATTGTGCTGCTAAAGCAAAAAAAAATAATACAAACTCAAGACTGCAAAATAAGTAGAAACCTCGCTTGGAGAGTCTGATATCTGTGAAATTTTTTAGAACTGTCGAGTTGATAATATTGAGCTAATTTTCGGAGTTTGGGTAATTCTTCATTTTACTTGACTTTGAAAATTAAAATTCTGGAATGTTTAGGTTGAGTTACAATTTTGTGCAGAAGATGCTTTGTGACTATTGAGCCAGGTGTTTGCTGCTCATATTCCTTTGAAAGCTTGATTGTTTACAGAAACTTCTTCCAATTTGATTCATATTCCTTTGAAAGCTTGATTGTTTACAGAAACTTCTTCCAATTTGATTCATATTCCTTTGAAAGCTTGATTGTTTACAGAAACTTCTTCCAATTTGATTCATATTCCTTTTGAAAGCTTGATTGTTTACAGAAACTTCTTCCAATTTGATTCATATTCCTTTTGAAAGCTTGATTGTTTACAGAAACTTCTTCCAATTTGATTCATATTCCTTTGAAAGCTTGATTGTTTACAGAAACTTGATACTCATGATTCAACATAACATATTGTAAATCAATCAGAGTTTTGTTTCAAAAAAGAAGAAAAAAGAACAGAGCCATCAATAAGCACTACTCATCCTGAACCCGTCCAAAGTTAGTCTTGGATCCCTAATGTTCGAAGGCTGAACCCATCCAAAGTTAGTCTTGGACCCCTAATGTTCGAATGCTGATCTTCCTGTGGACAATCAGCGACTAGCCTATGACACTTAGTTTTTGAAAATGTGGATCACAAGGTTGTACATTTTTCCCAAAAGTTTAAAAGAAAAAACCCCTAGTTAGCAGAAATGAATCAAATGAACAGAAAATGCTTGATGCAAGTAAGATTAGTTTCTTTCTCAAACAGTATAGGAATAATTGGCACACTATACTGATACAATTTTCTAGCCTAAAAAGCATATGGTATGCAAGACAATGAGAAATTGAAAAAAGTGCAGTGCTGAAGAAATTGTACACAGAATTTTGACCTGGTGTTCTTCTTTCATTAGAGCTCTCTGGATGCCTAGTCCTTGTCATTGGGAGTCTTCCAAAACTGAGTGGTACAAAGAAAACTAAGCGTTAGATTAGATAAAAGGGAGTACATTTGTGGGTAGAAAATCAATAATTCTAATGAAGTTTTACTAGAATCAATCTTATTTGACTTTTATTATTTCTATCTCCTGGTTTCTTTTCAATTTTCTCCTAATGTACTAATGTAATGTGTACGGTATAGTGTACCAGTATATTGAAACAGTGCCTCCTATACTGTTTAAGATAGTAACTAAAAAGCTTAGGATATGATTTAGAGTTATTCATAATTATTTTCTTCATATTCTCCACCACCACCTACATGGAGTATATGGCTAGGATGGTGATATGGCAGACATGGGTGGGTGTAGAAATACTGAATAACTGAGAAATGTGTTTGAAATGTCTGTTGTGTGACTGATTGCTAGTTTCTTAATATATTCTGTCCATTCACCCATCTATCTGTCCACCCGCATCAACACTTAGGGTTTTGCATTTAGGTTGTTTTCTCAGATGCTGTTCCTAGCAGTGTCACTCAAGTTTGTATGCATCATGTGGTGTACACCTTTTAGTGAAAATTAGGTCACTTTGAACTATATTTTCTGGTCCAGTGATTTTATATATATATATATGTATGTGTATAATTATACACATACACCATGCAAAACATGTACCCAGCTACAAATGGTATAGACTTTGATCTGCCTCATATAATGTGTTGGATAATTGGGATCTGTGCTATTTACCTGACATTATAAATAGAAATGTATACATTCGCATACAAGTCAGATCCAACTGCAAACATCATAGACTTAGATCTGCCACTTCATAATGTGCCAGTAGATCTATGTCTGTGCAGTTTGTTAGGACTAATAAGTAGAAAAAACAATAAAGACCCTGATCTGATATAACATAATGCACTGACAGACCTGGGTCTTAAATTTATAAGGATTAATCAGTAGAACAAACAATATAGACCTTTATCTGCTGGCACATTATATGATTGCTTGCAGTTGGATCCAAGTTAGAGGCTAGTATATACAGTATACTTGATCTCCTGGTACATAATGTAACAGCATGTCTGAATCTACTCTCTTCACAGTTGGTTGTGTGACATACACAAGTAAATACTTACACAGTACACTTCATAAAACAGCAAACTTGCTCACTTAAAAGTAATATCACTATTGTCAGCACATGTGCTTCTATTCTCTTCACAGTTGGTTGTGTGACATACAAAAGTAAATACTTACACAGGTCACTTCAAAAAGCAACTAATTAGCGCACCTATAGGTAATACCACAACTGATATGCATGTCTTGTTAAAAAACATAGTTACAAAGTTTGTTCCATCTTTGTTACTATCACTGTACATATGTATTTTCTCTCATGGAAGCCATTTATCAAAGACTTATTCTTTGCAGGTAAAGCAAAATGCAGAACATACAGATGCTAGAGAAGCATTAATGACAATAGAACCGTTAGAAAATGATATACATATAGCAAAACAGCTGTATGAAAGGAGAGATTATGAAGGTGCAATATCATTATTAACAAAAGCTATAGAGGTAAGATATTGTCTAGATTGACGGTAATTAAGATATTGTCTTGATTGATGGTAATTACGATATTGTCTAGATTGATGGTAGTTAAGATATTGTCTAGATTGATGGTAATTATGATATTGTCTAGATTGATGGTAATTAAGATATTGTCTAGATTGATGGTAATTAAGATATTGTCTAGATTGATGGCAATTAAGATATTGTCTAGATTGATGGTAATTAAGATATAGTCTAGATTGATGGTAATTAAGATATTGTCTAGATTGATGGTAGTTAAGATATAGTCTAGATTGATGGTAATTAAGATATTGTCTAGATTGATGGTAGTTAAGATATTGTCTAGATTGATGGTAATTAAGATATTGTCTAGATTGATGGTAATTAAGATATTGTCTAGATTGATGGTAATTAAAATATTGTCTAGATTGATGGTAATTAAGATATTGTCTAGATTGATGGTAATTACGATATTGTCTAGATTGATGGTAATTAAGATATTGTCTAGATTAATGGTATAATTATTAAGATATTGTCTAGATTGATGGTAATTACAATATTGTCTAGATTGACGGTAATTAAAATATTGTCTAGATTGATGGTAATTAAGATATTGTCTAGATTGATGGTAATGCTGTTTTTACTGTTGAGTACTTGTTAGCTCACTTCATAGCAATATTGACATATACATCTAAGTATTCAAGCTCCAATAGTTCCCTTTTTTCATTAATTTCACCATTCTTCCCAGCTAACTAAACTTTGGTAGAAAGGAAATTATTTTTTAAGAAAACTAAGTCTTAAGCTTTTATGGTGGTTCATTTTAAATCCGTTAATTTTCATTATTGGTGTTGATATCATTGACCCATTTTTTGCAGAAAGTATTTCACAATGTATGTTTCTAACATCCAGATTGAGATCTGCATGAAGGGTGCTAAGGTTTCAAAGGACAGAAAATCTGAGCGAGAGAGAGAGAAAGAGAGAGAGAGAATGGGATTTAATAAATTAAATTAAGAGAGAGAGAGAGAGAGATGCAGACTATGCAGTGCAAGAGCATGGAATAGGGTGACAGTATTTATTTAATTTGTCTGCTACCTATGTAGTTGTATTTATACCTTTTATAATATTCAATTGTAAACTTCAGAGTAATCAGATTCATTTAGTGTAGACAGAGATCTCCTCTAAATTTCTGCTAAAATTGTTGTCAGTATATGCAATTGTGACATCACCATTTTAATTCCTGACTCATATGTTTCCTAGGTGTGCCCCTGGGATCCAGACTTAAGGGAAATAAGGGCAGAGTGTTACATAGCTCAGGGAGATTTATTCAAAGCAGTAGGTGATATACGTCCAACAACAAAGTTGCGGAGTGATAACACAAAGGGATTTAATAAATTAAGTTTATTACATTACCAGATGGGTGAGGCAGATGAGTCACTAACGTAAGTATTGAATTTCTTTGCTCCTCAGAATTAAAATCTAAATTCTGCTTTTTGTATTTCGCTTGATTTGCATTTCCAGTGGTTTGCAGTAAGTCACTTTGTAAAAAAGATATAAAGGTAGAGAACTGGTCTTTAAATTTATCCCATTATTTCCTTTGGCTAGATTTAAATGTCAAAAAATCCCAAGCAATAATTTGTAATTGTAGTGCATTTCTGAGGAAAACTATTTAAAGAATTTACAATAATCACAAAGTATTAATGGGCAAATCATATACAAAGTTCAGACATGCCAGAATTGTCATGTGACAAGTATCCATCTATTTCATCCTTTCTTACACTTATTACCCTTTGTTTTATCTCCTGAACAGTTCATAGTTTTTGGCTTGGAGAAATTTCAATCCCTCTGTGCCTAATGGCATAGTGTCCATTTGCTTTTACTAAATACAGTTTGTATTGCTAATACTAGTAACGGACTTTAAAAATTAGTAAAAGAAAATCACAGATCCACCAGCCTTTCATGTTTTGGTTTTTTATGTCAAGGGAGATAATTAAAATTTAGTTCATTATTAGATCTGATATTTGTTATCTCCTTTGGGTATTGTGGAATGCTTTTAATAGGAAATAACATTAATTTCAAAAATAATGTTTTAAATGTTAATATAAATTCTCTATTTAAAAAAAAGATTTAAAAATTAAATATTATACAAATTATTTAGAGCAGTGTGTACGATAGCAAAATGGGTCATGAATAGAAATATTGCTAGAGTTCGTTTCCTCCATCTGACCTCATGTAAACTAGTAGCACTTGAATCCTCCACAACATCAGTATTCTTAGTATTTTGATTCCCGACAGCATGATGAGACTTTGTCATTGTCTATATTAAGATTTAATGTGAAAGTTTTTGTAAGTCAAATAAAGAAGGAGGGATATATCATTTCACAGGTCACAACTGAGACACCGTGTTCCTGAGAACCTCTGTTTGTTTTGGGAAATTATATATAAAACTAAGAAATATTTAAGATTCTTGTTGACTTTAGTTGCCATTTTATTTAGATATGATGGTCTTTACACAGTCTTAGATAATTTCAGTTTAACATATATCATGACTTAATACGTTAGTTGTGCAAAATACTTTTATTTTCATGAGTATCCGTTTCTCCATCAAATACATTACCTGATCAAATTACAATAGGATAACTTTCTGCTACCTCCGAATCCAGCTCTCCCAGAGAGACGAAAAACATCTTTCTGTCTATATATTTTATGGACAAAGGGAAGCAACTCTTACAGGTTAACTCCCCTTTCTACCTGCTAGTCATCCACTGTTATACCCGGATGTGCCAGTTTTTACTTTCACTAAGATGTCCTCCAGACAATCCAGTTAAATTCTATACATTTTATAACTTAAATTTAATCACCCACATTGGTGGTACAGTAAGTCAAAATATTGTTTTATATGATGCATGTAACATTTTTGTAAAATCTGGTGCATTTTATTAATATTTTTGCTATTATCGTACCGTTTGTCACATGTGATTTTGATCAGTAACATTCCATTTCAATAATACAGTTTACATTATTTCATTTATATATATATTTGTTGTGCGCACTTGTTTGTTCCTCTTCTTCATTACAAAGATGACAACCAAGTGCGAGAAGTGTTAACAATTTAAGGTCGTGGAGGATGGATAGGAGATGTGTCTATGCATACAATTGCTCGTTGGCACAAACATGTAACGTGTGTGCACTTAGGTCCGAAAATACTTGGTCCAACGTTTTGAAAAAGCAGCTCAAGGGCCGCATAAATGAGCACGTTTAACTACACCGCGTCCGATTCCTTGATTAGTCTCATATGAGATGTTGAGATGCCCTCTCCACCCCTAATGCAGATGCAGAAACAGCACCAGAACATAAATGTATCTGTGAATACAGTAGAACCATTGATTAGTCTCATGGGTGATGTCGAGATGCCCTCTCGACCCCCCATAAAGACACAGAATAGGGCCTCAACATACTGTATCTCTGAATACAGTAGAATCGTTGATTAGTCACATGGGTGATGTCGAGATGCACACTCCACCCCCCATGAAGATGCAAAATATTGCCAGAATATACTGTATCCATGAATACAGTAGCATTGTTGAGTAGTCTCATTGGTGATGTAGAGATGCCGTCTCCACCCCCCATGCACCCCCCATGCAGATGCAGAAACAGCGCCAGAACACGGAACATACTGTATCTATGAATAAAATATAAAGCACAGGCAATTCCAATCAAGCATTGGAATCGCATATGATCAATATAACTCTGAAGGCTTTGTTGTTGATATGTCAGCAAGTAGAAATGGCGTTTATATATTGTAATCCCACTGGGGATATGCCTAAGACCCTGCCAGTAAGGCATGATGGCTCACAAACAAATATGACTATGTGCATGAGGCATGAGGGCTTGCAATCTTTTACCCCATTGGTGCATGAAATATTAAGAAAACAAGCTGGATGTGAAGATTTGCAATTTGACCAATACCGACAGGGCTGAGCAATTTTTTTTCCATTCACTTGTCCAGGACAAGTGGTTTAAAAAATCCACTTGTCCCACCTACCTTTTCACATGTCCCAAAATTTAAATCACTTGTCAAGATTTGATGAGATGTATGCACTTTAATCCATAGAAAGAACAAAAAAATAATGTACAACATATTTATTTCTGAAAAGAATTTAATTTTTCAAAACATAGGTTGATATTATACATTTTGTTACATCAGAGGTTTTCAGTTTTCCATTGTCCAGGTATCTTATATGCACTATTTCTTGCTTCGATGCGGTAGCATCAGCATTTCTACCAGCAAGAATGGAAAGGAATTGACTGGATTTTAGACTATCCCTAACTTCTCATTTTTTGTTGCCACACTGTCTGGCTTATGTCTCTTTGGAGAAATAGTTACCTCACACTCAGTGGCAGTCTTATGTTTTACCCATCCATTTTCACATGAATTTTGCTTTTCCAAATCTTCTGTATTAACTTCCTTGCGAAAATAATTTAGTAAAGTCGCTTTATCCATATACTAAATATCACCTTGCTTGACAGCTACTTCTAAAGTGATCATAACATACATTTATGCTTTAAATATGAACAGAGACAGTTCCTTAATTAGTGTAATTGTTTCGCTTCAAACGTTATATCATACGTTGAGGTTAATCCTCTCTATAATCAATTAAAATTTCAAGAATCATTACTGTCATAACAGACACAAATGTTGGTAAAGTGCCTTTCATTAATTTAATTGGATTGACTCGCTGGATTAAAATCAAACGGTGAATCGTTCGTGAAGATCTGGTTTGAGTAAACAATATAATGCAGCCGTTTAAAGCAGTGCTAATTAATCATACCAGTTTTGTTTTGTTTCACGTGTTTTGATTGGCCAATAATATGGTTGTTTCGCCCAATATGCGGTCAAGTGGTAATAGAAACGTGCACATGTCATGCAACAGTTATCAATGACCACTGGCAGGATGTAAATTATTACATGGAGAGGGGTAAATTCAAGCATTCAGTACACCCGAAGGGTTTGAATGGACAGATAAAGGTAGATAAAGTGATTATGGCATGAAAATAAGCACTTGCTCGACTTTTTTAGGAAAAAATCACTTGTCCTGGACTAGTGACTTCAAAATTTGTTTATTCGCCCGACTTCAAAAATGAATAGTCTGGGACGTCCGGCTATGTGATTCACTCAGCCCTGACCGACCATACCATAACAGCCAGCAGGTCCGCAAAGCATATATCGTCTTTGATACGCCATTCCGACTGCCTACCAACCAGTCTAGCCGTATGAAAGAGCTATGTCCGACTAAAGTGGACTGGAGTCTGTTTGCTCTGACTGCCAAGCTGTCTGTCCAAATAGACTGCATAGCCATTCTGAACATACTGCACCAGCTGGCTGGACCACAAGACATATACCGTCTTTGGTATGCCATTCCGACTGCCGACCAACCGATCCAGCTGTACAAATGAGCTATGTACGTTTACACTTGTCAGGAGTCTGTTATCTCTGACTGGTGGATTGACTGGACCAACTATTCCTATGAAATTCATAGTGAACTGGCATTACTTATGAAGCCGTCTGACCGAGCCAAACCAGACCTACCGGACTTGCATTCCATAATGCGATCACTTCTAATGGTATAAAAAAAAAAAATTGGGCAAAATGATTATGCATGCTGATGATACTTCATCATCACTTCCCGTTGATAAAGGTGATGAAACAGAAATGCTGGAACATACCAATCCAACAATGGAATGGATGAAATTTAGTTCATGGCAGCAATAGAGGAAATCTATAGGATTTTGTCTCCGTTGGAATACCATCCTCCACCTTCAATCAGTTCTACCTAAAAAGTCAATGCCTTGGTAGATGTAGACGATGATGATGCCATTTCGTCATTGAGAATCTTGCCACAGTTGTTAAAGATTGCAAAAATTACCGGGCATCTCTTGGAGCATTTGTGATCATGGTACTGCAAGAGGTTCTTTATGGTGAGTCAGTTGCATGCAACTTTCTCACCCACTGGTAAAAAGTCACGTACAGAGATATTTTCTCCATACATACCTTGTCTAGATGTTGATAAAATGCATAGACAAGTCTTTAACGCCACATCAGAGTTAGTCAGAAACATTATGTCAGCTTCTTTCCTACTTGACTTAGTGCATCTGATGATTTTTTTTTTGTCTAGCCGAAAAGGCCGCTAACGATTGTTGCTGTTTTCTTGTGTGCTCCTTCCCTTTCACTTCTGTTAGGGCGTTGTATTGGGGAGGTGAGAAAGCAAGAGGCACAAGAGTTGCCCTTTAACAGTTTATCCTTCCCCAGCCCTTTCCTCAATCGTCAGTGATACACCATCACCCATGGCCTCTGGTGACCCACCTGAGGCACCAGACTACAACCTTTTCATCAGATTTGGACCAACCATTCTCGCAAAACAAAGGGTGATCCAAACCATGTCAAGTCCGACACATTACCGGCCGGTTCAATGTCCTGGCTGACTCATTATCAAGGTAGGGCAACTGCTTCATACAGAGTTGTCAATCTGATGTTTGACATTTCTTTTTCATTTTTCCCAGACCCCAGAAGCATGGGCCGTACCTGCATTTTTAATCAGCTGGGAGGTAATGTGGGCATACACCTTTCCTCCATCAGTTTTGATTATGAAGATAATTAAGAAATGAGGGGCACATGCTACAATAGCACTGATAGCCCCTGTTAGATGAAACATCCTGGTTCAATAACCTGCTCGATTTAGTGACAGATGTACCGAGATGAGTCATAGCAACCTTCATTCCTGGCTCCTTTCATTGATGTCCTGATCCAAATTAGTTTGGAGCTTCAATCATGGAGAGGATTGCAACAGCTCAAGATCCTTCTCTTTGAGGACATAAAAGGGGAAATCTTGTGTGTTGTCAATAACAGGTGTCACATCAATGACATCACGCCACTCTTAGCACCCATTCCCCGATGGCAAACTTCTTCCTCTTTCTCTTGAAGACAAAAAGTTAGCCCTTATCACAATAAAGCCATACTATTCCATGATCTCAGACATATTCAGACTTCATGGAAGAGACGATTTTGATGGCAGCAAGGTAATCTCCGAATTATGGTCCAATTTTGACATATCCAGACCACGCTCACGTTTGAGCCATCGTCTTCCCCCCTCACTGAAGCAGCTATCATACATGACTTACAATATATGATAACACTAACTTCAACATGCAGAGTGAGTGAGCCACATACGATATCTGTAGATCCGAACTACATGCAGTTCTGTTTTGATGGTTCCTCGCTCTAATGACACAACCTGGTTCCTTCCTAAGAACAGATTGCTGTCACTAGTCAACCAACAATAACTATATTCGATCTCTCTCCTTGATTGATCTTTTGAGAGAAGCAAAGCTGCAGGATCATTTACGTACCCTCAGAAGTTACCTGAGATGCATGGACAATCTCTGCATCAACTCTAAAAGACTATTCCTACCGCTGAAGGCAGGAATGCAAAACATAACCCCACAAGCACTGGCCGCTTGGCTAAAGGAAGTTTTTAAATCAATGTACTCTTAACTCTCAGTGATCAGGTACACTAATGAACATTTCAGCTCATGAAATACGAGCAACTTCCATGAGCCTGGCCTTGAACGTAATGTCTCACTTCAGGACATAGTGGAGTCAGCTGACTGGCACACCCAGTCTGCCTTCTCTACCTTCCATTTGCATGAAATGGCTCCGCTAACTGAATCTTGTTGGGTTAGTGGTAGCTGTACAGACAGGGACCATTCCCCATTCATGAAAGCACAACCTTTGACCCAGACTTGAATTTGCCATTTTTGCTGGATTCGCCTGGGAAACTTTTGATGGTGAGACAATAATCAAGTGCAGAATCCCACAGGGATCTCCCATGCACGTGTATAAACAAATTGTCTCTTGTTGTGCTAAACTAACATTGGGAGAAGTTCATCCTTTTTGTTAGAGCAATCATGCTCCTACTGGGTGACATGGGTAGAGGTAGGATGCTCAGTATTTCCTCCTGCTCTTACCTATTCTCCTAGTATTATGTGATCAGATAATGTATTTGACAGAGAAAGCAGATTTTGTAGTAAATTATGTTTCTCCGATAATACTTACCTGATTAAAATACAAATTATCCCTTCCACCCTTCTCCGTAATGCGAGCATCCTTTAAGATTTCGCTAAAGTAACAAACTGGCACATCCAGGTATAATGGTGGCCACCTAGTGGGTAGAAAGGGGAGTTTACCTGTAAGAGTTGCTTCCCTTTGTCTATAATATATTTAAGCAGGAAGACGTTTTTCATATTTCAGGGAGGGCCGGATTCAGAAGTAGCAGAAAGTTATCCTAATTTAATGTGATTGGATAATTATTATCGGAGAAACATAATTTACTAAAAAATTTGCTTTCTTGTGGGTTTGTAATAAATGACATTTTCAGTATACTTAATTTCGTGATTTGGGGAAGAAGTTCTGTTCTTCCACCAGAATAAACCTTGTTCATTGGATCTTTCAATTTGTGGTTTTGTCGCAGCCATGAAATCCACATAAATTGGTATCTTGTGACAAATATTTGATTCTCCGTATACCAAAATAAATCTGGGGTGTTATGGATTATGGTACATTAATTGAATTGAAAGAAACTGGATAAGGGATAGGATATCCAATTTTCTAAATGACCTCACTGAAATTTAAATTAGTTAAAAATCCATTTCCATTCCAGGCAAGTTAAGGAGTGTTTAAAGCTTGACCCTGAAGATAAGGGGTGTTTTCCTCACTACAAGAAGGTAAAAAAGTTAGTGAAACTGATGCAGGAAGCTCAGGAGGCCTCCAGTCAGGAGAAGTGGGCCGACTGTGTCCAGAAAGCAGCCCAGATACTGAAGACAGAAAATACAGTACACCATTACGTCCATAAAGCCAAGTCTCACACCTGTCACTGTGAAGCAATGGTATGTCACATATGAATATGTCTCATCTGAATATTTCACTCTTCAGTAGCAGGAATAGAGCAATACCTCAATCTGTCGTTGTTGAGCAAAGTTTACATCCACTGTAAATACTGTGACACATTATCTTTACAGTCTGCCACAATGACCTCTTACTAAAATGTTGGTAGGTTGGATTTTAATGATACTTTCAGTACTTAATTGACTTCATCATGCTGAGAAAATGTGAGATAAGTTCCATTCACAAGGATACACCAAGGTAACTGGCATAGGCTGGCCATGGTAGGTATCAAACCTGCAATCCTTGGATTATGAGTCCGATGCTTTACCACGGGAGATGTGATTTTGTGTACATACAGCAATTTAAAAAATGTTATTTCCCTTGTACTATAAATGCAAGATATCTTAATGAAATAAAACTGCGAATTCATTTATTTTCAAGGTTTTGCAAACAGTGACATTTTGTTTGGTAAATAAAGTCATGGATTGGGAATTGTACCTGATTGTTTCCAGAGAAGGATAATTGTTATTGAGTCTTTAAATTTGTGGTTGGTAGAAAATGTATGATACATGGAAACTGGTACCTCACAAAAATTGTGAAATCACAGTATCTTGCAAATAACAAACTATTTTTTTTTTCTGGCAATTCAAAACACCTTAGCACAGGAGATGCATGTAACTTATTTTATATCACATAAAGAAGGAGCCCATTACACTACTGCCTGCAAAGTATTTCTTAATAAGAAAAATCAAGTTATACATCATGCCAGAAGACCCTAAACGTTACAAAACCTGCTTCTTTAGCTGTAAGTATTTAACACAGAGGTATTATTCTAAGGACATGGTATGACTATTGTAAACTAAGGAAAATAGAGTTGGGTTTAATCTCGGTCCTTGGTGTCTGATGAGTGAGTTTTATATGTCAACTTTTACAATTTGAATGCCTGGATTTAATGAATTATGCCCACCTTACACATGTTTTTTAGCTGGCAGAATGTTTCATTCAAAACTTTAACTGGGGCACTGCTCAGTATCAGACATTAAGTTGTATTTAACTTTGTTTTGCGTATAAATAGGTTGCAGTTGCTATAAAGACCTCTTACCACATCTCTTCTTGAGAAGTGGGGAAGTTGGTCGAATTCTATGTACCTGAGTATGGAGCCATCCACCAAGTCTGCTATACTGACAAACTGGCAAGGATATATTTAGTATTGTTTTAGAATTTTTGGAAACGCTTTAAGTTTAGGACCTTTCTTACCTCTTAACATTGGAGTTGCAATAGGGATGAATTGTGAGATGACCATGCGTTATGCATCACGCTTCAGTCACTGGAACTTGTTTTGAAAGTTTTTACTGAATTTTTTTTTGGCCTTTAAGATACCATTTGTATGACAGAAGCAATGATATCTTACTTGGTTTTGATCACATACATCTGTAATTCATTATTTAAGACTGTTAACTTTGTGTGTCTTTGCAGGGTGGGAAGATAATGGAAGCATTAAAGTCATGTAATGAATTACTAGACATGGACCCAGAAAATGTAGATGCTTTATGTGATAGAGCTGAGGCTTATATAGGCAATGAACAATATGAAGAAGGTATGTAGACTGCTTATCATGTTTTAAGGAGGTCCACTTTGGTTGGTTTAGTTTGGTTTGGTGTTTTATGGCACAGCAACACAAGTAGGTGATTTAATGGCAAAGCAGTAGGAGTAAGTGCCTTGCCCAAGGGCTCACCACGATAGCCGACCCAGGCTGATCCAGTGGTTGAACTCAAACCAGGACCCTTTTGGTCACGATTCTGGCACATTAATGAGCGAGGTCCATACATATTAATGATGTAATCTTGCATCTGATTAGCTGAGCTTGTTGCCACACTGGAAGTTATATTTGTAATCCAATTTTGATCAAACTTGGAATATAAATTTAAGCTTATATCCTCAGGATATTTGGACAATATTGATAACGCGCAAGATCCATGTATATTAATGAGATCTTGCATCCTATTGGCTGAGCTTATTACTACTCTGAAAGCCATAATTCTGATCTGATTTTGGCTTATATCTCTTGGTCAATTTTGATAATGAGCAAGATCCATACATATAATTGAGGCGGTCTTGCTGCTTACCACTTGAGAGGCTATTTATGACTTGAGTTTAATTAAACTTGGTGAATAGGCTTGATGATTTTTATTATGACAAAGATCTTTATATTTTTGAGGTGTTTTTGCATCTGATATTGAGGTAATCTTGTATCTGATATTGAGGTAATCTTGTATCTGATATTGAGGTAATCTTGCATCTGATATTGAGGTGTTCTTGTATCTGATATTGAGGTGTTCTTGCATCTGATATTGAGGTAATCTTGTATCTGATGGCCTGAGTGTGTTACCACTATAGAGACAGAATTCCAGTCACAGTTTAGCTCCATCTTATGCTTATAATATGATTGTCATGGACTGGTTGTATAATATGTGAGATCAGTGCATATTAATGAGATTCCTTGCATTTAATTAGCTGTCAGAGCTTGTAACCTCTGTAGATGTAGAGACTATATTTTTTTCCAGTTTCTTTAGTTTCTTTAAAACTCGGTAAATGGGTTAATGTCATCAAGTACAAGTGTAGTGGTGTTTTATGGTACCTCAGCACAAAAGTGGTTATATGGTGCCAACTAAAGGTAAGGTTTCAAAAAATGTAAAAGTCAATTGAACAAAATTTTGGAAGATAAACCCTTCCACGTAAATGTAAACGTGAAGTACTACAAGATAAAATTTATAATGTAAGGATGTTAACATTTTGGAAAAATTATATAAAATAAAAGATAAAGGTAACAAATTTAAAATCTTTAAAACATAGTCAAATTTGTTTTATATAAACCCCATTCCCTTTAAATGATTCAGATCTTGGATGACTACAGTTATGGGCAAGAGTCTGTACACAATAATCATGCCATTATCCTTGGAATAAATTTTATCAGGATATTAGTGCCATTAATAAAAACAAATTTGAAATAGATTTCCTGTATTTTTAGCTTTTAATAAAACGAATACTGCAACATTAATTTCTCCTGAAACACTTTCAGATTTAATTACCAGTAGTAAAGAGACCCATGACCTTAACAACACACACACACACACACACTCACCCCCCCAGGAATTATGATTTTAGTTCATATGAAAAACATATGACTCTGTAGACCACAAATTGAATCTTCATCTGTAAATTTCACTTTTAAAGATCTTGGACGACTTTGATTATATGCAAGATAATATGCATATCAATAATGCCTTGTCTTTGGAAAGAATTTTGATCAGACCTTAGTCAAATAGATAAAATCAGCATGATATAAAGTTTGGGAGATAATTTAAATAGGTAAAATCAGCATGATATCAAGTTTGTGAGATAGTTTAAATAGCCTATGTTCTTAAAATACTACATAAGCCTGCTTAGTGCAATGGTCAACTCTTGTGTGAGCAAGAATTAGTTACTGGACCAGTCTATACTTTTTTTAAAAAAAATGTGCAAGATGTTAAGCGAAACATGCTCTATCGATGTGACTCATGAATATTTAATGACTGAAAAATGTTAGAGGAGAGGGATTTTTTAAACTTTAAAACATGTCAGATCAGAAAAAGGACGGATCAAAAGTGCTTTACAAATTTAAAAAAAGAAAGAGTGGTGTAATACAGCACTTAGACTGAGCACATCATCATGTTTGTTGCAGGATTTGTGGAGTTGACTTTACAATCACTCAGCAAAGTTAGACATGCAGACTATGTAAACCATGTGTTGTATATAAAAATTTTCATTGTTTTGTGTTTGTATTCTGTTACTAATCCACATGGATTTTGCCCATTTTTGACAAGAATTTCAATCAATTGCAGATACAGGT
Source organism: Margaritifera margaritifera (assembly GCA_029931535.1). Taxonomy (NCBI): domain Eukaryota; kingdom Metazoa; phylum Mollusca; class Bivalvia; order Unionida; family Margaritiferidae; genus Margaritifera; species Margaritifera margaritifera. The sequence continues at coordinate 1,598,605 of JAQPZY010001451.1, read as the reverse complement.
AAGTAGCAAAATTAAATGTACATTTTTCATATAGTTTATTGTAATCATGGCATGTAATATGTAGATTACACCTTTTATGCTCAGATAATGCTTTTTTTCACTTAGATTACACTGATACCTCTCTAGGGGTTGGCAGTTATTTAATCATCAAAGCAAACCTCACCTGAGTTTCCTGATATTTGCTGTAGGCTTTTTTTGTTGTTGATAAAATTGTTAAGATATTGAACTAATTGAGATGGTTCTTTGTTTCAGCCAAAGTGGATTTCCAGAAGGCACATACTATAGATCAGCAAAACAGGCGAGCTGGAGAAGGATTAGACAGAATACAGAAGTTGATTAAAAATTCACAGAAGAGGGATTATTATAAGATACTTGGTGTAAAAAGGTAAGAAAGTTTTTAAAATTTCAGTGCCAGTTTAATTGGCATATAGGTCACTTGTGTAAAAAAAAAAACAATCATCCTTTATTAGAAAACTACATCGGCAAGAACCTAAAGTGGTACTTATTATGTCTCTATTTTCATGATCTTTGCTGACTTACGGTAGGTTATTGAACTAACTGGCTTGTGAAACTCATAACTTGAACAAATAGGAATTAATTTGGGTCAAACTTGAAATGTGGGTATACCTTTATAATCTAATTATCAAGTTTGATAACCAAACTTTCATGACCTTTTATCAAGGTGAAATATCACAGTTTGGAAGTTTACACTACCATGAGTTTGTGTACAAAATAACTTGAACAAATATGAATGGATCTGGACTAAACATGGCATGCAAGTACATCATAACATCTGGGACAAGTTCATTAGTCAGCATTCTCTGACTTCGTATTTTATAACTATGGTTTATGGACTCAATAACTTTAAATAATAAGAATGGATATGATCAAAGTTGACATGTTGGTGTATCTCAGTAATATCAAAAACAAGTTCGATAAGAAACCTTGAATGATTTTAAGGTAGAGGTCAGAGGTTACTTTTTGCACTTCAGTAAGCATACAAAAGCCTGAACAAATACAAGTGGATCTTGGCCAAAATTTTGGTATGCAAGTACATCTTGACCACATTTTGGACAAGTTTGATGTTTATAATTGTGTGACCATGCATTAAATGTCAGTTATTATGACTAATGTCTTTGCAAATGCCTTATTGAACTATAACTTGAATAAATATGAATTCATGTTGATCATCCTTATTATCTTTATTTATCTCATGGCTGTTCCATTTAAACGTATATGGTACACACAGAAGGCAGTTTTAAAAATGTAGATATTGTACTCTGATTACTCCAAGAGTTCATACGAAAATAATGCAAAATTATAAATTGCATCATTGGGTGACTACTCCATGTTGAAATTGCCTCTCATGGGTCACAAGTATATTTTACTGGAAAAGCTCTCAACTGTATCTCAAGAAACTTTTATAATTATATGTACTCGACCTTGGTGTCTAAATCAAAGGCATTAACATCCATTTTACATTCATGATTGTGTGTAAAAACATAACCACCAACAAATATGAACTGTATGTAAATGTTTCAACAAAAATCTTGGAAGAGTTGAATTGTCTGCATCGTGCAATTAATGGTTCATGGTTAAATGGTATGACCGGGATTTTGAACTTTAATAGCGTGTGAACATTGTAAAGCAAAATAAAATAGATTTTGATCACAAATGTTTTGTGTGTATTATATGAACGATACTGCAAATGAGTGTGACAGACTTCTGTGATCTTGGGTTCAAGGTCAAAGGTCATAACTTGGGTTTGTCAGCTGTAACAGCACTCCAGGTACCTATAAAACTTCAGTTGCCATAGATCAACCAACTTGAACATTTTAGTGGTCATTTCAAATTCTAGGTTGCCATTCCTTTAATATTTGGTTGCCTTAGACATTGAGAGCAGAAAATAGGTTGAGTGGGGAATTAATGCAAGAAAAGGACAAAAAGTGAAGGTTTTGGTTAATGCAAATTAAAGAGGAATTAATAACAAGCATAAAGTTATTTCGTATACTTCGATCTATCCGACAGATCTGTAAACAACGATCATCTGCTTCAAACCAGGCCTGCCATGAAAATTCACTATTTCGAGTTCTCTAAACCATCTCTCTACATATTGCCTGTCCTCAAATTTACTGATAAAGGGCCTTAACTTCATTTTCTTCTGATGACAGTTTACATTAATAAAGCCTTAGCTGTATTCACATTTATGGTACTTTAACTGAAAGTAATTTTACTGCCAACTAAATTTTCCATTTTTGTCTCCTTATCTGTATTTTTCCTGATCCATACCATTAGCTGATCCATACCATTTCTTGATCCATACCATTAGCTGATCCATACCATTTCCTGATCCATACCATTAGCTGAGTTTACATGCATGGGTCATGTATTAAACAGGTCTTTGACAGACTGTAGGCCAGACTGTTCTCATGTAAAGATGGCGACTCAATGTAGGAATTGTCAATTTCACAATCAAACAGGAATTATGCTCTGAATTAAATTGCATCTGCCGATTGTTAATTTCACTCAGTAGTTCAAAACTTTTAGTGGTGAATGCAACCATGTTAGTCGTAGCTTGGAGCGTTTTATAATTGCTTGTAAACATGATAATTTAAAGAATTTGTACATTTTGATTTTAACTTGTAATACATTAGGCATATCTCATTGTAGTAAAATCTTTGCAGAGTCCTAATATTCAGAATTCAGTGTCATAACTGCCATTTGTTGCCAAGTATCCCATGTCAGGCTTAATGCTTTGGAATTTATGTTCTCTTATGAAATATAGCAGCCATCTGACAATTTTAGATACGACAGCTAAATGTAGTTTCTATATAGGATTGATAAACATACCTTACATGGTATTTTGGTAGAGCCATGGTGGCTCAGAGGTTAGCGTGCCGGACTCATGACCAAAAGGGTGCGGGTTTGAACCCTACCATCGGACAAACCTGTGTTAGCTACCGTGGTGTGTCCTTGGGCAAGGCACTTTACTCCAATTGCCTCGGCACTAAATAACCTTCTTGTGTTGCTGTGCCATAAAGCACCAAACCAAAACATGGTATTTTACTAGAGCTTTTAATGTGCTTTATTAGTGATAGAGCTGTTAATGTCAAGGAAATTAAATCTTTGTAGAGCTCTGTATTCAGAAGACAATATCATAACTGCCATTTAATACTGAGTGGCCCATCACTAAATGTTGTCAAATTTGTTTTTTTTTTATGATGCATTGCTGTCACCTGACAATTTTGGATATGGCAGCTACATTTAGTTGGGCAATAATGTGCTTTATCACTGATACTGCTGTTAATCTCTTCCTTTTTCCTCCTCACAGAAATGCAAAGAAGAAGGAGATACTCAAAGCCTATAGGAAATTAGCAGTCGTATGGCACCCAGACAAATACGAGGGAAATGATAAAGAAAAAGCCAAGAAAATGTTTTTAGATATAGCAGCAGCTAAAGAAGTTCTTACTGACAAAGGTATTGTGCAGAAACTTCTCTCTCTCTAACACACATACACAGATGTGCATGCCTAAATTCATAATTCCATAACCAGATCAGGATCTTGCACAGATTTTTAACACAGTAAAGCATTAAAGGGGTTGTATCTACCAAACAACTTTACATTTTTAGTATCTAGTTTTTCTTCATTTCTTGGGAGTTTATAACATTAGCAGTATTTTTTTACATCCATTTTTTTGTTTAAATTCACATTTCTTAGTAGAAACAAGCACAAAAAGACACCAATCCTATATAAGAAATTGGGGAACCCATTCTATTTTTAAATTCACCCATGTCCTTGGTTTTGGTAACCATACCTTTTTGGTGATGCAGTCATTGACAAAACTAATCTATATCAGTTTGACTCCTAATAACTTTTACAAGCAGAAGCAAGAACAGTATTCCTTCACTATAACACAAGTAAGCAGAAGTAAATACAGTATTCCTTCACTATAACACAAGTAAGCTTAAGTAAATACAGTATTCCTTCACTATAACACAATTATGCATAAGTAAATACAGTATTCCTTCACTATAACACAAGTAAGCAGAAGTAAATACAGTATTTCTTCTCTGTAACACAAGTAGGCATTAGTAAATACAGTATTCCTTCACTATAACACAAGTAAGCTTAAGTAAATACAGTATTCCTTCACTATAACACAAGTAAGCAGAAGTAAATACAGTATTCCTTCGCTGTGACACAAGTAAGCAGAAGTAAATACAGTATTCCTTCACTATAACACAAGTAAGCTTAAGTAAATACAGTATTCCTTCACTATAACACAAGTAAGCAGAAGTAAATACAGTATTCCTTCTCTGTAACACAGGTAAGCATAAGTAAATACAGTATTCCTTCACTATAACACAAGTAAGCTTAAGTAAATACAGTATTGCTTCACTATAACACAAGTAAGCATAATTAAATACAGTATTCCTTCACTATAACACAAGTAAGCAGAAGTAAATACAGTATTCCCTCACCATAACACTATATAAAGGGAGCCATACAAGTATGCTTTGTTATTAGTAAGGTTGCCTTATACTGAGGTAGGTTCAGTATCAAACTAAGTCAATCCACAAAATAGGATACACGATGAGACCTGTGATATACGAGGTAGCATAATATATTGAGGTATTTTGTGTGATGAATCACTGTACAAAAATAGGATACATGTTGAGACCTGTGATATATGAGGTAACATAATATATTGAGGTATTTTGTAGTGAGGAAGCACTGTACAAAAATAGGATACATGTTGAGACCTGTGATATATGAGGGAACATGATATATTGACATACTTTGTAGTGATGAAGCGCTGTACAAAAATAGGATACATGTTGCATTGCAAAGTAACTGACAGCCACTAGAGTAATGAATTTTCGAGGTTGAATTACAGACAAAAGGGAGTAAACTTCTGAGGTAAAAAACTTTCAGAAATACACAATTTGGCATTTAATTAACACATTTTATTAGTTTGTAAATAAAAATAATTCAGAAAAAAATTGTGAATTGTTATTATACTTTTTGGAGGACAAGGGACACCGAGTTCTTTGCCCTTGGTGTCCTATGTACAACACTGCATAATAATGAGGTGATCTTGCATCTGGAGGCCATATTTCTTATCGGATTTTATTCAAACTGGGAGTGTAGGCTTATATGATCAGGATCTAGGATGAGTTTGATATCGAGCAAACATCCAGATATATTAATGAGTTGATATTATACCTGATTGGCTCAACTTGCCACCACTCTAGAGACTGTTTTTAGTCCCATTTTGAGTAAAATTGGTAAATAGATTTCAATCATCAAGCTGTCCAATAAGTTTTATTATGAGCAAGATCTGCGCATAGTAATGAAATTCAACACAGTCAGAAATAGTTTTCAAATCATATGCAATGCAATCAGTTTTTTTTTTTTTTCTCTCTAAAGAAATGCAGGAAAGTAAGTAACCCATGATATTGACTATTGAGAGTCACAGATTTGGGTTACACAGAGTTCTTCCCCTTGCCAAAAATTATGCAAACCAGATGAATAAATTTCAATAAAACAATTGATACAAATTTGCAAAATAATACACCATAGGGATTAAAATTAATAATTTGTAATTGATAAGTAAGAAAAATTATAAAATATATAAATTTTATTAGGGATAATGTACAGTTGTTAACTAGCATAAACTAAGTGCAGTGTTGTAATTAAGGATGAGAATTTCTTTACACAGTTATATGTACTTGTTTGCAAGTAATTGCGTTTTTTTTCTAATATTGATTATGGTACAATAAGAACATATTTCTTGTAAGAGAATTATTTGTTAGAGAACAGGGGACACCGAGTCCTTTGCCCTTGGTGTCCTATGTACAACACTGCATAATAATGAGGTGATCTTGCATCTAGAGGCCATATTTCTTATCAGAATTATTTCTGAAAACTTTGCTACATTTGAAATTGTTAAATACTTGGAAACGAGTTTGATGTTTGGTGAAATAGAGTTTGGCTATTGCTAGTATTTCCATGTTAAAGTGCTGAAAATATTTGCCATTATTAGGTTATCAGATGTATTGTGTATTATTTTATGGCATTTCATATATTCAGTGCCATCAATAAAAACAAATTTGAAATAGATTTTTTGTATTTTTAGCTTTTAATGAAAAAAATACTGCAACATTCATTTCTCCTGAAACACTTTCAGATTTAACTACCAGTAATAATGAAACCCATGGTCTTAACAAAACACACATACACACAGCTGAAATTATAATTCAGTTCGTGTGAAAGACATGTGACTCTGTATATCACAAATTAAAGCTTCATCTGTAAATTTCACTTTTAAAGATCTTGGATGACTTTGTTTATGTGCAAGATAATATGCATATCAATTATGCCTTTGTCTTTGGAAAGAATTTTGATCAGACTATAGTCAAATAGGTAAAATCAGTATGATATAAAGTTTGTGAGATAGTTTATGTAGGTTGTGTTCTTACAATACTACATAAGCCTGCTTAGTGAAATGGTCAGCTGTTAAGTTGTATAAGCCAAGTGAGCAATATCAGGCCCACTTGGTTCTCTTGTTTTGCATAAAAATTGCTTAGCTATCAGAAAAGGGATTAGACATTAAAAGAAAAGATTTCAAATTGACTGTTATCAAGAATAGTACTTTATGTTGCTTACCTGAAAATTTACTGTGTTTTCCAGAGAAAAGACAAAAATATGATAGTGGAGAAGATCCACTAGACCCAGAACAACAGGGTGGTGGTGGTCCTTTCTGGAATCAGGGATTCAATCCATTTGGAGCAGGCGGATTCAATTTCAAATTCCACTTCAACTGAGTGTCTGACTGTGTGTGTGTGTTTTAATATGTTGATGTATGTGTTGACATCCATGAAAGTTACTTGACGTTTTGTGGTGCAGTGAACACAATGTATTTCATGAAAAAGCTCCATGTTAAATTGCATCTGACAATATTGCAATTGATTGAAATGTTATAAAACCTGTCTGAGGAGATATGTATTACTTCCAAGTTACATTTTTTGTTTACATGAACAGTATACTATAATGAAATAGCTAAACTTGCCTTTCAGTTTTATTTTGAGAAAAGATTCCATATAAATTATCATCAGTTTATGATAAGTCAAAATAAGCTCCCAGTAATGATTGTAGTTGTAAATGAAACAAGAAGAGGTTTTTCTAAGGCTCTTAGTTATAGTCAAAGTGACATTGAATTTCAAAAATGAGTGAAAATAAAGTGTAAATCTAAGCATAAACAACATTTAAAATGTCATCATTCTGTCCAGCACTTTTCAAGATGTTCAAATTTGTAAATATTTAAGGGGAGATAAATTCTGTCCAACTCGTTTATATTTATGAGATTTGATGTTGTCACAGATAAGGATGAATATTGTTGAAAACCTTAAATATCTCTTTTAAGACAAGTAAATGGTAATCTTTTTTCATTTATTGAAATGAAAAGATGTGAAAAATAATAATGCACATTCGTTTCATAATTTGTATAAATAAAGTACAGTCAAACCTGTCACTAGCAGCCACTCATAGGAAAAGGCAAAACTGGCCATTGCACACAGGTGACCACTGTACACATGTTCACCTTTTAAAATTGGTTTTTGAACAAATACCATGCACCAAATATCGCTATTATTATTATTATTATTACATTATCAAGATTGTTTTATGTGCACTGTACAACAAATCATAATTACAGGTATATGTTGTTCTCTCCCAAATTTATATTCCACGCAAGATTTCTGTATCCTGCTCACTTCAATCCATCCTATAAATGAAATCATCGCCAACTTAAAAATATACACCAAGCTGGGTTTGCTATAAAAACAATATCTGGATTAGTCAGTTGCTCAACTCGCCAAGATCAAAAGACAGTCGGCTTATGTGAGAAGCCTGTTGTGATGAACAGAAAGTCAAAAGAAGCTGTATATGGATAATCAGTGTGACCTGCGAACTGAAACTTCTGCTGCATTTTCAGACATGTTTTGAATATTGAATGACCCCTGACCCTAATGAAAAGGGATGTAAAGGGATGTAACTCGTATCTCTTCTCAAAGAGTAATTTTTTTTTTCAGAGATAGTTTTTTAATTTACAGGCAAATAGATGAAGATATCTAACTAAGCCTGTCACACTGGCACAAAAGGCGACTTGCATTTCTATTGTAATAACACAACTACTTTTCCCACCATCCAGCAAACAAATTGCTTCGACCCTTTACCCTAATGATAAAAACTGCCTTGCTTTCAAATTTGACATATTGACACCTTTTAGTTGCACTGTCAATGTGACTAAAGTTGCGAGTACAACCGAGATAAGAAAATGTTTGCACATTGATTCACATGATTTTTCTTTTATCTAAACAATGCCTTCCTCATGAAGCAAAAATTCAGTTTGCATAGACTGAACGGTCAATGTAGATACACTCTAGTGACCACTTAAGGCAGGGAGAAACCATTGTTTGGTTAGGAATCACCTGGCCACACCGCAGAAGGTAGGTGACCATTACATACAAGACATTTACATAGGAAATTTGCCGGCGGTTTATTAGAATGGCCGTTGTGAACAGGTGACTGCTGAGTAAAGGTGACTGTTAGGTCAGATTTTACTGTACATAGATTTTGATAAATTTTGATACAATTAAACTTCTTCAAACCTCAAAATTATATTTGACAGATGGTTCACATATTTGATTAAACACTTGTAAAATGTGCTTACAACAGATGTTTCCAAATAGGAGATTCACTTCATTCATCTTTCTAAGAAACTCAATATTAAAAAAAAATAAATAAGTTTATGCTTTCAATTATTGATTAATATTGATCAGTTTTATATCTTTTAACATAAAAATGTGTTTACCGGTATATTATTAGGAAGTTAGAATACATTTATTGTAAAATAAAACAAAAACAAAGTGAGTTTTCTTATCTTTTAAAATTATTTAAAATATTTTCCTTATCTGTAACATCATAAAAATGGAGAAAAGGTAACAAGTTTACAATAAGTTACTCCCTCCCCCCAATGAATCTTTAAATGCTCATAACTTCAAAACTATATGACAGATTTTGCTCAGATTTTCACTTTATTGCAAGATGTCCTCTTCGTTTTATTTTTTTGTGCTTATGTTTAGACTTAGGTGTCACTTTAATTGCTTAAATGATTCCAACACCTTTTCATCACTCTGTATAATGTGTCAGCAAGCACATGAAACTTGAAGGTTAATTACCTTTACAGCTGTAATATTATTAAAGTTGCACACATATAACACAAATTTTATGCTGATTGGCGTTTGCTGTCTTAAGGGTTACTGATTGTTCTTCCTGCAAACTGATTATGAGGTTTTGTAGGAAAGTGCCAGTCTCACAGTTAAACACATATGCATGCCCACAGTGGATCTCTCTTAATTAAAGTTTTGCACTGAGGTGAACAAGCAAAGGACCAATTACCTTTCTTCTGTCTATTTGAAATTTCCTGTTTTCATCCTTTCTCTTCAATCAGCTGATGCATCTTATTGACATTACTGAAGCAAATATTTATCTGTACCGTCCTTATTAAAATTCATTAATATTCAGCTAACAACATATACCTGCATCTGGTATACATGATCCAAATGAATTTTTCAATAATGATCTAGGAGTAGAAGAGGTTTAGTGGTTAGCATGTGGGTCTTGCAACCAAAATGATGCAGGTTTAAATCCTGCCCAGATCAGGTTGGGTTGGCTGCCATGGTGTGTCTCTGAGCAGGGAACTTGACTCTGATTTTGTACATATTTAGTCCAAGAAAATAATGTAATTTAGTAGACAATGTACAGCACATGTTGGTACTTAATATTTTATCAAATTTTTTTACTATTATAGAACTAATTTTTCAAGGATAATATAACGTGCTTTGCAGGTTTTTGTTTCGTAAATTGCAAGAACTTAATGCAACAGACATCATAGATGTGAATTTGATTTAAATTTAGTTGTAACAATTGTTTCAACTGACAGATTTATTCAGCAGTAAGAAAAAAAATTCTCCTTATTTGTATGCTGAATTGGTATAATTTTTAGGTCAGCATCACTTTACTGGTAATCATTCACATAGTTACAGACAATGAAGGTTTGAAGATTCAGTTCATGATAATTTTAGATAAACATTAATCTTGTCCTGAATGACTGCTTTTCTATCGTTTTTTATGTATCTGTATATTCCATTTATTCAAGATGAAATCCATAAACTATGCAAGAGCTCTTCAACATATTCTCGATCTTTGCATTATAAGCTCACACAAATGCATGTCAGTAGATGTTGATATTAAACAAAGGCCAATTTTTAATTCAGGTGAATCTTCAAACAGCGTTACAGTTATTCTTTATGTTGCTCTAATTTTGTATTCCATGCTAGTCAGATGACATTTAAATTACCGTATTACTCGTGCATAAGTCAATACCAACTGCGAACTGCATTGACCCAGATCAGCCGGCGCATAATGCACCCGCAGATCTGGGTCTATACAGTTTGTAAGGACTAATCAGTAGAACAAACATAATATACCCTGATCTGACGGCGCATTATGCGATGGCAGATCATGGTCTAATTTGTTTGCATTTGGACCTGGATTATACGCAAGAATATATGGTAGTATATCATGTAATTACTGAGCATTTCTTAAACCTGGAAGCAGTTTTAAGTAAAGTATGATAGTAGTAGTGACCATGACCGTATGTAACATTGTTAATCTGTAGTATGAATCCAGTCTTACATGACATGTGGTCTGTTGCAACAGTGATCTTTCAGGATTTGAGTGTCAAACACTACCATAAATACTCGCATATAAGTTGGATCCAACTGCAAACAAAATACACCCTGATCTGCTATTGCATAATTTGCTGGCAGGTCAGGCTCTATTTTGTTTGTTCTGTTGATCAGTCCTTACAAACGGCATAGTCCCAGATCTGCTGGCACCTTATGCAATGGCAGATCAGAGAATATTCTGTTGCAGTTGGATGTGATTTAAATGCAAGTATATATGGTAGTCACAGCAAATTACAATGCATTAATATTTCTAGAGTTTAATGTGTGTGGTATAGTTTTGGAGGACCACCAAATCTGAAACAAAATGGGTGGAAAATTATGGTGCCCAGCAGCCCATGTCAACCAGGCTTCTCGAAGCTTGTGCCCAACCAGACAACTAGATTCTGGCTGCCGTTAGTTTGCTAGGAGTGTTAAGGTCAGTAATAGTGGACTCCAAATTTGTTTCTTCCACTGAAGTTAAGAACATTTATGCCAGGTGTCACCTGTGCCTGGTAATTACACGTTATCCTCACCAAGTGTAATTGCTTGATTAGACAGATGTAACTGAAAACAGACTTCATTGATCCAAGCAGCAGCACCATGACCTTACTTGCACACACACTTGTTCAGCAAAGTAAGACAAATTTTTATTTGTCAGTTTCCTACTACAACCATACAACCAGTGAAATTTACTCTTCTATTCCCATTAGGGTGAACAACGCATTATAAGTGTAAAACATACACAAGCACTATTGAACAACCAATTGATATATTCAGACAAGATACTCTTTTGTGTAATTCAGCACTATTATAAAGTAAGAGATATGACTTTAGTGAAATATTTGAATCATAATAGATCAAATAAGATTTCTCTGTGCAGTTTACATAGTACCAGATATGTGACTAAGATAAACTGGAGCTCAAACTAACAAGCCCTGTTTTACTCGCCTTTGTTACCGAAGGGTCATTGATCCATTTTATTCCACCACAATGATGTGAAATGGCACTATACTCATGTTAATATTAATGTGTTTTCTGTTTTCAAGTTGTAATGGATTGTGCATCATGGATGAAACTCGGTCAAATATTACAGTGTGTGTCATAATGTGTGTTCACCGACATGTCCTATTATTGTAGCTCGTAATTTCATGAAGAATTAGCATTTTATAAATAAATTCATATTGAGCATAAAGTTGTGCCTTAAATAAAAGTTTAATGATATGAGCATTGTTTCATTCCTGCTACAGGTACTCGGTGATATATTCACTTTCTTGAGGAATTTACATGACATGATAATGGACATGTGATTTGAACGAGACTCACTATACACTGAAAAAAACACTGACTTGCTTCCTCTTAGCTAATCACTTACCAGCTGGATTTTGATTTGCAGAAATATATATATTTGTGTCTTTCAAGTTATTTTTTGTTTTACTTTGAAAGTATATGGTAAAAACAGTCAATCAGGGTTTGTTTTCTTTCCATTATGAATTGTTGTGTGGGTAAATAAATTCTATATTTTTATATGCCTGACCTCTTTATTAATATTTGGTATCTTTTTTATCTCTTCTGTCAATAAAAGTTCCAATTACACAAAACAAAATACAAATGAATAAAAAAGTAATTTTATTTCATATCAGAAAAGAATTTGATACTATTACAGTACAAACCAAGTTGCTCTTCATTTACCGTATATACTCACGTATATGCAGATACCAACTGCAAACTGCATAGACCCAGATCTACCATTGCACAATGCGCCGGCAGATCTGGGTCTATGCAGTTTGTACGGACTAATCAGTAGAACAAACAACATAGACCCTGATCTGCCAGCGCATTATGCAACAGCAGGTCAGGGACTATGTTGTTTGCATTTGGACCTGGGTTATACACGAGTATATACGGTAATAAGCGTTTTAAACCTTTGTGTAATGCAAGTAACATCTGAAAAACTAAATTATAGAAGTGTAATTGGAACTATGGAAATTTGGGGCAACCATATAGCATTGTTGGGCAACCAGACCTGCTAGGCAACCAAGCATTTCAATAAATGTTCTGCCCCTGCAAGAAAAAGATAGACTTGTACATAATAAACATGTTCAGTGTTTAAGCTAGGGGTGGGTTTGCACTGAATTGATTTGTGCAACTTGTGTTTTTTCCTTTAAGCATTTGCATATGCTTTCTTATATACACTGAACTGATTTGTGCAAGTTGTGTTTTTTCCTTAAAGCATTTGCATATGCTTTCTTATATACACTGAAATGATTAGTGCAAGTTGTGTTTTTTCCTTTAAGCCCTTGAATATGCTTTCTTATGTACACTTTAGAGCTTTAGGATTCTCATTTTCCATAAAGTGACTGATGTAGAGAAAGAATGCTGTGTTTTATAAGCTACAGGAGAAATGAATGAATCTTGTTCAGTATCATCATTCAAGTGTACCTGATTGTGTTGTTTGTTTGAAGTTGACATCCAGTATGTTTGCTGTACTAAATGTTTTCTACAATGATGTCTATCTCATTTATGAAAATTATATTGTTGTTATGATTCACATTTAATGGTCAAAGAAAAAAATGTTATTTATTGAATACGATTTCTTCTCTTGTTTTTGTTTCCCAGCTAGATGTAGAAATTGTGGGAATATAGGATAGTCAAGTATTTCCACTATGCTGTATACACTGTTATTCTATTAGGGACTGACCATTTCATTTTTGGGGAGGAGGGGAGCTTAGAATTTTTTTTTTTTTTTAATTTCTGACCCTTAGATAGCTTGAAAAAATATTGCTGCCCTGATTTATGGAAAAAAAGAGCCTATTATATCCATTATATTAGTTGAAAAAAAAAAAGTATCACGAGGTGAAAGAAAAAGATTAAAGATATCCTGGCTCAAAGGAAAATCCCAGGCTTGGTCTCACCCACCCCCCACCCCAAAAATAAAATGGTCGGACCCTTATTGCTTTCTCCTGTAGTGTTACATAGTGGGTATAGTGCCCAAGCCAAAGGTGAGGACACTTGTACTCGACCAGACAATGCTCTAATAGAACAGTTACAAAAGGAATAGGCAATAATAGCTTTAGTGTTTCACATGATGTAGTGTGATGTTGGCTTGTGGCAATAATGCTCACTTGACAGCGTGAAAATACACGAGAGGCTGTGCTATAATACTGGTATCATGGTCAATTTCATTGTTGATACTGTCATCTCAAAGTCCACAAATGCCAGCCTTTTGCATTTACATCATTTCAAAGACACTGTTACTCACACACTCAGGAAGTATGCATCCTGACGAATACTACACCACGATAGGTCACTGTGACCTACTTTTCATTCTTCAGTTGCCATTTGAGTGCTGTCTTTTTGTCAAATTCTCAGACACTGTCATTTGTATAGTCATGTAATTTGATAGGTGCGTGCATCCTAAAGAGTTCTAAATATTTTAACACCATTCCTTACAAAGAAGGCCACTGTGACCTACTAACTGACTTGTTTTCAGATTTAGTCAGCATTGGCCATCATGGGCATTGAGAAATAGCAACCTCATGTGTGTGCATTATGGGTATACGAAGGTGAGCTTTGATGGCCCGAGACAGGTCCCTGTTTTTTGAGTAATTGTATTCATTTCACATTATTAAAAAACGAATAAACATTCTCACAATTTATATTAAGTACTCAAGGCAGCTCAGATTTGCCAATCGGAACATCGTCATCCTTTTTTTACGCATGTTAAATAAATTTAACTCTGAAAGAGACTCAAAAGTAATCATAGTGATACTTCCCAAAATGGTAAGTTTTGGTGGACGAATACCTTGCTAGATATGCAAAGAATAGATCCTCATTGAAAGATAAACATTGAAAATAACAATTGATGATGTTTCAGCAATCAATGAATGCAGACTTTTGTTTTTTAATTATATTCCTTTAGCTTGGAATGAAAAATATGGAAGACCTCATTCAGTTTCCATTGCCTCAAAGTACTACTTAATTTTTTAGCTATTTGTCATGACACATCATCGAGTTGTTGTGACATTGATAAAGTTATTATGATGTAATAACAACCACAGGCTTTAGTGCAGTTCAAATTGGCCACTCTGTACATCAGAGGTCTTTATCTAGCATGGGATGGAAAAAGCCAAGGATATTCTGATTGAGAGTTTGCATCAAGTTAGTCATTGAGGACAGGACAGTGGGTATAAGCATCACCCTTTAGATGGACAGTCACCTACCCTGGCCTGTTTGGAATTGGGTTCAAACCAGGGACTATGAAGGTGCAAAGTGAGTGTGTTATGACTGCATGAATCCATTTCTAATACTGTAAATCATTATTTTTAGCATACAATTTTTGGAATTTTTAATTTTAGCAAATTAGCAAGATAAAAGTTCAGTCAATGATATGAAACTTGTTGATGTTTATGGTCATCATCAACTATAATAAATACATGTGAAAAATGCCTTTGCACACAAAGTGAGGTGACATTAATGAATTAAATATTTCTATTACAAAGAACACATCATTGACACATTGGTCCACACGCTGTGTCATAGCACATGATTGACATATTGGTCCACATGCTGTGTCATAGCACATGATTGACATACTGGTTCACACACTGTGTCATAGCACATCATTGACATATTGGTCCACACGCTGTGTCATTGCAGAGTTCCTGACCAGGACAATCTACATGCTGGGTACAGGAACGAACACCTTGACATTGCGGATTTGTCGCTCCAGTTTGTACTCCTGTTTGGGATGCTGGTGTTGCCCCTATTGATGTAGAAATTAAAAGTGAATAAAGACATTTATTTTATGGTGTTACTATCCATAATTTTAACACCTTTTCAATAATTAAAGATTTCAATAATTAAAGATGTGGTAAAACTTTACACAATTAATTTAAAACTGGGAATTACCCAATAATTTTGGGATCACTTATATTACATCAGTATTATTTGTGTTAGCTTGCCTGGCCTTAAGACATAGTAAGCTTATGGTATGGTCATGTGTCGGTAATCCATCCATCCGTCAACATTTGCTGTTACCATTCTGGGGGCCATGTTTTTGATCTGATTATGATCAAACTTGGAATATATACTTATATCATCAATATTTTGGACGAGTTTGAATATGAGCGAGATCTAAACATATTAATGAGTTGATCTTGCATCTGACTGGCTGAAATTTTTTCCAGAGTGAAGGCCATATTTCTGATCTGACTTTTTTATATATTGAACTTAGAATATGTGATTATATCAGCAAGATTTGGACAAGATCAATAATGAGGTTATCTTGTATCTGATTGGCAGAGGTTATTAGCACTCTGGAGTCCGTATTTCTGATCCAGGTTTGATCAGACTTGTATATACATGTATATACTTATATCATCAAGATCTTGGACAAGTTCAGTAATGAGTGAGATACACACATATGAATGAGGTGATCTTGATTCTGATTGGCTGAACTTGCTTCCACTCAGATCATATTTCTGATCAGATTTGGATAAAACTTGGAATACAACTTGGAGTATAGATCATTATCTCACATGTGTATGATAATGAGTGAGATCCACATATTAATGAGGTGATCTTGCATCTACTTGGCTGAACTTGTTACCACTCTAATGACTATTTTTTATCCGATTTTGAGTAAATTTGGTAAATAGGTTTAAATCATCATGATGTACAGTGACTTTTATTATGAGCAAGATCTGCACATATTAATGAAATTCAGCTGTTAGAAATAGTTACCGAACTGTATACGATTTAAACAATTTTTGTTTTCTTATAGAGTACCGTTTAAAAAAGCAAAGAAAGGGAAGTAATCCATGATGTTGACTACTGAAAATCTTAGGTTTTGGGCTACAGAGTTATTCCCCTTGCAAAATTGATGAAAACCAGTAACATTAAAATTTTAGAATACAAACTATGCAAACTAGTTTGTGATTTATAACTGCAGAAAAAGAATACAATATTACTAGAGAAAATGTACAATTGTTGGCTATCATAGACTGTGTAGTGCTGAAATTATGGATCAGAATTTCTCTACCCAATCATTGATATTTGTTTGCAACTACTTGTGTTTTTTTAAAATTCTAATATTGATTTTGCTCCAAAAAGAACATATTTCTCGTAAAAACCATGCCTAAGTTCATGTGAATTATAATTTCAAGTTATGTCAAAGACTTGCCACTCAGTAGACAAGAAAGTAAAGCTTTTTCTGTAAACTCTGCTTTTAATGCTGATTATGGACAGGAGACTATTAATTATACCTTTATATTTGGAAAGAATTGTTATCAGACTAATAAAATAAGTAAAATCAACATGATATCAAGTTTGGAAGATAGTTTGCATAGGTTGTGTTTTTACAATTCTAGATAAGCCTGCTTAGTAAAATGGCCGACTGTTAAGTTATGTAAGCCAGGTAAGCGATATCAGGCTCATTCAGGCCTCTCTTAAGACGATCTACACACACCTAGAACATTTACAACAATGGAATACCCATTTTTAACAGCCTTCATTTAACTGGCACCTCTTTTATAATAATAAAATATATTGCATTTTTCCGGAAGGAACATTTTACCTGAACTTGCAACATGAAGGCAGCCAGGACATGGATTACACCTATAAGCATACTGGACGAATTATTATTTTTTAAAAAGTCTGTTGTTAATTATAAGTATTTTTATGCCGGGTATAATACGTCACAGGCTACAAATTAGCGTATGAGATATGGAACCAGTCTATGTGTGGTGGTATATTAAATACAGTATGTAAAAAATGAAGGTCTCTGATTGGAAGAAAATAATTATTGCTAATTTTTTTTTTCTTCAGAAGAAGCCTAGGTATGGGTAACTCCGACGGAATAGTCGGCTTGAACCTAAAAGCATTTTCATTTTTTAGCTGGTGCCACACAGTTACTATAAGTATGGGCCTGTTCCATTCTGAATCGTACACCACCTTCGCTCTTCGAAAGTATTTACCTGGGCCAGTTACTATCGAGCTGAGGATTATTTAATCTCTCGATACCTTACAAAATTTCAAACCAAACCTTGTTCCGTCTACGCATACTTTTTTAATTTGGAAAAATAAAGTTGTTAACGGCGAGTGCAACGTTAAAGAAAATGCTATTTATAGTAAGGTGGTAAGGTACATGTTTGCGACGCGGATCCTCGCGCAGGTAAAACTAAAAGTCGGTACATTTATACTGTATAAAACATACACAATACCATCCTCTATAATCAGTAAAATTAAAATAACGGCCATGAAACTACAGTGAAAAAAATTATCTGAACCATAAAAATGTAATGTAAGTAAAATATAGACTTTATCATTTTATAACGGTCTGAATAAAAATAGCATTATAATATTTTTGTAAAAATCATAATTAAGTACATTTAAAATAGCCATTATTATTATTATTATTATTATTATTATTATTATTATTATTATTATTATTATTATTATTATTATATAAGACCAAAAACAAAACATATACACATGAATGCAGAATAAGTAATAATTCAAATAATAATTAAAATATTCAGATATTTTCAACAACATCAATAATAATAATAATAATAATAATAATAATTATTATTATTATTATTATTATTAGTAGTAGTAGTAGTAGTGGTAGTAGTATTGTCTACATTACATGCTCTTTTTAAATATTAATCAAATTGCTGGCATGCTTTATGCCATGTAAATATGAATTAAATATATTTAGATGGTGAAGACACTTATGTTCATACTGCATTTTTGTGGAATGTTTAACATATGATATAAAATGATAAAAATCTATAATCTAATTATCTGACATATTTATGAGTTAGAGAATGACATATGTATCCATTTATTATAGTCATAGTCATTAAAGTAGTAGGCATCTTGCATGGTTAGACAGTATAGATCCACATTAC
This sequence comes from Margaritifera margaritifera, assembly GCA_029931535.1. Lineage (NCBI taxonomy): Eukaryota > Metazoa > Mollusca > Bivalvia > Unionida > Margaritiferidae > Margaritifera > Margaritifera margaritifera. The sequence continues at coordinate 1,579,898 of JAQPZY010001451.1, read as the reverse complement.
AACCGTGCACCTTACAATAAAAGTATCAACTATTTGATTTTACATTTCTATCTTTATTTGTATTCATCACTGATTTGGTAAAAAAAATAGGTGTAAAAAATATTTAATTTATATTTACATGGCATTTAACATGCGAGCAATTTGATTAACATTTATAAAGAGCATGTAATGAATGTAGACATTATAATAATAATAATTATTATTATTATTGATGTTGAAAATACAAATAATTCCTAAATATAAGTGCAAATGTCTGATAAACATAAATCATTATTACTAAGATTATTTATTTTACAATCTGATTCAATTTCTTAATTTTAAAATTGTGATACAAAATATCAGCATTATCATACAATATTATTTCTGTTTGTATTTGTATTTATTTTTGATCTGGGAAAAAAGTATTGTCATCTGAATATTTTAATTATTATTTGAATTATTACTTATTCTGCTTGTAGTATAAATATCATTTTATATAAAGAGATTAAATAATCCTCAGCTAGATAGTAACTGGCCCAGGTAAATACTTTCGAAGAGCGAAGGTGGTGTACGATTCAGAATGAAACGGGCCCATACTATAGATGTAAACGGTGAGATCTCACCGTGCCGGATTTTACAGTGGGCATCTAAAATGTAAATTTTCTCAAATCAGAGCAGCTTATAATTTCATCATTTGAAAAGTTTCCTCTTGGATAGATCGTGAATACGATGTAAGCGTGTTTTGCAGGTCTGACCACAAAGCACAGTAATTGGGCCAAACATTAATATTACTGTAAGTGGTAATTGAATTGGTTGTATGTGCCCTAATATACAAGTATTGCCCTTCTATAGTGTGTATATTTAGAATTGTCAACCCGAGGGAATTTCATCCGTCAAGAGTTGTTAATTCTGAAGTTTCACCTCCAAAGAGGGCAGTAACTGCTATAAAACCGAACCACTCCGTAAAACTTTCTTCCTTTGTAGTATTCGGCATCTTTGTTTGCGAATATTTTGCTTATGTCTGAAGTTAGTGCTCTCCGAAACCTCTTCATAGTTGCGTTATGGATGCATATCTGTTGAGATGGGCAGCATCTGTGATTGTACGAAGCGCATGCGCAAAGTTAGTACATTGTCACGCGATGGTAACATCCAGTTATCCCCCCTGAGGCAATAACTATCAAGCGGGCGATACTCGAGTTACATTCTATTTCGTTTTGTCACGAGACCGATTAATGGCCAGTCAGAAAGATTATAATATTTAGGAGGTATAATAATGTGTAATAAAGCAAAAACATACCTTGGTTTTGTCCCTGGTTTTGACCGGGGGCCGCCTGCCTTTCGGCTAGCTCTCTCGCCCTTTGCCTAGCTAAGGCTGCTTCTGTAGTTAGTTCTGTGCATGTTAGAGAACAACCGCTTGGACAGCACTTCAAATTACGTGGACACTGTTCATCACTATAACATAGATTCAAGCAAAAGTTTGCTTCCGTTGTGCTAATTCTTTGCCTGCAGTATCCAGGCTTTGTTATATTAACCCGTATACCATTGTCACGATTGTTGGGATAGAATATGTAATAGGTTCCAAAGAAGTCTCGTACAATGTTGCTTGTACTTCCTGTACGATTTATCCTCGGGGTCATTACAAATGTAAAATTGTTGTTTGTCCCTCCAACTCCAGGAGTATTAGGGTTTTGCGCGTTTACCTGTTGGGTTCCCTGATTAGGATTCTGTGTGAGACTTCCTAAGGGATCAACTACAGCAGCCCCAAAACCTTGCTGGTCCCTCCTGGAAACCTGTTGAGATCCTGTTTGCTGCTGTCCACTTCCTCGACCAATCCAGGCCATGTCAACCCCTCTCTGATCGACTGGACCTTGCCCCGGGAATCTTTGGTCTCCTAAATCCAGTGGCCAGACTGGGTTAGTACCTGGATTAAACATGGAACCAACTTGGCTTCCTAACTGCTGCTGCTGTTCTAGCTGCTGAAACCTGACATTGTTGTCCCGTGATACGATAGGTCCAAAATCGCCTTGCCCAGGCCAACCAAGGCTAGATCCTGGAATATCGCCACCTTGTTGTCCAAAGGATGCGACCGCTAAGAAAGTAAGCAAAATATTTTCAAAGCGAATTAAGTATTGTCAAAAGAAGTTTACGTGATTTATACTTAAAACGTGATATTAAAGAAACAAGCAAACACCGAAGGCTATATAGCAAATGTTCAATTTATATCCTGTTTTGACGCTTAGACGTCGGCAAGACAGATGTATGCATGTATGGATATATGTATGTGTACGTTTTAATAGCACATCAGCACAATCATGTCTATATAGGGCCATATAAGTTTAGGTATTCAAAAAAGCTATACAGAACAAGGATAGCGTCAAAAAAGGGTACAATCCTTAAATACAAAGTCATTTTTATATATAAATCCAACTCTTTTATAAAATAAGGAAAAAGAATGCGGCTTGAACACCATCTCCGGGTGCATCACAGGGCAAATAAGATATCTCCATTAGTCGCCTCTAACAATATGCAGGAAGGTCTATTAAACATTAAACATCCCTGAACCCGCAGGAGGATAATAGCTCTCCTTTTTTTTTTTTCGCTTTTTTTATATACCGATTTTGCATACAGAGAAAGAGTGAGAAGAGTTAATCCAATTATCCATCCACAACTGCAAAAATATATACATATGTATGTACGTACATACGTACCTACCTACATACATACCTACATACCTACATACATACATACATACATTATCATACAAGCCCACATCTTACCATGAATCGAAATCAATCTGGCATAAAGAATCATCTCATCGTTTACCGTTACAAGTACATCATACAAATTCTACTAGTACACTTCATGTAAATAAGTAGTTCCTGCTTGCATATAAAGAAAACCCCATGTATCTTGCCAGTGCACTTATTAGCCTTTTACCTACCTACCGACCATTCAACCTACCTAGCTACCTACCTTCTTAACTACCTAGCTACCATATATATATATATCTATATATATTCAAATGATTATTTAATAACCGTTTTGTGTAAAATTCAGACTTCTTGTATATCATCATCCAATCTATGTTTCCATTTGTTTTTAATGTATCGTTGCAACTTACACTTTTATATTTGTTATGAATATTTTCCATTTGTGACTCGTATATTATGTGGTATTTTCAACATTATTTTTGGTTCATCTCCATGAACCAGATACATCAGGTGAAGGAGCATTAAGGAAGTAACGGCAATTTAGGAAATCACTCCAAAAGCGAAAAATACAGTCAGGTGGTACAAAGGATAAGACATTTCGTTTTACTGCAGTGATTTTGTTTTCATCTTCGGTTACATTATGCGTTTTTTCTTTATGGTAAAACCTATTCAGCTTAATCATAGCTGTAAACCATATTTGGCTTGGGTCTAGGTGAATTTCCATCATTAGAGAATGATCAAGTAGAGTTTTGCACAATATCTGGCCGACTGTACTCGAGGTTTACCTGTATATATTATCTATGTTAATTTACTAGGAAAGTAACAAAGACAGATGGATGACTAATATACATCTTGTCATATTGGATAGATACGGGTTAATAATAAGCAACACAATGTAAGCATTGTTTTGGCACTCCTCGAACGATTATAAAGTGATTAAAAATAAAGAAGTTTTCATGACCATCTTGAGGCTCAATTAAAAGATCTGTCAATATCTTTCAATAGTTTAATTTGCCTACTCATCACAGCATGTTTTGAAATATTAACAATCTATGTGTATATGTATAATTATTTAATATGAAGGCTGAAGGGTGTGTATGTGTGTGTGTGCAGATATATATATATATATATATATATATATATATATATATATATATATATATATATATATATATATATGGGGGATAGTTGTGTTATTATTATGACTAGTATGACTTACGAACACATGACGGCACCGCTTGACATTGGGTACATGGTCTAATCAGTGTACATGTCTCTCCCAGTTGACACTGAAATATACAATTCCATAGTATGCTAACTATATATAAATGATCCAAGAATTAGATGGTCAGGAAATGAAAATGGTTATCTTCGCTAGCCAAGGTTCCGATATGTTAACCTAAGGTGTAGATAGATTAACATATCGGAACCTTGGCTAGCGAACAGGAGTGTACTGGGTAAGCAACTTGGTACTGGACTTATCTGCCGGGACAGGCCCGGGGTTTTGCTCACACCAGTAAAACACCAATAAAAACGGATTTTTTTGCTCCGGCCCACCGGGATTTGTATTGGTATGCCCAATGGCCAGTACACCACTGCTAGCGAAGATGAGAAGAGGCTAATGATCTAGGGTCTTAGATTAACCACATACATGGATGTTTCCTTTTTTCCACAAATATATTTTTTTTAAAATAGGAACGGATGTATTTTTTTTTAAATAGGAACGGATGAACTAGTTAATATTTTCTTAAATTTAATAAATTGAATCAAAAGTTGCGAGCTTTACAACGATTATCTTTAAATAGCAGAAAAAAAAGAAAAAACAAAACAAAAACACAACGCAAAAATCAAATCAAATATTAAAGAATAACTTGGCCTTTCATAGTACTTTAAGTGATTGTTTAAGAACTTTCTTCTTAGATGAGGTAATATAAAAATGTATTTATTAAATAATAACTATGTTGCATATATGATTTGTCATAGCTTCTAGCTTATGTATTGATAATATTGCTATGTACAACGGGTATATATGTGTAAGTTCTTTTGTTCAAACATAATCCTCACATGTCAATTACGACCTAAGGTTAATAAAAGTGTTATTCTGCTAAGAAAATTCAGTGTTATATATTGAACCGACTGACGCGAATGCAATGAAAGTATTGTTATCTTTGACTCCCCCCCCCCCCATCAGTTTTTTTAATGAAGTTTTAATAGAATTCGATGACTTACCTGGCAAAATAGACCTTGAGAAAAGGTTTCAGTTATCAACTGCACGGAGACCTACAAATACAGTATATATTTAAATACTAAGCTTTACAATTAGATTGTATGATAATTACAACGATACACGACATGAAATATAAGTAACATCTCATCATTGACCATATCCTTTTAATGATACGTTTTAATGTATCTTACGTATCACAGAGAAACGTTTTAATGGACACAAAGCCAATTGTTATTTCCTATTTAAAAAAATTCTCTTACTTGTCATACCACTGACCACTTACTGGTCATACCACTGACCTCTTACTGATCATCCCTCTGACCCCTTACTGGTCATACCAATGACGTCTTACTGGTTATACCACTGACCTATATCTTGCTTCTTTTTTTTTCTTTCTTTTAAAAAGTACTATTTACGTGTTTGCAGTTTGATGATACTGTACGCAAGCACCTGTTTGTCCGCTCCGATATAGTTTCTGTTGATATTATTCCACACGTTGCTGTGGTGAAGTAGTAGTGATATTAATAAGAAACAAGTAGAAATAAAACATGTAAAATTCAAACTTTCATCTTCTAAAGTAAAATTTTGATAAATTGATCAATATCTGTGATATTGAATAAATATGTCTTAAAATTATTAGCTATGGGAGCAAAGCGTTTTCGAAGGTGGACACAAAATCTTTCTGTTTCAAGGTTTTTGCTATACATGTACGAAATACAAAACGATTGATAGGTAGAGGGAACGAAGTTCAATTTATATATTTCGCACACTTGATTTCAAAGTGGAAGTTATAGGCTTACTGAAGAGATACAACTATCATTCATTCCAAGAACATAAACGTAACTTGTTGAAAAAGCGTCTGACTGAAATAATTCTCACCCATAGTTCTGTCATCGATCAATATAAAGTTACATGGTTTCCAAGTAGGCTCTCAAAACTTGTTATGTTTAAATTCAAATTCCTTTATGAGTAATGTCATGTTCCGTAGCGTCCTCCCGTGATTTATGTACACAGAGATATGAAATGTGTATTACATATGATATTAAGAAAGCCATATAATTCATCAAAGTTCAAATTGTTAGACAAGAGCATATCTTAAATTATGAAACTACGTGCTGTTGAACAAAAATTACGGTCACATGGCTTCGCAATTAATTGACGAGAGTTTATGCAATTTAATGAAGTCAGATAAATCTTTTCTAATTTACAATTTTGTATATCCAGTCTTCCATATTTAAAATATGTATAGGCTGAAATTTTAACATAAAAACGTACAAACATCGGTCTGTTACTGAAACCGGTTGCTACAGAAATTAAAATATTGCCATCAGATCTATTGTTGTATTTAAGTGTCCGCACTCCGTACGAAACATTAATCCTTTTTTTTATTTGACATAAATGCCGTGCATGAAATATATATATATGTCGGTTTTCAAGGGAACCAGATAATTGTCATTATAAAACTATTTGACATATGTCGGTTTTCAAGGGAACCAGATAATTGTCATTAATAAAACTATTTGACATATGTCGGTTTTCAAGGGAACCAGATAATTGTCATTAATAAAACTATTTGACATATGTCGGTTTTCAAGGGAACCAGATAATTGTCATTATAAAACTATTTGACATATGTCGGTTTTCAAGGGAACCAGATAATTGTCATTAATAAAACTATTTGCTATACATGTTCTTAAGCATGAGCAAAATAATATACGAAGTTACAGTGCACATGACCGATGGTTTTGGGGGTCCAATGTTGTACATATAGCTTTTGAAACATACCATGTCGTGGACGTGCTTTCTTAATATTCATATCGGATGGTTCAATTACCTTCTTTAAAATGAAATTAGAGAAAAACGTAAACCATGCCTTTTTTCAGATGTAAAACGCATTAGCTCAAAAACATTGAACCAAAACATACTAAGGACTGATTACTTTACGAGTGAGAGAGCGGTGGGGTGCACCAACTTCAAAGTTATCTGTTTGAAAATGAGACGGGTCAAAATCCAGTATTCTTACATGATCCGGCTGTTTTGAAGTCACGAGCTTTTGTGACGTCAGCTATGATCAAACATCGGAATTTCACGTGCTGCTTGAGTACTGTGATTTTTTTGTTTTTAAAATCTCCTTTTTATAGTATTTGGTATATAATTTACATACATAGTAATTGATTATATAAGAATAAAGATAATAAATGCCTTGCCAGCTTTGCTGTTTGCAAACGTTTCCCGGAACTGTCGGAAAAGACTTGAATCAATCTGGGTCAAATTCTTTTCTCATGCTCCGGCAATTGTTTGCACACAGCAAAGCGTGCATTATCCCCGTATTCATGAGTATCTACCGTCATGAAATTTGTCGGGCTATAGGTATTTGCTTGATGCATGGGTAAAGATAAAATGAATGCTGTTCAATCAGCGTCCATTTACAAATTTTTTTTTTTACATCTCAGAGAGAGAGAGAGAGAGAGAGACATACAAACAGACAGACAGACAGAGACTGAGACACTGAACTCTGAACTTTAAAGAAGACAATTTCTTCATGTGGCATGTGCTGGTTCAGATCATTTAAAAAAATTAAAAGATATATCAGATGGATACTTTTGAAAGGAAAAAATATTTCATCAGTTGCATAATGTCATAAAGTTACATCTTCTTGAGAAATCTGAAGATTGAATTTAAATGGTATTATTACATACAACAAATAGAAATGCGCTTAAAAGGATACCATTATTTCAAAGGAATTCTTCGTAATCGTTCATGATGTAGTATGAACAGGTGTCGAAAAAAAGTTTCATTAGATGGACCTTTTGTTCAGAAATTTCGTATTCTTGTCATTGTTTAAAACTAGTCAGAACGTGCTTATGCAAACCGGTGGGGGTTTTTTTTTTTTTTTTTTTTTTTTTTTTTTTTTTTTTTTTTTTTTTTTAATGAAACAATTGGACATGGTATTGAATATTTATGGAAAGAATGGTATTTGCATGGATAAATTAACTAGATGTCCAACACATCCATCTTTGTATGTTTTGCAACATTAAGTTCTAACCCGCTCTTTTGAAAGATTTAAGAAAAATAACAAATACTACGATACTTCCCCCTTTGTCTGTATGTGAGCTCATGCTTGCGCGTCATTCTCTACCATTTAAATCATCGGAGACAGGATTGTCTTATTACATTGCAATTCGAGCTAAGACCATTGAAAAATAATCATTTCACGTATGTCAGAATGGCAATTTAGATCTAGTTATAGTTTTCGTTGTAATATACATACATACATATATATATATATATATATATATATATATATATATATATATATATATATATATATTTGCAAGTTTAGTTATGTAAATATTCGAAATATATATTTTAAAAGGAGGTCCTCGAGAATTACTATAAATAATATTTTACCGTAAATAGTTGGGGAACAAAGAAGAGATGATAAAATAAAAAAAAAATAAGCCGTTGTGGACCTTCCCTACCACATGTGGCAAATTAAACCGTTGTGGACCTTCCCTATCACATGTGGCACAATATTGTGCGTTAATGCAGTGAAACTAATCAAACTAATTTCATTAATAAGATTATAAACAACAAAACAACAATTATAAAAATAATAATGATAACAATAACTGCAATTAATACTACTATTACTACTTTGGTTTTACGTACCAGACTGAAAACATTCAAGTTGATCAATATTGAATTAGTAAAACAGTTTTTCATCATTTAGTTGGGCGAAGTGAATGACATGAAGGATATTCCTGTCAAGAGCTGATAGATCACCAAAACTATCCTTCAGAGACCATAGGACCAGGAAAAGTAATTAATCAAATCAAACCACAGGCTATACTCCATTTCAGCGGCTTTCATTCTCATAAAATCTTGACGATATTTGACTTAAAAAATTCAATGAAGACTTAAATAAAATCTATGGCGTCAACCAATCGAGTCAGCGTAAGACAATATCGATATTATTGTTGTTGTTAGTCCTGCAGCTGCTAGTCGTCGTCTTAGTCGTCGTAGTAGTAGTGGTGTTGTTTTTGTTGTTGTTACTATTATTATTATTATTATTATTATTATTATTATTACTCGCTGTTGCTAAAGCGTCTGATCTCCTTACTGTTGTCATGGTGATATTTATCATTAACGATTTACACATAAAAATGTATCGTCATTCTTTATCGTGTACAATATGTCAGGCAGTATCCGGCAGATTTGACAAACTCTCTCCTCAATACATCACGAATGTAATTAATTCATGAATGATCACGAAGACAAGTTATGACTTAACTACATTTTTAAAATACTTCTATTACGGCACTTTGTTTATTTACCAGCTTGATCTAATTGTGCAGTGTATTATATCCATTGGATTTCACTGGGGCTTAACAGAGAAATATAAACAATTCTCAAGATTTTTGTAAAAATGTATCGCTCATTTGTTATAATCCATTCAACAAAATGGCTTGTACAGTATCTATAGACATGTCTGACAGACGGCTTGTACAGTGTCTATAGACATGTCTGACAGACGACTTTTGAAAAACTTCACGCTTCAGTAAGTCATCGACTCTTTACTGCTACATGTAGCAGATCTGATCAAATATTGAAAATATGCTTTTAGATGCTAGGAAAAAAGTACAGCTATAACTGGCAGAACTATTATCGCTAACTCATGTTATATATTTGTACACGGTGGCTGTAATCCTTTCAGTTCATAACTTATTCAATTAAATTTCTTACTAATATAAGCATTTACATGCTTCTATAGCGTATATCATAAATATTACGTGTTTATCTGACGTCATACGTACAACTTTTGATAGAAACTCTGAACTATGATTTTTGGAGGTCAAAGAAAACTGTGCATGTGCGAGAGAAAAAAAAGAGGAAGTGATAAGCGATTCTATCTCACGACGTAACAAACAGCAGGGCACCATATGCGTTTTTTTATTTTTTTATTACTCATTTATTAAGT